>CM051238.1:8962615-9481443 GCA_027917425.1 Gastrophryne carolinensis | reverse complement strand
GGATTTGACACAATGGAGCATCACCCAAAACCCAGGATACACCAACAAAAATGTGATCCACTTTGAAATCCAGGGCAGGGCAACTCTTGGTTTTGTTCCTCTTTAAAATCCCTTTCCTCTTCTTGTTCTCCACAGAGCTTAAGACCCCTTGGACATTGCCAGGAGCCGAACCGATCCCTCCTCCGACCAAAAAGAAAGTGTGGCTGGTGTACTCAGCTGACCACCGGCGGTACATGGACGCAGTCATTCGTCTGGCGGACTTTTTGCAGGCGGCGTGGGGCCTGGACGTGGTGCTGGACCAGCATCACGTTCAGAAAATCGGCATGATGGGCGCCATGGCATGGCTCGGCCACCAGAAGTCCGAAATCGAGAAAAGCAATGGAACCATCCTGATCCTGTGCTCCAGGGGGACGCAGGAGAAGTGGAGGGCTCAGCAGAACGCACAGCAGCAGAGAGTGACGCTGAGGGCGGACAGAGAACACCCACTGGGGGACCTTTTCACCCCGGCCCTCGCCCTTATCCTCCCCGATTTCCAGAGATGCGCGTCCTACGACCGATACGCGGTGGCGTACTTCGACGGCATCTCCTCTCCCGACGACATACCCGCGCCGTTAGAAATCTGCCCCAAATATTCTGTCGCCGAGCACCTTCAGGAACTCTTCTTCCGGATCCAGAGACGGGAACGGCACCAACCCAAAGTGCAGCTCAGCGTGTGCCAAGAAGACCATCCCAGCTACGGCCACCTGCTCAGGGCCATGGAGAGCTGCCGGAACTGGCAGCAAAAACGCCCGCACTGGTTCCACGAGGAGTGCTCGCCGTGCCCGCCTAGCGACCTGGAAGATGAGGAGGCGCAGGAAGAAGAGGTCGACGACCACTGCACAAAGAAGGTTCACCCGGTCATTGTAACTCCCCCCATTGATGTCTCTTTAGTGGAACCGCTTTTGAGCAATCCGGAGCCGACTATCGTTTTTGATCCGATCATCCGCGACGGGCCTCCGTGCAGTTGGCTCGAACCTTCTGTGCGCGAACCAAGCACTGTGGTGACCGTTGCTCAACCGCTACTTCAAGACGAAATCTCACCAGAGATCCGTATACAAGAACCCCGCCTGGCTGGAGAAGACTTCCCTATCAGGGAACTTCATGACGACTTTCTCCAGGACATTTATTCAGAGCCCGAGCCGGAAATCCTCTCCAGGGAAGATCTGATGGAAGCGCAGAGGAGGCTGTTTTTTGGGATTGTGCCGGAAAAAGCGGCTTTGAGTTCTGACTTCGGGTTTATGAGCGTTCCTGATCATGAGCTAACCTCCAACATAACGGGCCACTCTCCTGAGATCGCTCGCCGAGAGCATCTTCCTCGGGGGCAGTTTGTGACACCAGAAATGGATCAGTTGGTAATTTATCCCAACGAGCGTCTTCCTCTGGGGCAGTTTGCGACACCAGAAATGGATCAGTTGGTAATTTATCCCAACGAGCGTCTTCCTCTGGGGCAGTTTGCGACACCAGAAATGGATCAGTTGGTAATTTATCCCGACGAGCGCCTTCCTCGGGGGCAGTTTGTGACACCAGAAATGGACCGGTTAGTCATTTATCCCCAAGAGCCTCTTCCTCAGGTTACAGACCTGGGCTATGACACCATGGACTCCGTCCAGTCCGACTTACCGGCCATCCAGAGGGAGGCGCTGAAACTTTTCTTGCAAAATGGGAACTTGATGCGCGTTAATCAGTCAAGATGAGGAGGATGCGCGAGTCCACAGCCATAAGATAAATGTAAAAAGTTTCCTATTAGTGCTCACACTCACATTGGGCAGGAAAGGGCAATATACAAAGCAGACAATCTGTACAGCAGGGGTTTCCAACCTTTCGTAAAGTCTATGAGACTCCAGGGCCAGATGATTGCCTCTCCCTCTTACCATCCCAAACTGGTGTGTGAACCTCTGTGTGAAACCCCACAGTTCATCCAATTTTCTTACCTTTACCACAAGCCCATGGCACCTGCACTTGCATCCCTTTCCTGGCTGTGAACAGCAACGCCCTCTATAACTGAATAGCTGTGCGCAGCCGAATGATGTATGTGTGCGGCTGGGATTACATTCATCTTCTCCAACCACATTTCATGCTGATTGGATGAGGCCGTGCATGCGCCGATGAATCGAAGAAAGGAAAGTGATGGGGTTTCACACAGCGGGGCATGATTTACAACTGGGTATAATGAAAATTCTGGGTTTTGGTCCACTTTAGTATGCGAGCCACATTGAACACCGAGAGGTGGTCAAGTAGCCACATACCTCGTAAATAGATCATAGAAGCAACAAAACCCTTATAGAACAGGAAAGGGTTCTAAAAAAACAATGCTATAAGGTAACACAAACGCATCAGACTTGACGGTTAAAAGTGTGCACATCAACCCCTCCTGCTCCCATGAAATATGTGCCACATTTTAGCAGATTCCCAGTCCTTAAAGCAGAACAAAACCCACCAGCTGCCGCCCTGGAATCTAAAAGATGTCAGGGCCGGCCACTGGTTTTCCCCCTGGGGATGGCACAAAACTCAGGAAATTCCCCTCCCCCAGGGCAAATCTATTTGGTATGCCCCAAAATCTAATAACTCCTAGGAAGCCAATAAATGGGCTTTTAATACTCACCATGGTTGGATCCCCACTTTGGCAACAGCAGCTTTTTTTTTTCTCCGACAACCAATTGGATTGGCTGCCTACTTAACGCTGCATCAACCCTAATGCATAGCACTGATGATGCCAAGCCCTGGGCTCCATGTATCCTCCAGTCTCAACAGTGTGACCTCCACAAATGTTCTGGTCTAGCAAAATAATTAGCAAGCCACATAGGAAAGGTCCACAAGCCACATGTGGCTCCCAAGCCACAGGTTTGGGTCCCCTGCTTTACAGAGCCTTTTCCCATCACATAGCGAGATGCACACATCACATTGCACTGTAAGCTATCTACACTCCAATAATAGGCTCTTAACTGCTTTAGAAAGTATAACAGTATAACAATTTATTTATACCCCGGAGTGTAACCATATTCCGAGGGCAAAGGTGCTTTCTTCACCGATATAGGAGGGGATTCTTCTCTGTAAGAGCAGTGAGACTATGGAACTCTCTGCCAGAGGAGGTAGTAATGAAGGATACAGTAAAAGTGTTCAAAAGTGGCCGGGTTGTCCTCCTTGCATGTAATAACATTTCCAGCTATGGCTACTAGACCACTGGAAGGAGATCTATAGTGGCCGGGATGCCCTCCTTGCATGTAATAACATTACCAGCTATGGCTACTAGACCACTGGAAGGAGATAAACATGTGAACTGGATGGACTAAAGTCTATATTCAGCCTTACATACTACGTTACAATAGAAACAATTATGATAAATGAATTGCTCCTTGGCTGTAACCATGTAACACAACGGACCTCTCAGCAGGGAGCTGGCAGGCTTTTCAGGATGACTCATCTTGTTTGCCACAGTACCAATATTTTAAACTCTCATCCCAATATATGGCTTTATGACCTCTGTCCCGCAGAGGAGGAGCCTCTGTGGCATCTGATCCCCATGTGAATCATGCACTGGAGGGGAAGGGCATTCCCCAGGAATCTCCCTCCATGTCCCTCCCCTCCAGTGATGTTGATGGTCACATGGGAGGGGGGTCTTTTTTTTTTTTTAACTGTTAGTAAACCGGGAAAGGGTCTAAGGTAGTGATTGTTGGCATTTTATTTGCGGTGGCATACCGGATAATTTCACCTGCATCTTGCTGGGGTGATCCGGCTTAAATCTAGTTTTGGCCAGGATCTGAAGTCTTAGTGTAGCATACGGGTCCCTGAGGGGTTTAGCTCCTCGGGGTGTATGGGGAGTGGGTTCTTTGTTAACGGGGCTTGGGGGACCTCCTGATGTGGGCTTACTTCCAATAACTCCAAATGAGAACGACTTTATGAAAAGGGCACTTACTTTATTAGCAGGACTTCAGGTGCACTTTAGGCTTCACAGAAGGTCATACAGTCTTTCCACAACAGTTTCCTTAGCAGTTTCCGTAGCACAGCATTACATCCAGGTGGACTTCAACACGTGGTGGGCACCCATCCTGATCCCATAGCAGAATACTGAGGCCTTAGCTTCCTCCATCAGCATCTCGGGCTCAATGGCTCACCTTTCCCTGTGGTCACTTGTTGGGTATGAATGTGGCTCCTCTGCTCCCTCTCTTACACTCTGCGACTGCTACCAGTGACCCTGCTGGTACCTTCCTCACTCACAGTTACTTCAATAGAGGACTATATCTTGCAAGTTCTGTAGAACCGTCTCTTCCTGAGGTAACTCTCCTTATATAGATTTCCTAACTGGCTTCTAGAAATTTCTCTAGTTTCTACTCACCTTAGCCAATGGAAGCTCCGATGTACTCCTATGTGGTTAGGTTTTAGGTTTGGTAGACCTGCAGTGTCATAATCCATTAGCTATCCAACAGTGCCATCTTGTGGCGATGTAGCGCAACTGCAGGACAGATATGAACCATCACATTGAAGAACCACAAAAATAATGGTTAAATACTTTCTGCTGGCTACATTAGGATCCTGGCTGAAGCTGGATTCCACCCGTGGCCATGTGAGGAAACAGTTTACGGCCAGTGGTCTTAGCTTTTAGAAAACAAAGATCCCATGATCCCAAAGTTAAGAGAAGTTGGTGATATTTTCCTGGGGGCATCCCGATTTGGAAGCCCTCATTTTGGCATCCTTGGGTCAGTCTGGGTTCAATTGTAGAGACGGAGCCTCCCAACAGGGTGTTCCAGGAATGATCTACAATGTGAGGACCCCCAGAAACCCGTCTAATCGTATCGGGGGGCTAAAGTGCCGACACAAAAAAGGAATGTAAATGATTATTTTCACAGATAATTTATAATGTTTGTATAATATATGATTGAGAATAATTTTATATTGTATATTAAACGTATTTTATGTTAATGAATACAGGCCTCTCGTTCTTTATTCATAATGTCCATCAGTCTGTGATAAAAACTCTTGGATGTCCTGCTGTAAATTCCTAAGAAAATGTTCAATGTAACATAACTCCAATAAGTGACCCCGCTATGGATGCGTAAACTGATAATCCCAGGAAAAAATACTCATGTGGCAGAAAGCTGTGAGTCAACTGTGAGCTGTTTACATTTACATTGCAAGCTTGTGGCTTCTCTTCAGTATTCTCACAGCTGGTGTAGCTTTTGTTACAATGTGATACACAGCAGGGGTCTGGCTGTTACACTAGGGGGTCTGGCTGTTACACTAGGGGGTCTGGCTGTTACACTAGGGGGTCTGGCTGTTACACTAGGGGGTCTGGCTGTTACACTAGAGGGTCTGGCTGTTACACTAGGGGGTCTGGCTATTTCATTAGGGGGTCTGGCTGTTACACTAGGGGGTCTGGCTGTTACACTAGGGGGTCTGGCTATTTCACTAGGAGGTCTGGCTATTTCACTAGGAGGTCTGGCTATTTCACTAGGGGGTCTGGCTGTTACACTAGAGGGTCAAGCTGTTACACTAGAGGGTCTGGCTGTTACCCCAAGGGGTCTGGCTGTTACACTAGAGGGTCTGGCTGTTACACTAGCGGTCTGGCTGTTACACTAGAGGGTCTGGCTGTTACATTAGGGGGTCTGGCTGTTACATTAGGGGGTCTGGCTGTTACACTGGGGGGGTCTGGCTATTACACTAGGGGGTCTGGCTATTTCACTAGGGGGTCTGACTGTTACACTAGAGGGTCTGGCTGTTACACTAGGGGGTCTGGCTATTTCACTAGGGGGTCTGGCTGTTACACTAGAGGGTCTGGCTGTTACACTAGGGGGTCTGGCTGTTACTCTGGGGGGGTCTGGCTATTACACTAGGGGGTCTGGCTATTTCACTAGGGGGTCTGGCTGTTACACTAGAGGGTCTGGCTGTTACACTAGGGGGTCTGGCTATTTCACTAGGGGGTCTGGCTGTTACACTAGAGGGTCTAACTATTACACTAGGGGGTCTGGCTGTTACACTGGGGGGGTCTGGCTGTTACACTAGGGGGTCTGGCTGTTACACTAGGGGGTCTGGCTATTTCACTAGGGGATCTGGCTATTTCACTAGGGGGTCTGGCAATTTCACTAGAGGGTCTGGCTGTTACACTAGGGGGTCTGGCTATTTCACTAGGGGGTCTGGCTGTTAAACTAGGGGGTCTGGCTGTTACACTAGAGGGTCTGGCTGTTACACTAGAGGGTCTGGCTGTTACACTAGAGGGTCTGGCTATTACACTAGTGGGTCTGGCTATTACACTAGTGGGTCTGGCTGTTACACTAGTGGGTCTGGCTGTTACACTAGGGGGTCTGGCTGTTACACTAGGGGGTCTGGCTGTTACACTAGGGGGTCTGGCTGTTACACTAGGGGGTCTGGCTGTTACACTAGGGGGTCTGGCTGTTACACTAGGGGGTCTGGCTATTACACTAGGGGCTCTGGCTATTTCACTAGGGGCTCTGGCTGTTACACTAGAGGGTCTGGCTGTTACACTAGCGGGTCTGGCTGTTACACTAGAGGGTCTGGCTGTTACATTAGGGGGTCTGGCTGTTACATTAGGGGGTCTGGCTGTTACACTGGGGGGGTCTGGCTATTTCACTAGGGGATCTGGCTATTTCACTAGGGGGTCTAGCTATTACACTAGTGGGTCTGACTATTACACTAGTGGGTCTGGCTATTACACTAGTGGGTCTGGCTATTACACTAGTGGGTCTGGCTATTACACTAGGGGGTCTGGCTGTTACACTAGGGGGTCTGGCTGTTACACTAGGGGGTCTGGCTGTTACACTAGGGGGTCTGGCTGTTACACTAGGGGGTCTGGCTATTACACTAGGGGCTCTGGCTATTTCACTAGGGGCTCTGGCTGTTACACTAGAGGGTCTGGCTGTTACACTAGCGGGTCTGGCTGTTACACTAGAGGGTCTGGCTGTTACATTAGGGGGTCTGGCTGTTACATTAGGGGGTCTGGCTGTTACATTAGGGGGTCTGGCTGGTACACTAGGGGGTCTGGCTATTTCACTAGGGGGTCTGGCTATTTCACTAGGGGGTCTGGCTGTTACACTAGAGGGTCTGGCTGTTACACTAGGGGGTCTGGCTGTTACACTAGGGGGTCTGGCTGTTACACTAGAGGGTCTGGCTGTTATATTAGGGGGTCTGGCTGTTATATTAGGGGGTCTGGCTGTTATATTAGGGGGTCTGGCTGTTACATTAGGGGGTCTGGCTGTTACATTAGGGGGTCTGGCTGTTACATTAGGGGGTCTGGCTATTTCACTAGGGGCTCTGGCTATTTCACTAGCGGGTCTGGCTGTTACACTAGAGGGTCTGGCTGTTACACTAGGGGGTCTGGCTGTTACACTAGGGGGTCTGGCTGTTACACTGGGGGGTCTGGCTGTTACACTGGGGGGTCTGGCTGTTACACTAGGGGGTCTGGCTGTTACACCAGAGGGTCTGGCTGTTACACTAGGGGGTCTGGCTGTTACACTGGGGGGGTCTGGCTGTTACACTAGGGGGTCTGGCTGTTACACTAGGGGGTCTGGCTATTTCACTAGGGGGTCTGGCTGTTACATTAGTGGGTCTGGCTGTTACACTAGGGGGTCTGGCTGTTACACTAGGGGGTCTAGCTATTACACTAGGAGGTCTAGCTATTACACTAGAGGGTCTGGCTGTTACACTGGGGGGGGGGGGGGGGGTCTGGCTATTACACTAGGGGGTCTGGCTATTACACTAGAGGGTCTAGCTATTTCACTAGGGGGTCTGGTTGTTACACTAGAGGGTCTGGCTGTTACACTAGGGGGTCTGGCTGTTACACTAGGGGGTCTGGCTGTTACACTAGGGGGTCTGGCTGTTACACTAGGGGGTCTGGCTGTTACATTAGGGGGTCTGGCTGTTACACTAGGGGGTCTGGCTGTTACATTAGGGGGTCTGGCTGTTACATTAGGGGGTCTGGCTATTTCACTAGGGGGTCTGGCTGTTACACTAGGGGGTCTGGCTATTTCACTAGGGGGTCTGGCTGTTACACTGGGGGGGGTCTGGCTATTTCACTAGGGGGTCTGGCTGTTACACTAGGGGGTCTGGCTGTTACACTAGGGGGTCTGACTGTTACATTAGGGGGTCTGGCTGTTACATTAGGGGGTCTGGCTATTTCACTAGGGGGTCTGGCTGTTACACTAGGGGGTCTGGCTGTTACACTAGGGGGTCTGGCTGTTACACTTGGGGGTCTGGCTGTTACACTAGGGGGTCTGGCTATTTCACTAGGGGGTCTGGCTATTTCACTAGGGGGTCTGGCTGTTACACCAGAGGGTCTGGCTGTTACACCAGAGGGTCTGGCTGTTACACTAGGGGGTCTGGCTGTTACATTAGTGGGTCTGGCTGTTACACTAGGGGGTCTGGCTATTACACTAGGGGGTCTAGCTATTACACTAGGGGGTCTGGCTGTTACATTAGTGGGTCTGGCTGTTACACTAGGGGGTCTGGCTGTTACACTAGGGGGTCTAGCTATTACACTAGGGGGTCTAGCTATTACACTAGGGGGTCTGGCTGTTACATTAGTGGGTCTGGCTGTTACATTAGGGGGTCTGGCTGTTACACTAGGTGGTCTGGCTGTTACACTAGAGGGTCTGGCTGTTACACTGGGGGGGGGGGGTCTGGCTATTACACTAGGGGGTCTGGCTATTACACTAGAGGGTCTAGCTATTTCACTAGGGGGTCTGGTTGTTACACTAGAGGGTCTGGCTGTTACACTAGGGGGTCTGGCTGTTACACTAGGGGGTCTGGCTGTTACACTAGGGGGTCTGGCTGTTACACTAGGGGGTCTGGCTGTTACACTAGGGGGTCTGGCTATTTCACTAGGGGGTCTGGCTGTTACACTGGGGGGGGGTCTGGCTATTACACTAGGGGGTCTGGCTGTTACACTAGGGGGTCTGGCTGTTACATTAGGGGGTCTGGCTGTTACACTAGGGGGTCTGGCTGTTACATTAGGGGGTCTGGCTGTTACATTAGGGGGTCTGGCTATTTCACTAGGGGGTCTGGCTGTTACACTAGGGGGTCTGGCTGTTACACTAGGGGGTCTGGCTATTTCACTAGGGGGTCTGGCTGTTACACTGGGGGGGGGTCTGGCTATTTCACTAGGGGGTCTGGCTGTTACACTAGGGGGTCTGGCTGTTACATTAGGGGGTCTGGCTGTTACATTAGGGGGTCTGGCTATTTCACTAGGGGGTCTGGCTGTTACACTAGGGGGTCTGGCTGTTACACTAGGGGGTCTGGCTGTTACACTAGGGGGTCTGGCTGTTACACTTGGGGGTCTGGTTATTTCACTAGGGGGTCTGGCTATTTCACTAGGGGGTCTGGCTATTTCACTAGGGGGTCTGGCTATTTCACTAGGGGGTCTGGCTATTTCACTAGGGGGTCTGGCTGTTTCACTAGGGGGTCTGGCTATTTCACTAGGGGGTCTGGCTATTTCACTAGGGGGTCTGGCTGTTTCACTAGGGGGTCTGGCTGTTACACTGGGGGGTCTGGGGGTCTGGCTATTTCACTAGGGGGTCTGGCTGTTACACTAGGGGGTCTGGCTGTTACACTGGGGGGTCTGGCTGTTACACTGGGGGGGTCTGGCTGTTACACTGGGGGGGTCTGGCTGTTACACTGGGGGGGTCTGGCTGTTACACTGGGGGGGTCTGGCTGTTACACTGGGGGGGTCTGGCTGTTACACTGGGGGGTCTGGCTGTTACACTAGGGGGTCTGGCTGTTACACTAGGGGGTCTGGCTGTTACACTGGGGGGTCTGGCTGTTACACTGGGGGGTCTGGCTGTTACACTGGGGGGGTCTGGCTGTTACACTGGGGGGTCTGGCTGTTACACTTGTAGGTCTGGCTATTTCACTAGGGGGTCTGGCTGTTACACTGGGGGGTCTGGCTGTTACACTGGGGGGTCTGGCTGTTACACTTGTAGGTCTGGCTATTTCACTAGGGGGTCTGGCTGTTACACTGGGGGGTCTGGCTGTTACACTTGTAGGTCTGGCTATTACACTGGGGGGTCTGGCTGTTACACTTGTAGGTCTGGCTATTTCACTAGGGGGTCTGGCTGTTACACTGGGGGGTCTGGCTGTTACACTGGGGGGTCTGGCTGTTACACTGGGGGGTCTGGCTGTTACACTGGGGGGTCTGGCTGTTACACTGGGGGGTCTGGCTGTTACACTTGTAGGTCTGGCTATTTCACTAGGGGGTCTGGCTGTTACACCTGGGGGTCTGGCTGTTACACCTGGGGGTCTGGCTGTTACACTGGGGGGTCTGGCTGTTACACTGGGGGGTCTGGCTGTTACACTGGGGGGTCTGGCTGTTACACTGAGGGGTCTGGCTGTTACACTGGGGGGTCTGGCTGTTACACTGGGGGGTCTGGCTGTTACACTGGGGGGTCTGGCTGTTACACTGAGGGGTCTGGCTGTTACACTGGGGGGTCTGGCTGTTACACTGGGGGGTCTGGCTGTTACACTGGGGGGTCTGGCTGTTACACTGGGGGGTCTGGCTGTTACACTGGGGGGTCTGGCTGTTACACTGGGGAGTCTGGCTGTTACACTAGGGGGTCTGGCTGTTACACTTGTAGGTCTGGCTATTTCACTAGGGGGTCTGGCTGTTACACTTGTAGGTCTGGCTATTTCACTAGGGGGTCTGGCTGTTACACTGGGGGGTCTGGCTGTTACACTGGGGGGTCTGGCTGTTACACTTGTAGGTCTGGCTATTTCACTGGGGGGTCTGGCTGTTACACTGGGGGGTCTGGCTGTTACACTGGGGGGTCTGGCTGTTACACTGGGGGGTCTGGCTGTTACACTGGGGGGTCTGGCTGTTACACTAGGGGGTCTGGCTGTTACACTTGTAGGTCTGGCTATTTCACTGGGGGGTCTGGCTGTTACACTTGTAGGTCTGGCTATTTCACTGGGGGGTCTGGCTGTTACACTAGGGGGGTCTGGCTGTTACACTGGGGGGTCTGGCTGTTACACTGGGGGGTCTGGCTGTTACACTAGGGGGGTCTGGCTATTTCACTGGGGGGTCTGGCTGTTACACTTGTAGGTCTGGCTATTTCACTGGGGGGTCTGGCTGTTACACTGGGGGGGGGGGTCTGGCTGTTACACTAGGGGGGTCTGGCTGTTACACTAGGGGGGTCTGGCTGTTACACTGGGGGTCTGGCTACTTATTTT
The DNA here is from genome assembly GCA_027917425.1 of Gastrophryne carolinensis. Classification (NCBI taxonomy): domain Eukaryota; kingdom Metazoa; phylum Chordata; class Amphibia; order Anura; family Microhylidae; genus Gastrophryne; species Gastrophryne carolinensis. The sequence goes on along the minus strand of CM051238.1, from coordinate 9,470,235 downwards.
GTGAAGCAAGTTGAACTTTGAGTGTGAACTGAAACTTCTGTGTGAGCTTTTTTTTTTTTACACACCCAACACATCCAATAAAATTATTATATAATAGTTTATCTCACAGAAAACACGTACCCCGTTTTTAGCTCAGAGCGTCGAGTGTGGCTGGTTGGCTGAGTTGCCCACTCGTGGAAATGAGAAGGTGAGTGTATGGACTATCCCCGAGGATACACACAGAGGGGCATCCCAAATTGGTATCAGTATGGGTTCACCTGCAGAGACAGAACCCCCACAGGGGCTTCCAGGAACGATCTACAACGTGAGGAACTCCAGCAATCGGTCTACTAGTTTTGGCTGCTGTATTGAGGTGGGATGCCTCAAGCAGGAGGACCTACTGTGCAGACGCCTTCCCATGATCTTATATTGTGAGATATAACCTCAGGATTTTCAATACCCAGGTTTGGAGCCTCCACCTCTGGTGAATGCCCCGCTGTGGGAAATCCCCTAGGTTGCTCATAAACTCTCCTGTGATCCTTTGTCGCATGTATAGGCCTTCAGCCAATCAGCTCCTTTTTCAATGCCGATCTGAGCTTGGAGTTGCAAGTAAAAACTGACTGGAGCGCGCGGCACAGAAATTCATGGCGCAGGTACGCACCTCACATGGCATGGGGGTGAGCTTATATGGGTGATTCGGGGAACTTCACACATCACCGATTTGGGATGCCCCCCTAAGAAGTAGCCGTACAGGTTACATCTTAGTGGTTGCTTCTGTCTAATACAAAGCTTGATTGGTTGTGGCACCAACTAGGGCCTTCCAATGAGCACTGCTGAGGCAGCGTCTAAGTGGCACCAAACCCAGACGCACTTCTCATCCGAAGCCTTCGGGTGCTTATGCTTTGATTTAAGGGTGCAGATACATTCTGAAATTAAACTTGATAAACTCAATTAGTTGACTTGAAGCGGTCCTTCACTCTGAATAAGAGTCTATCTTATATGTTTCCCACACCCTGTACATACAGATTGCTCCTGTTAATCCGGACCTTAACTCTAAATAAGAGCCTATCTTATGTTTCCCACACTCGCTGTCTTCAGCGGGGAGTGGTGTGAGACTGCACCCGGCATTAGATAACGAGGAAGTGGGTAAGTATTGATGTAAAAAAAAAAGATTTATTATAGTACTTTTTCTGGCATGTGGTGTCTTTTTTTTTACCGTTAAAGTGGACCAAAACCCACGGCGATCGGCCGGGTATCTATAAGATTCCCCCCCACCCAGGGTCGCACATACACTTACCTTCTTTCCCGGTCCAACGGCGCATGCGCGAGCCGTGGCTGCATTCCCACTATCTCTCTAACAGGGCATGTGCCAGGCATTTGTGAATGGCCGGCGTGGGCACGCTCCCTGTCAGAGGGTAGGGGAGATGAAGCCGTCAGCGCGCTTGGAGCCACTCGCCTTAGACGACATGTCGTAAGCGGATCCAAGCGCACTGATTGGACGAGTGGCCGTGCATGTGCCCTAGGACCGGGAAGAGGTAAGTTGGTCTCGGCGACCTGGGGGTTTCACACAGCGGACCTGGGTTTTGGTCCACTTTAACCTTTTGTGAACTGGTAAGGGGACCTTGGTACAGGGCAGCAAGGGCTGACATCCCATCCACCCATTTAACTACCCCTCCACCACCCAGGGCAGTACAGCAGAGCCTAAACCGAAGACAAACACAAACATGGTTACTGTGTGCTTATTAGATATATAGGTGACCAACAAATCCCATGGTAGCAAAATCCTCCCTTAAAAGACTTGTGATACTAAAATACGGAGCCCTTGTACATCCATTACGCCCACACCCAACACAAAGCTAAGCCGGCAGAAAAAAATCTATATTTCCAGGACCAAAAAACAAGCCAAGGACATGTTGCAAAGTCCAGCAATGTATTTTCAGGGGTGGTAAGAGTGCCGCGGGCGGGTGCGTGGGCGCCGTGCTATGCAATGCCCTGCTGGAGCCCCTCACTGTATACTCCGAGTTGAATTTTGCTGGCTGCTATTTTCTTCTCCAATCCATTGCTGGACTTTGAAACATGTCCTTGGCTGCTGCTGGCTAATGCACAGGACCGGATTTTGAGGGGGCGCAAGGGCCTTCACCATTTGCCCTGCAAAAGGGGGCCTCCATCAACCTTTGGGTTATGGTCTGGTCCAGGAGGCTTTTTCGGTCTTTGGTTTGACGGGCTGCAGGGCCGGCAACGAAGCTATCAGCGGCAGTGGGGGCGCGCCTGGGCAAGCCTTTTTTTTTGTTTTTGCAAACCTGCAGCCAAAGCCACCACAGGGCAGGACGGAGAGTCTAGAGCAGTAAAGCCGCCGCCAGCAACGCTACAGTGATGGGTGCAGAGCTGTCACTGCACATAAGCCACCAAGCACAGCCGCTGGCAGCTCAATGCAGGGAACCAGCCGGGCAACTACACTACCCCCCACCCAGAATGGCAAAGCAGGAGTTCCCGAGCAGCACGCACCCGCACAAGGGGGGCACATGGGACTCGATCTGACGCTCCGGTAAGTGGGCGGGTGCCAGACAACCACCAATCAGTTACAGTATAAAATAATAGTCCAGCCAAGTATCAGGGGCCTCCACTGCACTTAATCCAGCCCTGATAATGCAGTGACTGTTTTTTTGGTCCTGGAAATATTGTTTTTTTTCTGCCGGCTTAGCTTTGTGTGTTGGGTGCGGATGTGGCGGATGTACAGGGGCCTCGTATTTTAGCATTGTCTTTTAAGAGAGGGTTTTGCTACCGTGGGATTTGTTGGTCACCTATGGTCACCGCAGTCACAGTAACCAGCTGAGTGTTTATGTCTTTGGTTTAAAGTCCTAAGTAGTCAGCGAGGTGTCCAGCCTTCTCATTTAATTAAAACATAACTTTTAATCCAAAAGTTTAAAATGCCCTAATCCACATAAAGTGCAAGTGTCCCGGACCTTATAAATGCGTGCCTCACAGTGGGGACCCTGTGACGCGTTTCGGGCATATTGTAAACAATTTTACTCCTGCCTAACTAAAATATCAATACTATTATATATATTTATCCTGCCCGGCTCGACTAAAATAGGCAACAAATATATATATTATCAATATCTGGCCAATGATAACACAATGCATACACGCAAAAGACTGTAGATTCTTTGGACTTCCGGTATATACGAGGGACACTGAGACAAATAGTAAATAGATACATATATTGTTGATAAAATAACACAAATGCAATCAAATCTTACAACCAAATACAATACGCTATGTTCTGAGACTGGCCTACATATATCCCATGATTAAGGCAATTACCTGACCAGCAACTCATACAATTACCATCCTGACCTGGGAATCTACCAGCCGACCGTCAAGCTGGAAGCCTTTTTTCTCCTCGCTCTCTCGGCTTAAGAGGGACCAAGGCCTGCATGGTCAACTGCAATTGATTATACATACAGAAATAGATTAAAACATTACACATTATTTTAATAATATTCATTTTCCATAAAGGCCCCTTATTTACAATATGGTTGCCCTTAATCAATCGTATGAGAAGGCTGGACACCTCACTGACCTTTGCATTGTGGAACTGTGCCGGAGGATTTCCTCTCCGCGCCTCTCAAAGTGTCAGGTGAGCTGGTTGAACTTTTCTTTTTACAGTTCTAAGTAGGTTGTTGGTTGGTCCGGCAGTATTCACATAGGGACAGTGCTTAGATTTTGACTATCCTGGGTTTTGGTCCTTTCCCCCAGGACCCCCCCAATGGGGGGTGCCCCGCTGCTGATCACTGAAGAAAACTAACCTCTTCCCGGTCCTATGACGCATGCACGACCACTCGTCCAATCATCGCACTCGGAGCCGCTGACGTCACACCGTCTAAGCCTTCATCTAAGGCCAGCGGCTCCGAATGCGTTGACAGCCACATCCTCCACTACCCTCTGACAGGGAGCGTGCCCACTCCAGCCATTCACAAATGCCTGGTGCGGCCACGCGTCCTGCTAGAGGGATAGCGGGGATGCAGCCGCGGCTCATGCATGGGCAATTGGACTGGGAAGCAAGGTAAGTGTATTGGGCGACCTGGGGGGGTTTCACACAGCAGGGCCCCGGGGGAGGGAATCAATTGGCCCGGGATTGGTGGGACGCTCCATCAGACCAGACCAGGCCAGCCATAGGATGTGTATCTATCCCAAACAGATGTCACAAGAGGGCTTCAGTGTTCCCCCCGCAGCTCACTCCTTTAGGTATAAAGAGCCCCTCCCTGCGGTGGCGAGTGCTGGCAGGGCAGAGGATCTGTGTCCCCCACCCAGCTGCTGAGCAAGGAACTTTGTGGAGCACCTGGGCCGGAGGATAGCGAGGAAGAAGGTCGTTTATTTGTTTGTTTTTTTTAAAGTGGACCAACACCCAGAAGGATCGGCGGATTCCCGGGCCGATCCAATCCCTCCCCGCGTGGCAACCAACATCGTGATGCCCCGCTGTGTGAAACCTCCCAGGACACCCCATTCACCTTACCTGCATCCCGATCCGACGGCGCATGCACGGGCCGCATCTCACGCTTTTCTCTAGCATTTGTGAATGGCCAGCGCGGGCACGCTCCCTGTTAGAGGGAAGCGCATGCGCCGTAGGAGCGGGGTGAGGTGAGTTTTATTAGGAGATCTGGGGGGTTTCACGCAGCGGGGCTCCCCCGATCGCAGTGCTCCGGGAAAGTGGACCAATACCCAGTATAGTGAAAATCCTGGGTGTTGGTCCACTTTAACGATTCCAGGTAAAATTTCGATCGAAATGAATACCAATAAATTCGCCATTGCGCCAAATTGATTTTTCCCAGAAACCCGTTAGTGCTGCGCGTTTGTAATCAGGACGCATGACACCATCCGAGGACCTGACGCCATTTAATTGGATCACCAACCACAAAATACAGGCACTGGTCATACATCTGAGGTAACAGTTGCAACTGTAAAGAAAGTTTCAGTTTGGTTCTGCTGACTTGGAGAAACTTTCGAGACCACAAAACATTTGAATTTTTCATGGAAGAAAGGATTGTCCGGGCTAAGTCAGTTTGCTTCCCTTCCGTGTAGAGAATGTTAAGTAATAGATTTACAAATTTGATCCACTTAAAATTTAGTTCAATCTGATCTAGTTTCAATATAATTTGATTATATATATAATTTGTATATAAATATAATTTTATTATATAATATAGTAATATGAATTTAATTAATTTGATTATATATATATATATATATATTCAACAGAGAGTCCTTGAAACTGTGAGGCAGTGTATATAGATAGCTCATCTCATCTCACACGCAGACAGATGAACAGCTGTCACATGTTAATTACAAGTGTAAATACTTATATAAATGTATCTATTTCAAATGCATATGCTAATGTATATGGATGTAAAAAGCATGATGTCATCTGTAAAAAGGCTCGTACTGTGATTGGATGAGACATATGCATTTCCTGATATGGGACTGTAATACAATTACACTAAACTATAAAATAAAAGGTCCAAGGCCAAGTCTGAGGACGAGATGGCCTAGAAGAAGGATAAAAACCATGTGTCTGTGTGTTCTTCAAATGACATGGCCAATTTCTCCGACAAAGAACTCCTCTCGATGTACTGCTGAATAAAGCTGTTGTTGTTGAGATTTAGCACATTTTCTGTAGCCCAGCCCTTAGATTTAATTTATTCACGACCACTTTTTTTTTTTCAGACGTTCTCCACCCTCTTACATAACACTGTGTGGGGGGACACTGATGCTTGTGTGTGCAGGAGAGGATAGCTGCTCCTCACTCGCCGCTTGTCTGTATTTTCACGAGTTCTAGAAAAAAATAAAGTGGTCGTGAATAAATGAAATCCAGGGACTGAGCTACAAAAAGGGTATTGGATCTCGGGATCATTTGTTTGTAACTTAAGTCTTGTGAATCCAGCCCACCAGGTCCCTTTAAAACTGAACATTTAATGATTATTTAAAACATACGCATCCTGTGCGGTAGTGTGAATCCCAAAAGAAAGAAGGTTACGCGTTTTGTGGTTTTAGATACTCCTACTATCTAAAACCCTGAAACGCGTAACCTTCTTTCTTTTTTTTTTTATCAATCTTTTTATTGTGTATATTGGGAACATTATTCTATTAGCATAATACTGTTCATACACAGAATTTAAAGATTACAGACAAGTCACAATCAGAAGCTTATTCACTGAATACAGGAAAATCGAATAAGATTCAAGAGTTACTACAGAAGTTCAATTCAAATAAATTAAAGAGAAATAACAACCCCTATGAGGGGGGGAAGGAAATAAGGGGGGGGGGAGTAAAGGAAGGGGTCGAGGAAGGATCAGATGCTCATTAGGTTTACATCAAAATCTGTAGGCAGAAAATTCCGTAACCTTCTTTCTTTTGGGGGGCAATATGGATTCACACTACCGCACAGGACACGTATGTTTTTAAATAATCATTAAATGTTAAGTTTTAAGCGGATTCACAAGACTTAAGTTGCACAAAGATCTACAGAGGTCCATCCGTGCCCCATGAGGGATTTTCTTGAGCTGTTTATTTGTATAGGTGGACTGATTTGTTTGTACACGGAGCCTGGACAATCTCTTTAAGAGAGGCTTCACTTTCATGGAGTTTCCTATAAGACACCAGATCACATTGATCTTCTGCCACTGCGTTTATTGCGGTGTGTGTGGCACCGCATTCCCGTGATCTGCAGGTGCGTGCATACATAATACAGAATAAGTCCAGACTGAGGCCGTAATTCTTAGGCTGGTGTAGGAGGTGAGTGCTGATCTGGGGTCTGAGAGGGGAAATGCCACAAAAGTGGAGTTTTCTTTTAAGAGTTTTTTTGGAAGGATATTAAGCAGGATTAAGCAGAAATAAATAGACAGGTTGAGAGAAAACAAAACTGAATGTAGCAATCCTTGTGGGATCAGCAAGTGACCTAACTTTCTTTGCACAAATATTGGTAAACCCTGCCCAATGATCGGACCTCTATTGATTTTTAATTGATTTAATTGCAATGGTTCTGGCTGGTCTTCGGAGTGAACTAAATGCTTACAGTGGTGTGACTGGTTTCTCCACCTGCGGTACACGTACCCCAGGGGGTACTCAAGAGAGGTGCACCTACACAGTGTGCCTGACGGGTCTGGTATATTATTTTAACAGTAAAACAATATTTCTTCCTTTGAAGGTGATTTGATCTCTGTGACCTATGTATTTTGGCAATACTTCTAATTGATCTTTTCTTTGGGAGTCCTTGGGAGTACTTGGTTGTAACTCCCTGTCACTAGGGGGTACTTGGTTGTAACTTCTTGTCACTAGGGAGTTCTTGGTTGTAACTTCCTGTCACTAGGGTTTACTTGGTTGTAACTTCCTGTCACTGGGGGGGTACTTGGTTGTAACTTCCTGTCACTAGGGGGTACTTGGTTGTAACTCCATGTCACTAGGGGGTATTTGGTTGTATCTCCCTGTCACTAGGGGGTACTTGGTTGTAACTCCCTAGCACCAGGGGGTACTTGGTTGTAGCTTCCCGTCACTAGGGGGTACTTGGTTGTAGCTTCCCGTCACTAGGGGGTACTTGGTTGTAGCTTCCCGTCACTAGGGGGTACTTGGTTGTAGCTTCCCGTCACTAGGGGGTACTTGGTTGTAACTTCCCGTCACTAGGGGGTACTTGGTTGTAACTTCCTGTCACTATTGGGTACTTGGTTGTAACTTCCTGTCACTAGGGGGTATTTGGTTGTAACTTCTTGTCACTATAGGGTACTTGGCCTAAAAAGGTTGAGAACCTCTGCTCTAGATCACTGGTCCCCAACTTGTAGTTCGGGAGCCACATGTGGCTCTTGGACACTTGCTGTCTGAGGTCAATGATATAAGCAGATGAAGAAGCATTCCAGCTCACCTGTATTTGCAGTTTCTAGTGGCCATTGAGAGGAAGCTGCAGGTAAGTTGATGGTTGCCTTTTTGAAGATAATGGATCAGCTTCTAAAAGGGGTAAGAATTTTATGGGGTAGGGAGTCGTGCAGTCACCAATATTTTCAGGTCGAATGTGGCTTGCGACGATCTCTTGGTTACAAATGTGGTTCTCAAGGTAAGAAATGTTGGGTTATGTTAATAGTTTGAGAATAGCTTTAGATGTGTACAACACCCCTCCCCCAATAGTAACGTCCATCGGTCAAAGGATGTGGTCAGCTGTGGTCTCCCTAATCAGAAGAATCAAACCTTTGCATCCTCATCTTTACAGGCGAAGTAACAACATTATACAAGAACTAAGCATTTCATCCAAAAATACAATTATTTTGTTGACTCTTTTGTTTCACATGCGCTGTACAGTTATCCAATGGTGGCCCAAACACGCCACCTCCGGGTGCCGCTGCCATTCTGCCTTCGATGGTTGTTGTGCGTTGTTTGATCAGGAAAACCTGAGGTACAGCCCTTGGGGTGGTGCGACCTGGTCGGGTAACTCCTGAGTGCCTTGTTGCATTGATCGGTTTAAAAAAAAAACAAAAAACAGGACTTGTCTAGAAGCCCAGCCCTTGACCGAAGATGTTTTTGGCAGGACGGCGCGTTGTGAGGTCACAATGGGGAGAAGTCTCTGGGTGCAGCGAGGAGGTAATCAGTGGAATGTGTCAACATTTAGCTGCAGCACCTCGAAGTGTCTTCCTCCCTACGGGCAAAACTTCTAAACCTGTTCTACAGGGAAAACACCAAATTCACCAATACACAGCCGGAAAGACGCCATCAAAGTTTTTGAAAAATGAAAGATACTGAAGCACAGTAACACGTTGGAATGTCTCTGACGGTCAACATTTATATCAGCATGCATTTATAGCTCACGACTTGAAGCTCCAGCTGTGGCCATTTTCAGACCTACAGGGCCATGTTATAGGTTTTTAGGCATCAGCCTGGACATCCATTTTTGCCCAGATTTAAAATCTTGGAAATTTGGGAAAAAATGTATTGTGCTGAATAAAAGTGTCTGTCCAGCAACAAATCATAGTAAAAAAAAGACTATACTTCTAGTCCCAAGTAGCTAAAGAAACCTGCTCCAGCTGGGTACAAATTATTGACTGCTGAGAATGAACACCCTGCTGTCCAGCACAAGGGAATGCCTCCTGCATGATGGGTGCCCCCTTCATTTACTACAATGGAATAGACAACCATTGTCTTGTGCATGGGGACGAGTGCTGGACAGCGGGGTGCTCAATCTCGATATTCGATGCTCCAAAGCAGGATGGAAAAGCTGTTTGAGACAAAAGGTGAGTAAAGTTGTTTTTTTTTTGTGTGGGACCAATAACTATAAACTTTAGACTTTCCCAGGTTTTGTTCTGTTCCCGGAGGCATCCCAAATTGGGATGCCCTGCTGTGTTAAACCCCCCAGAAAGCACCTCTTCAATGTCCCAACGGCGCATGCACGGATGCGCAGCCAATGAGAGCCGTTTGCCGTCTTTACCTTCAAAAACTTGCTGTTATTGATTTTAATGGGGATCGCACGCTGCCTCATCCCCCGTGTCTCCATCCTCGTGCAGGAGTGTGCACACATTGCCGTGGATGCAGGGGATGTGGTAGCACATGCTCCCTATTCAAAGCAATGAGAGCCCCCTGCCAAATGACATAGTCATGGCTGGAGCGTCTCATTGAACGAGAGCCAGTGCATGAGCCCCGTAGGAGGTTTCACACACCCTGAATCAGGTTCCCCCGGGGAAAAGCCAGCTGCTGGTTCTGGAATCTTTTGTATTCCAGGCCATCTGCTGGTGGGTTTTAAAGGCTTTAAAGAGGAACAACACCTTATTTGTAATATCCGATATCAAAAAATAAACATTTTAAACTGTAATGGTGATTTTCCATATTTTGTTGGTGGAACCACTATGGTCCCCATGCTGACAACAGATATCAAAAAGTAACATTTAAAATTATAATTGTGGTTTTCCTTTATAGGACTTTGATCATTTTCTTGGTGGTGTTGGTAGGAGTGTTTTCTTGTAGAGAGTCTCTCTGGAATCCATTACGACAATGAAAGCTGAAAACTCCAATGATAGTTTTAGGGATAGTTTTAAAAAAAACATATTTAATTTATAACTTTTAGTGTAACACTTGAAGCTGTAATCGTGATTTTTCCTTGTAGGCCTTCTACATTTTCTTGTTGCAGTTGGTAGAATTGGTTCCTTGTAGAGCATCACTATGGACCCCATGTTGACAACAGATATTGAAAACTAACATTTGTAGCTGTAATCGTGGTTTTTCTCTATAGGACTTCCAGATTTTGTTGGTGCAGTTGGTATAAGTGGTTTCTTTAGAAGGTCACTATGGACCCCATGTTGACAACAGATATCGGAAAGTTACATTTGAAGTTGTAATCATGTTTTTTTTCCTTATAGGCCTTACATATTTTGTTGGTGGAACCACTATGGTCCCCATGCTGACAACAGATATCGAAAAGTAACATCTGAAATTGTAATTGTGTTTTTTCCTGGCAGTGTGGGTGTAGAAATAGACAGTGGTCCCTTGTAGAAGATCACTTTGGGCACCATAATAGCAACAACAGCTAAGAACTCCCAAAAACTGATTTACGAATATTCATAAAAATGTAATTTGTAATATCTGACATCAAAAAATAACGTTGGAAACTGTAATCGCAGTTTTCCTTCATGAGACTTGCAAATTTTCTCGGCAGTGTTGGCGGAGAAGTAGACAGTGGTCCCTATTTAGGGGTCAGTCTGGGCATCCAGATGACAACAGAAGTGAAGAACTCTTTTTTTTGGGATAGATTTAAAAACATACTTTAATTTATAGCATCTGATATCAAAAAGTAGATTTTTTTGATAGAGTAATTTTTATTAGACTTTTATATTTTCTTGGCAGTGTTAAGAAGACAGTCGTCCTTTGATGAGAAGCAATCAGGGCATCGTGAAGGCCGCGGGCTTAGTTCTGTGAAGCCACAGCCAATGTGTTGACATAAGCATGAGGCCCCATATCATTCTCCGACACACAATGGCTGAACTGGCCAGGGGGACGGTCTGCATCGGCCACAGGGGTCTTGAGAAGACAGCAGAGCTCTAAGACCTCGAGCCAGCGGCTGGCCAAGAAGAAGATGTTTTTCAAGGTGAAGACAGAAAGGGGTTGGTTGGCAGGACCCAACATCAAAAAACATCGAACAGCCAGGAGAGGACCATCTACTAAAGTCCCGAAGAGAAGACGGAGGAAGAGCCGACAACACCCAGCGGGGGCTCCTGAGTCCACCTCGGACAACCAGAGGACCGGTGAAGCCAGAGCCACAAAGTATACAGCCAGTAACGGGTAACGTATGAAAGGCATGAGAGGCAGCTTGCCTTCTAACATGGGTTCCAGGATGGCGAAGCTATCCAACAAGTCCAGACAGGAAGCCAGGAAGTAGCCGGTGGCTCTCTGGTGTTGCCATCCTCGTGGATCGATGCTTAGCGAACGAACAAGAGCCCAGAGGAGGGGGACCGAGAGGGCGACCGTGAGTCTGAATCCTAAGCTACCCAGCGGTACCCCACCCTCAATCTGATCCATAATCGGTGTGCAGAGTATCAAGACCACTTTGGGCGTGAACGCGATGGCGTAGATAAGCCAAGCCAGGTGGCTGTAGGCAAACTGGCCTTTCTTGGGTCCTTGAACTTGACCATAGCCTGACGAGCTAAGTGACCCCTGGAATACCCTTTGGCCCTTGCTGTTTTTCGAGTAGAATATCCCCCATCCGGTTACCACCACCAAATCGGTGGCTATCCAGGAGCACCAGTACAAGTCAGTTCCGGCGATCAGATAGAGATCCAGCAGGGCGCCCTGTGCCAGGAGCAGGAACACCGACAGAACCCTATAGCAGCCGCGAAGAGCGCAGCCGGGGCCCCCTCGCGGCAGCCTCCCCGGGCCCCCGTGCGGAAACTCCCCAGCTGTCATCCCCAGAGTGGAGGAGGTTGACGAGGTGTCCAAGGAGGGGGGGCAGGAGGGGGCAATGGGAAGGGGGGAGAGTGGTGGGGGCAGGATGCCGAATGTGATGGCTGAAAAGGAAGGAAATGAAGGACACCACTCTGGTGTGTGGTGGCTATGGGAAATGTCTTACTGAATACAGGATCATGCATAAAACCTATAGGGGCAAAATAAGATGTAAGAGGCCTGGTGGGGGAGATACAGCAGAGTGGAGGGCGGTAGCATGGGGTGAGTATAGATGCAAATAGCGGCTATGGAGAAGGATAGCTGGGAATTGTATAGGGCAATCTCTGGGGTACAGAATCCATAAGAGTTGTGTATAGTGATAGTAGAGTCACAGACAGACAGAACTGAGGCAAGTGCCTATAAAATATATATACTGTGTAATACTAAATGATTGTGGATGTAGAGCCCATAGGGGAAGGAGTTCTGCTCTGTATATCTATTAAATTAACTCTCTATAGGATAAGACTGCTGTCAATGTACATGGGAGTGTCAGCTGCAGCAATATATATATCTATATGACCTATAGGCATTGTATAATATAATAAAGTGTTTAATAATATACCTAACGTGCTTTTTAGAATTTATAGGAAGCCGAAACCCTGGTTCAGTGAATATAATGTCCCCATGTAGACAGACAATAGGGTGTTGGGGGTATGGATTGTAGAGGGATTAGTGCACTGTATATGTTCTGTAAACAGTATATAGACTATATATAGAACATTTTATATAAATATATTCTATACTGATAGAAATAGTATACCGTATAGTATATATATTGTACAAGTAAGTAATTTGGGAGAGCAGAATCTACAGGGGATGAAATCTATAAGGGATGTATTGAATTGATAGAGACGGGGGTGTGACAGCACATCATATGTAAGGAATAACAGGAGCTATAGGGGTTGTATACGGTGCAGGGGATGGACATGTATTGGGGGACATATGCCGGGTGCTATAGAATATATGGGGGTCTGGGATTAGCCAACTTTATAATATAATACAAATATATAATATAAATCTATAGGTTATATGGGTGGTGTGGAATGGATAGCGTATAGGTGCTGTGATGGAGGGGGGACATTAACAGCTCTGGGGTGGGTGTATGAGCTCTCTAGGTGCGGGGGGTGTTGGATCTATAGGGGGTCTGGGATCTATATGATCTGTGAGCAGTATGGAGTCTATAGGGGCTGTCATGGAGGGGTGCTTGGGTGGGGGTAGGGCATCTATAAGGGGTGTATGAGCTGTCCGGGTGCAGGGGGTGTATAGGGTGATGGTGGTATATGACAGCTATATGGTGTATAGGGTGATGGTGGTATATGACAGCTATATGGTGTATAGGGGTATATAGGCTCAATGGGGTGTGGCAGGACAGGGGCAGGTCTCCGGGGTTCTGGGGGTGTACAGGGGGGCAGCACTGACCTGGGGATGCTGAGGATGGCGGTGACACCCGGGGGAGGCTGTGCAGGGGGGCAGATGGGGCATCCCGGTCGGGCAGGGCTCAGGCGGGCGTCTCCGCTGGGCACCGGGTCACCCCCAATATATTCTCTACCGGGAGGAAGAGCAGCTGATTCTCTGCAGCCGGGAGAGGCGTGTGTCAGAGCTCCCCCTGCTGGGGAGAAGAGGGAAGTGCAGCGCCGGGCGGAGGAGGAGGGGGCGAGCAATGGAGGAGGATTGATCTGTATTTATAGTCGCACAGCCTGCTACCAGCACTATTGCTGGATAGCCAGATACACACCTGCCCCACCTACCTGTACATCCAGCTACCCCACTGAGCACAGGGACAAACATTACATGGGGTCCCATCAGATCTCATATTCCCTGTGCCACCCCTCTTCATAGGTGCCACTTACCTACAGTATCCATCTATCCCATATCTATCATCTATCTATCTATCTATCTATCTATCTATCTATCTATCTATCCCATCCCATATCTATCATCTATCCATCCCTATCATCTATCTATCTATCTATCTATCTATCTATCTATCTATCTATCTATCTATCTCATATCTATGTATCTATCTATCTCATATCTATCTATCTATCTATTGGCATCTATCTATGTATCTATCTATCTTATGTCTATCCATCCATCACATATCTATCTATCTATCTATCTATCTATCTATCTATCTATCTATCTATCACATATCTATCTATCTATCCATCCCATATCTATCTATCTATCTATCTATCTTATGTCTATCCATCCATCCATCACATATCTATCTATCTATATCATATGATATCTACCCATCCCATATCTATCTATTGGCATCTATCTATCTATCTATCTATCTATCTATCTATCTATCTATCTATCTATCTTATGTCTATCCATCCATCACCTATCTATCTATCTATCTATCTATCTATCCATCACATATCTATTTATCTATCTATCTATCTATCTATCTATCTATCTATCCCATATTTATCTATCTATCTATCCATCACATATCTATCTATCTATCTATCTATCTATCTATCTATCTATCTATCTATCTTATGTCTATCCATCCATCACCTATCTATCTATCTATCTATCTATCTATCTATCTATCTATCTATCTATCCATCACATATCTATTTATCTATCCATCCCATATTTATCTATCTATCTATCCCATATTTATCTATCTATCCATCACATATCTATCTATCTATCTATCTATCTATCTATCCATCCCATATCTATTTATCTATCTATCTATCTATCTATCTATCTATCTTATGTCTATCCATCCATCCATCACATATCTATCTATATCATATGATATCTATCCATCCCATATCTATCTATCTATCTATCTATCTTACACCCCTACAAGGGCTTGTGGATCAGGGCTGACCAGAAGCAGCAGCGCAAAGTTCCAACAGCCCCACAGTTGCTGGAGGCCCTCTTCCAGGGCAAATGATGGAGGCCTGGGAGCGTGCACCCCTTGCGCCCTGCCTATAATCCAGCCCTGCGTATATGTCCATCTAATCATATATCCTTCATCTACCTATATTTCTACATATCTGCCTATTCATGTCTGTCTACTGTACCTATCCTTTAGTATCAGATCAGCAGTGGAACGTTCTGTACATCTGTGACTATAAGCAAGGGGCACCCTATAGAGCTGTGATCCGCAATGTCGCATCCCCGCAGGTTATACGCAGACAGACACATATACAGACATAACTGGGTCACATTCATTTACAAAGCTCTGACTCTGTGGCAGATCCATCCACTTGACTGCCAGGCCCCGGCATGACTTTCTGTTTCTATTCCTCCTCCCTTCTGAAAAAAACCTTTCTATAAAGCTCAGCTAGTGTAGGTTGTCAGCTGTTTGGCCCAGGTTACTGATTGCTTAAAGTGGACCAAAATCCACCCTGGCGAGACTCTAAGGCAGGCATATTTGCTCCCCCCGGAGCTTCCTGATTCGGGATGTCCCACTGTGTCAAACCCACCCAGCTTGCCCGATAACTTACCTTCTTTCCCAGTCCAACGGTGCATACGCGAGCAGTGGCCACATCGCCGCTATCACTTTAGTGAATGGCCGGCACGGGTACGCTCCCTGTTAAATGGTAGCGGGGGATGTTGCCCCCAGTGCACTTGGATCCGCTCACCTTACATGAGCATGCTGATTGGATAAGAGGCTGCACATGCGCCGTAGGGCCGAGGAAGGTCAAGATTGGGCAACCTGGGGGGTTTTACACAGCGGGGCATCTGGGGACGGCCAGGAGCTGGTAGAATCCATGGCTGATTTTTGGTCCCAGTCCGCCACTGCAGATGAGTAATCCATTTTGATATATGGTATTCTGACTCACCAGATGGCAGTAATGTGAATCCTGTAGACAGCTCCACGTCCCCTGTGTGTGTCTGTGATGGATGTTTCTTTACTCCATAAGGCTTGGCAGGTAGCTTACTCGGCAGCTCATGGATCACGTAGGATAAGTTTCAAAAGCTTTATTTCAGTACAGAATCTTGCAACAAACACTCCTTACAGCAAGAATCTCGACATCTACGTTCAATACAGAAGGAAACGTGTGATGTAACCCATACAGCGGCAGCAGGTAAAAGACTGTAACTGCAGAAGGAAGCAGCAGGTGTGCACTGCTTGGATGCCAAATTAGAAATGGCTGAGGGAGAGGGGAAGAAGGGAGTAGATACTTGCTTCACAGCAAGACTAAGGGAGCCAGGAAGGGACAAAGGGAATTAAAGGCACATTGCTCAGCCTATGTAAATAAATATTATATTAAACAGTTACCCCGGGTAATATAAAGCACAATGTGATGCCCAGCGGGACACCCACCCTCTGTAAGCAGACAACCCCCAATCTCCACTGCCGCTTCCGCCTATAGTCATGCCCCCGTTTGCCAGGACGCTAGAAGCACTTTGCCGGACACAGTTGCCCCCCTGGTTTCAAAAGGTGCAAAGGTAGTCAGCTTACGGTGAAGGTAGATGATCCACGAGGTTATGCCAATGCCGAGGTCGTACACAGGTAGTCGGTCCGAGGATGCATAAGTAAACAGGGATGAAACAGGAGCGTAGTCTGGAATAGCCAAAGGGTCAATCCGGGAGGTCAGAGGTAGCGAGGTATCCAAAAATGGGCCAGGCAGGTTCAAGGTCAGGCAAGCGAAGGTCGGTTCTGGCAGCAAACTGGGAAGGTCGATCAAGCCGGGTCGGTAACAACTGAACACAGATAAATTCACACCCTAAACTATAACGGGCACTGAGGACAGGGCTAGTTTCCTATTTATGGGGGAACTGACCGAAGGCAACCAGGGAAGAGTGTGTGATGATTGGTGCAAACTTTAATTGTGAACTGGATTGGTGCACAAGGCTGACCAGCCCTTGATTCAATTCAGGTGTGGAGACGCTGCGCCGCCTGCCGCTCGCAGCGCCCGACTTCCGGGAGCGGCGAGTGCGCTCTGCTACGTGCTGCCGCCGTGCGCCGCCCAGCAGACGCTCGTCGCGGGCCCCGTGATGCAGGTAAGTTTCTTACACACACGTTGTGGGACATGACATGCTTTTGTCCTGTTAGGCTTTCTGTGTTGCAGCAGTGCTTTTGGCGTTTTTGTATCTGTACATTATTTGCAAGCAAGGTATAAAAATAACTCTTTAAAGTGCATCATCTAACGTTTCCTACTGACAAATGAACTTATTAGAGAACGTGGTGTCATTTTACAGATATACATATATTTGAGTCTGCAGGCTGGGTACATCAGACGGCCTCTGCCTGGAACGCAGGCTGGGGCCTCTAACGCACTTCCGGCCGGGGTGCGGCTGGCGTTTTCCTGCCTGCGGCGGTGCGTTGGGCGGGGGTGCATGGCTGGTGAGTATAAAGGGGAGGCTGGGGGTCAGCAATGGTTCCATAATTCGCCCTGATGAAGTGAAGGGATAGCCGTCTCGCAACGCGTCAGCCAGGGGGACATAGTGCTTTTGTCGGCCCTCACCCATTATGGAGTTGTAGGATACTATATATGTGTTTGTTTCATTGTCCCTCTCTTCATTCGGTTTTGTCATTATTATTATTTAGCAACAATTTGCACATTATAGGTATTTTTTGAACATAGGATTATTATGTTTTTTTCAAAATTATAGATATTTTTGGCACATGCACTTTCTGCAGGGAGACTTTGGGATATAGGGCACAGGCAGTAGCCCTTGTTAATAGTGATTTATATGATTATTATATAATGAATAGGAGGCTTGACTTTAGCGCCCTCTAGGGTTTGTGTGTGATATATGTTTTTTAGAGGTCTTTTAACTTGACTTTTCGTGTCAATTATTGTTGAATAAATATTTGAGATTGTACAATAACAATAGTGGTGCCACTTGATCTTGGGTAATCGGGGGGCAGGTGGGACCCCTCCCTTTTTTGGCTTAAATAAGTTTCTTACACACACGTCATGGCACATGACATATGCTTTTGCCCCGTTAGGCTTTCTGTGTTGTAGCAGTGCTTTTGGCGTTTTTGTATCTGTACATTATTTGCAAGCAAGGTATAAAAATAACTCTTTAAAGTGCATCATCTAACGTTTCCTACTGACAAATGAACTTATTAGACAACGTGGTGTCATTTTACAGATATACATATATTTGAGCCCTTAAATTGCCTTATACATTGACGGGTCGCAAATACACTTTTAGCAAAATTACACCCAAGCCAAACAATATAACACATTAGCGCGCCAGTGGCCATGACGCCATGCTGTAGCTCATGTCAGTGAGATGCTGCGAAGATGAGGAGTAATAATCCTGTTTTATCTCCAGGCTTTTTTCAGGCTTTTTTCATGCTTCCACAAATAACACAAGTTGTTTGTTCTTTCACAATGATGTTGGGGCATAATTTGACATTGGCCGGTTGTCAGCACGGATTGCCGCGCCAGATTTAAGGCATAATTACGCGTACGTGGGAGCGGCATGACAGCTGTAGGGTGACTCTGGTGTAGTGTTATCAGGATATATTTTTTTTTGGTACAATAATGTGATTTTATTCATATTCTTTATATTATTAATTATCGTCAGGGAACCGCGGGTTACCTGATGCCTATAACGTGATGACTATAAACCAGGGATCTCCGGACACACAGACCGCTTTCCCCAAAACCCCTGTCTGAGCCGTCCTATCAGGAATACCAGGCCCAAAGCCTGCGGACACAGATTCTTGGCTAAGGCAAAAAGATCGCTCAAGTTAAATATAAACTAAATAAACTAATGCAATGAGCGCACACTAGGCAATGATAACAAACATTTGGCTATAATGGAATATGAAATCTTTATGATTCCAGGTCGGCTGCTGGTGGGTTTTGTTCCGCATTAAAGTTATATCTGGTGCTATTTTAGCCCCTTTCTTCCCACATCATAATGTTTTCTGTGCGCCGCTGGTCCCCACAAACCCCATGATTAACAGGCAGCCAGCTTTTACCTCTATTCACTGGCTGCTGGCTGGCAGATTAAAAAAGGCGCCGATCAGCAGCCGCCGCAGGAAGCTGAGCGGCGCACATTCACAGAGGTCCTGCGCCGCGCTTTGTTTTATATCTGTCAGGCAGCTAGAAACTGAACTATGTAGGGAGGAACTATTACACCGCCCTACATGTTGCTGCTCAGCAGATGTTAAACAGTGCGTGACGCAGGACATCTTTGAATTTGCGCCGCTCAGCCTCCTGCGATCATAGAAGGTGGCTGAGTTGGCTGCCCCACCATAGCCCGCCCGCTGTCTCAGCTCCCGCCCGTCACACCCGTCTCTCCTCCCGCTGCGGGGTCTGTAAAACTGGTAGCCGTGGTCCACATACGGACCGTTGTCCGCTAGTTGAATATCCCTGCTATAGGCTGTATCCTCCGCAGGTTCACAATTTTTGTTTCCTCATAGATCAGCGTTTTTTCCCGCAAATAAATATGCAGGGATTCAAGATTCTTCAAGAACCAGAGGACTTGAAGAGTATTTGAACAGCTCCAAAGTGATGACAGATGATATAATCTTTATAGATTACAGACCTTTCCATAGGCATGCGGTCACATCCCTCTCATTGCCATAAGATATGCTAGTGTCTCCTAGGGCAGATCCTTCCGTCTGTCTAAATATGTGAGTGTCTGTCTGTCCTACAAGACCCTCCTCTATACTATTCATGGCCACATTGAGTAACACACACCACCGTTTTGGCACAGCACTGTTCAAAGCAGCCAGATTTCTGTGCTGTTAGCGCCAAGGATAAGAGCTGGTGATTCGTTCTTCCACCTCTGTCAGCATTTCACGCGGCGCCCGTCCATACCGCCAATGAATGAGGAAGCCTGCTCCGTCTTGACTGGAGGCAGGGATGTACACCGAGGCCGCCAGGGAGAACAACACCAGCAACTGACTTGGGGGCTTTGCAGTCCTGGCAGCAATCACGAGGACTGGCCACACCCACCCCATTCATTTCAATAGAGTGGTGTGTCGAGGACTGGCATGCCCCCCCTCTCCAATTGTGGTGAATTGAGTGGGCTTGGTCAGTCAACCTGAGGCTCTGAGCCACAGCGACAAGATCGCCGATATCGGTAAGTTCCATACTACCGGCATTGTGCAATTCAGCTGTGCGGCACCACATGCGATGTATATGTTGGTTATTATTTTTGCCTGTATAGGGACTTTTTTTTTTTTAATTGTGTGCGGATATTTTATTCTATTAATTTTGTTTTTTATTTTTATTTTTTTTTATTGACAAGTATTACAATAAGGAATTATACTTATAAGTACAATTGTTTTATTGGCCCAATACACATCTGTTTTACATACACATCAAACCTTGAAGATTTGGCTGATAGAGGACATTAAGAATTAATACGGGTAGTCATATTTTTACCTAGGTTTGATTTAAGGGGACAGTTCAGTCTAGTCATGAGGGGATTACCTGCGGCGGCCGCCCCATTTTCTTCTATAGAGATGTATGAGACAAGGCCAGCCCCCCCTCCCTTCTCCTCTTAAAGTGGATCAATCACCCCTGCGGTCCGCATGGAATCTAACAGGACCGGCCGCTAGCCTGCCCCCAGGGCATCCTATAAGGTCTCTAGCAGTCTCCTGTAACACGGCGCCGGTCTCTAGCAGTCTCCTGTAACGCAGCGCCGGTCTCTAGCAGTCTCCTGTAACGCGGTGCTGGTCTCTAGCAGTCTCCTGTAACGCGGTGCCGGTCTCTAGCAGTTTCCTGTAACGCGGTGCTGGTCTCTAGCAGTCTCCTGTAATGCGGCGCCGGTCTCTAGCAGTCTCCTGTAACACGGCGCCGGTCTCTAGCAGTCTCCTGTAACGTGGCTCCGGTCTCTAGCAGTCTCCTGTAACATGTTTCTCACATATTATTATGCAGAGCAGAGTCGCTGTCAGAATTAATTAGCCGGCGTGTGATTGGCCGGTGTCTGTAACGAATCTGTGATTTGCTGCATCGTGTTGCTGCGTCGCCGTCATTATCCTGTAATCAGGAAACTCTAATTAATGGCTAATGTGTTTCTAGAGACTGACGCACATCTGATCCTTCCCGATTATCAGCGTGACCGTCCCTCATCCCCCCCGCCAACCAACTGCCATCAAAACCAACTTTAACCTAAACCAACTGTCACCAAAACCAGCTGCCACCAAACCAAGCCATTCAGATAGGCCATGCAGGGGTGTCGGGGACATTGCGACGCATGCACTGTGGGAACGGGGAAATGTAAGTGAAAGTGGGCGATCTGGGGAGTTTCACACAGGGGGGCATCCTACATCATGATGCCACCAAGGCAACGACCAATAAACAAGATAGTTGATATTCTGGTAATTGGTCCACTTTAAAGTAGAACAAAACCCCTTTACAATCTCCCCACCCAACTACCTTTGTCCAGCTGGGCGGTGTCCCAGTTTTAAAAGAACAGGTTTCTTCCACCACCGCGGCAACACCCACCTGGCATTTTTCAGATTGCCGATTGGCTGATGTCAAGAATGCTGGCCGACATGACGGGCCCGCTAGCCACATCTCCAGCTTCTCTTTGGTCTGGGAAGGGCTCCCCAGCCTATCTGAATGGCTGGGCGCGGGGGCACACTTCAGCTACAGGGAAGCTGGGGATGCAGTCGCTGGCAAAGACAGCGCCGTGGGAGCTGCCAGGAAAGGTGAGTTTACCGGAGACCCCGGAGGTTTTTACACAGCCGAGGGCCCCAAGTTCGGATGTCCTGGGGGCAGTCTAGCGGCCAGCCCTGGAGTCTTTTAGACAACAGTACCCCGCTGTGCGCCTTTACAGGTGCTTTATTGAAAGTCCGGGGGGCGGCAGCAGCAGTAATCCCATCATGGCTGCTCCCATAAACCTAAAAGGGTAAACCATAAAGATAGACTAGGGTGTCCTTTTAAAAAGAACAATTGGGAGAAGATATTGATTGTCAACTAAATATCTAACTAAAACATGTAACAATTCAGAGAAAGGTAGAGAAGAGAAAAGAAAAAAAAGGGAGGGAGGGGAAAACACATAAAAGGTTTGGGCCACAGAAATAAAAGCCTAAGACATGCCCCCCTCTCCCTCCGTCCCACAAGGGCCAAATCCACCAGCCCCCCATTCTAATTATTTTGAATTGAGGACATCGAGAGATCCAGCCTGCAGGCAGTCAGGTAAGTAAAGCTTTTTTATTAGTTTCTATGGCTTTAAAAACAAATGATATACAGTAACCTAAAAACCCTGTATCTCCTGAAATGACCCCTCCTCCCTGCAGCAGTAAAAGGTCACATGGTGTCGGCCATATTGCCGGTCCTGAGAGAAGAGCTGATCGAGTTGGATTTCCAAAGTGCAAGGTGGGCAGGCTTTACCCATCCTCAATGTCTCATCACACACCTGGGACAACCAATGAACCAATCAGAGAGCAGCGGAGAGTGGGAATCACATGTCACGGGTTCCACTATGGCCCGCTCACATCCTCCTCCTCTAAGTTCTCCTCACTTGTGATTGCAGATTGCTTTTTCTCCGAACTTGAAAGTCAGGGCTGGACTTATCCCTCTGTTATGATGGAATCCACCTCTCCTTATCCAGCACCAGCTCCACCGCCCGCCCCACGTCCGGCACCACATGACGTGCCTCCACCAGGCTGGGCTCCAGGTGGAAATCGCGGTGTCCATGGAAAACGGTCTCGGTGACACTCTCTCGCGGGTCGGCCGGCACTTCCTTGTGGTTCCCATACACGCCGGTGCACACCAGGATGGACTCGCAGCTATGCTGGTAGCGGCTGGAGATGTCGGTTTCCCGTTGAGTGTGCAGATAGCGGTTGTAAAGGTTGGCGCCATAGATATCCGCCATGGGATTATCTCTGAGAGAGAGCAGATGAACAGACTAGGATTAGGATCAGTACGTGAACACTGCACAATCAACAGCGGATAAAGACGAAAGGCCAGCAACAACATGATACAAGACAATCTGTGTAAGGGGCCCGCACATATCACAGATAAAAAGCATGCTTCTTCAGGGGATCCCTCTTAAAGGGAATTACTTTCTTGAGTGTTGTTGCTATCTGAGGGGGGGCATCCCTAATTGCACCCCGCTGGGGACGGAGATCTGAGGCTGGGCAGGGACATTGGCAGCAGGGCAAGGACGATGGCGGCTGTACGGGGATGTTGACGGCCAGGCAGTCGTCGATGTTGCCCCCCCGGCACTTGACTGCGTCCATCGCCCGCTGGCGCCGGTCCTGTGAATAGGCGGCGTGGAAACTGTAGACAATCACATAGCGTCAGTGAACGTCAGTGCGAAGATGCACAAGAGCAGACCAAGGCTAGAAAGGAGATGGGATAGGATCTTCTAGAAATACAATGCAGCACACAGCTAGATCCAAAGTTGGTTGAAAGAGCATCACCAAGATGGGATTGGATAGGATCTTCTAGCAAGATAATGCATCATAAGGCTAGAAATGCGCAACATTGGTTGGAAGAGCATCACCAAGATGGGATGGGATAGGTTCTTCTAGCAAGATAGTGCATCATGTGGCTAAAAATGTCCAACATTGGTTGGAAGAGCATCACCAAGATGAGATGGGATAGGATCTTCTAGCAAGACAATGCGTCACACAGCTAGAAATGTCCAACGTTGGTTGGAAGAGCATGACCATGACTTGCAAGGACTACCTTGGCTTCCTAATGCCCCAGACTGCAACCCAACTGGACATCTGTGGACCACCTTGATCATTATGTTTCTTCATGCACCCACCAGCAGCTGTGGGGTGCACTAAAATCAGCAAGGCTGCAGATACCTGTGACCACTAACAATACCCTGGGCCGTCTAGCTACTGTATGTGCTGCACACGGTGATTGCTCTAGATATTAGTTGCTGCGCATAATAAAAATACTTGACTTGTGATTCATTGAGCTAGGCTTACATCGAGCGATATGAATGTGTTTCTGGAGCCTGCTGTCCAGCCATATGATGGCCAATACTCACCCAACAGCATACAGGGTCCGTATGGGAGTGTCCCAGCCCCGTTCTCTGGCCTGGCTCATGATGAGCTGCTCGGCAAAGCTGTAGGTCAATGTGCTGGGTTTGCCAACCAGAGCCTCGTAACGCAGTTCGTTCCCGGTGATTTTACGATACAACGTCTCCAGACACACCAGGAAGGTCCCATGGCCGAATCTAAAGGAAGGGGACAATGAGACAAAGCCTTACAAACTAGTCAGACAAAAGTGTTCCCTGATGGGGCAGGTCATGGACAAAACTATCCCCCACTCTAAAGGAACATCCCAACAACAGGGGCACTAATAATAATAGTAGACAAAGACAAATATGATGCAGCTCCCTGGCTTATCTCTTAAGAGCTGGATTGGTGGCAGGCATGGAAGGGGTAACTGCAATCCCTCAAGACCAGAGCGCAGATATTACAATTTGAAAAACTCCAGCACACTAACTTTGCCATCTATATATGAAGTTGAAAAGTTAAAACTAAAGCTTTTAAAGTGGACCAAAACCCACACAGATTATAGATTCCTGGGCCGATTGATACCCTTCCCCCGGGGGGAATCGGGGTGATCCAGAATCCGGATGCCCCGCTGTGTGAGATACCCCAGGCTGCCCATAAACTCACCTTCTTTCCGGGTCCAACAACGCATGCGCGCGCAGTGGCCGCATAGATCTCTATCCCTCTAGCAGGGCGCATGCCAGCGCCTGGTATTTGTGAATAGCACGCTCCCTGTTAAAGAGTAGCCAGGGACGGGGCCGTCAACGCGCTTGGATCCTCTTGTATTAGACGAGCCCGATGGTATTAGACGAAGGGGCTTGAGCGGATCTGAGCGCGCTGATTGGACAAGCGACCACGCATGTGTCATGGGACCGGGAAGAGGTGAGAGTTTGTTTGGCCGACCTAGGGGGTTTCACACAGGGGGCAAGGACCAAATCCCAGAACAGTCAAAATCCTGGATTTTGGTCCACTTTAATGCTGCACTTTAAAATAGATGGCCTGTCATCCAGGTAAAAATGGTCCCGCTCCCCCGTACTGCTGCAGCGCGTTTTGGGGTGATCCCCCTTCTCAAGCGGCGGTACAAGCTAGTCTTTCCGTGCTCCAGTTGTACCACCGTAAGAGGTGGTGAGGAAAGATCAAACCAAGGCCCTCCCCCACCCACTCAAAGGAAAGGGTGGGGGAGTGCCCCGAAGTGTTCCTGGGCCAACCCAACCATTCCTCTGAGAACCGAGGCCGAGGGGGACACAAAAAAAAAGCTCAGAGCCTCAAAATATTCTTTTCAGAAAGCTTAAAAAAATGGTCACAAAAAATTAGTAAACACAGGGATGCAGGGGATGTGGCAGTGTGTGCCCCCCTTTGGAGGCAATCAGAGCCCTTCGACGAAGGATGTAAACACGGCAAAGGGCTCTGATTGGACAAGAGCCTGCACATCTGCTGTTGGACCGAGGCGAGGTGAGTTTTACTGGGAAAACTGGGGGGTTTCACACAAAAAACACAAAACAAAACCTGGGAAAGTCAAATTCAAGTTTTGTTACGCTTTAAAAAGTGCTACAAGCCCCTTTCTACTACTATCTTGGTATCGTTAATAATTAGAAATTTAGGGGAGACTTGTTTTTACCTGCTTTTTGCTAGCGGGTACTTGGGGTAAAAAGGTTGAGGACCAGTGATCTTGACCACTGTTTTAACCAAACAAGGGGTACACCTAAACTGACCATTTTTTAGGGTCTTCAAAGTGGGACAGTTTAAACCAGTTTGTGGGTGATGGGCATGGTATGGGCGTGGTTTAGCGTGTGGCTTAATTACGGGTCACATGCTCTAGGAATATTTGGGCCATAAAAGATGTTGGTGATGGAGCCAATGCTCAGCAGTCCATGGATTCCACTGCCACCATCCAACCAAAGTGTCAGAGCAGCTGTAATGCCCCCAGACATCCAGCATTGTGCATTTGGTGGGACGGTCCTCCCCATGTCACCAAAAGTGGGACATCTGGTCATTTTAGGTACACTAAAAGGGGGGTAATATGGGCCTGAATATTATTTTTAAAGTAAAGCCTTATTCTTTCTTGCTGTTCAAAAGTGCTACTTATTTAGATAACATTAATAATATATCTCCTCCTTGGGGGCACTTGGAGGTGGGTGCTTGTTGCTAGGGTGTAAAAAGGTTAGGGACAAGAGAGGGCAAACCCTTCAAAGTATGGGTTTGGCAAGTTCGGTCAAACTTTTAATTAATGTTCTGGGGCCAGCACTGGTAGTGGTAGTGCAAGCGGCCATCTTTCTGTAGCCCCGACTGAGGCAGTTTTGAAACGTAGCTGCTCAAACTTTAGGTTCGGCAACTTCGGCCAAATTTTTGAATAAATGTTCGGGTACAGGGTCCTCACTCATGGGAGCCAGCGGCCATCTTTTTGTAGCCCCAGCTGGGGCCAGTTCAAAACGCTGCTGCTCAAATTTCGTGTTCGGCAAGTTTGGTCAAATTTTGAATAAATGTTCGGGGACCAGCAATGGGAGTGTCCTCACTCATGGAAGCCAGCGGCCATCTTTTTGTAGGCCCGACTGGGGCCAGTTTAAAATGCAACTGCTCAAAATTCCAGGTTTGGCAAGTTCAGTCAAGCTTTGGAAAAAATTTCGGGTTCGGGGTCCTCACTCATGGGAGCCAGCGGCCATCTTTTTGTAGCCACGGCTGGGGCCAGTTTGAAACGCCGCTGCTCAAAGTTCGGGGTGGACAAGTTCTGTCAAACTTTGAATAAATGTTCAGGTTCAGGGTCCTCACTCATGGGAGCCCCGCGGCCATCTTTTTGTAGCCTCGGCTGGGGCCAGTTTGAAACGCTCAAAGTTCGGGCTCGGCAAGTTCCTTCAAACTTTGAAAAAATGTTTGGGTTTGGGGTCCTCACTCATAGGAGTCAGTGGCCATCTTTTTGTAGCCCCGGCTGGGGCCAGTTTGGAACGCTGCTGCTCTAAGTTTGAGCTTGGCAAGTTCAGGTAAACTTTAAATAAATGCTTGGTTTTAGGTTTCTCACTCTTGGGAGCCAGCGGCCATCTTTATGTAGCCCGGGCTGGGGCCAGTTTGAAATGCCTCTGCTTCGCTGCAGCTCACAGGAAGAGGATTGAGGTCTCAGGCGAGTTAAGCAGCCCATCAACCAGATTTTCCGTGTTCAAGATGGATGCCAAACTCGAACACTGGCTGAAGTCCGTGTTCGGGTTTGGGAACCCTACCTTGCAAAGTTCGGGTTCGCCCATCTCTATTGAGGACCCTCTAGTAGCATTTTGCTCACTTGTCCCTATTAACCCCACAGATTCCTCCCCTAAGAGCTCCCCTCTAGCATTCCCATCTCTTACCTTATAAGGTCTCCCTTAACCGTAATACAGGATGATGTATGTATAGAAGAAAGGGAGGTTGAGGCCACTTCCCTGGTCCTAGAGAGCTGGTTGCTCTGTCTGGAGTGGGGGAGGATGGCTCCTGTTCCTTATTCCTCCCACGGGTAAGTAGCTATGTTAATGAAGTATATTCTCATTTTGAATAAATGTTCGGGTTCAGGGTCCTCACTCATGGGAGCCAGTGGCCATTTTTTTGTAGCCACGGTTGGGGCCAGTTTGAAACCCATCAACCAGCTTTTCCGTGTTCAAGCTGGATGCCGAACTTTGGCTGAAGTCCGTGTTCGGGTTTTGGAACCCTACCTTGCAAAGTTCGGGTTCGCCCATCTCTATCGAGGACCCTCTAGTAGCATTTTGCTCACTTGTCCCTATTAACCCCACAGATTCCTTTCCTAAGAGCTTCCCTCTAGCATTCCCATCTCTTACCTTAAAAGGCTTCCCTTACCCGTAATATCATAATAATGAAGCATTAACATAGCTACTTACCAGTGGGAGGAATAAGGCACAGGAGCCATCCCCCCACTAACATAGCTACTTACCAGTGGGAGGAATAAGGCACAGGAACCATTCCCCCACTAACATAGCTACTTACCAGTGGGAGGAATAAGGCACAGGAGCCATTCCCCCACTAACATAGCTACTTACCAGTGGGAGGAATAAGGCACAGGAGCCATCCCCCCGCTAACATAGCTACTTACCAGTGAGAGGAATAAGGCACAGGAGCCATCCCCCCCACTAACATAGCTACTTACCAGTGGGAGCATTACGGCACAGGAGCCATCCCCCCACTAACATAGCTACTTCCCAGTGGGAGGAATAAGGCACAGGAGCAACCCCCCCCCCCCACTAACATAGCTACTTACCAGTGGGAGGAATAAGGCACAGGAGCCCCCCCCACTAACATAGCTACTTACCAGTGGGAGGAATAAGGCACAGGAGCCATCCCCCCCACTAACATAGCTACTTACCAGTGGGAGGAATAAGGCACAGGAGCCATCCCCCCACTAACATAGCTACTTACCAGTGGGAGGAATAAGGCACAGGAGCCATCCCCCCACTAACATAGCTACTTACCAGTGGGAGAAATAAGGCACAGGGGCCATCCCCCCACTAACATAGCTACTTACCAGTGGGAGGAATAAGGCACAGGGGCCATCCCCCCACTAACATAGCTACTTACCAGTGGGAGAAATAAGGCACAGGAGCCATCCCCCCACTAACATAGCTACTTACCAGTGGGAGGAATAAGGCACAGGAGCCATCCCCCCACTAACATAGCTACTTACCAGTGGGAGGAATAAGGCACAGGAGCCATTCCCCCACTAACATAGCTACTTACCAGTGGGAGGAATAAGGCACAGGAGCCATCCCCCACTAACAAAGCTACTTACCAGTGGGAGGAATAAGGCACAGGAGCCATCCCCCCACTAACATAGCGACTTACCAGTGGGAGGAATAAGGCACAGGAGCCATTCCCCCACTAACATAGCTACTTACCAGTGGGAGGAATAAGGCACAGGAGCCATCCCCAACTAACAAAGCTACTTACCAGTGGGAGGAATAAGGCACAGGAGCCATCCCCCCACTAACATAGATACTTACAAGTGGGAGGAATAAGGCACAGGAGCCATCCCCCCACTAACATAGCTACTTACCAGTGGGAGGAATGAGGCACAGGAGCCATCCCCCCACTAACATAGCTACTTACCAGTGGGAGGAATAAGGCACAGGAGCCATTCCCCCACTAACATAGCTACTTACCAGTGGGAGGAATAAGGCACAGGAGCCATTCCCCCACTAACATAGCTACTTACCAGTGGGAGGAATAAGGCACAGGGGCCATCCCCCCCACTAACATAGCTACTTACCAGTGGGAGCATTAAGGCACAGGAGCCATCCCCCCACTAACATAGCTACTTCCCAGTGGGAGGAATAAGGCACAGGAGCCACCCCCCCCCCCCACTAACATAGCTACTTACCAGTGGGAGGAATAAGGCACAGGGGCCATCCCCCCACTAACATAGCTACTTACCAGTGGGAGGAATAAGGCACAGGAGCCCCCCCACTAACATAGCTACTTACCAGTGGGAGGAGTAAGGCACAGGGGCCATCCCCCCACTAACATAGCTACTTACCAGTGGGAGGAATAAGGCACAGGAGCCCCCCCACTAACATAGCTACTTACCAGTGGGAGGAGTAAGGCACAGGAGCCATCCCCCCCACTAACATAGCTACTTACCAGTGGGAGGAATAAGGCCCAGGAGCCATCCCCCCACTAACATAGCTACTTACCAGTGGGAGGAATAAGGCACAGGAGCCATCCCCCCCACTAACATAGCTACTTACCAGTGGGAGAAATAAGGCACAGGAGCCATCCCCCCACTAACATAGCTACTTACCAGTGGGAGGAATAAGGCACAGGAGCCATCCCCCCACTAACATAGCTACTTACCAGTGGGAGGAATAAGGCACAGGAGCCATTCCCCCACTAACATAGCTACTTACCAGTGGGAGGAATAAGGCACAGGAGCCATCCCCCACTAACAAAGCTACTTACCAGTGGGAGGAATAAGGCACAGGAGCCATCCCCCCACTAACATAGCTACTTACCAGTGGGAGGAATAAGGCACAGGAGCCATTCCCCCACTAACATAGCTACTTACCAGTGGGAGGAATAAGGCACAGGAGCCCTCCCCCACTAACAAAGCTACTTACCAGTGGGAGGAATAAGGCACAGGAGCCACCCCCCCACTAACATAGATACTTACAAGTGGGAGGAATAAGGCACAGGAGCCATCCCCCCCACTAACATAGCTACTTACCAGTGGGAGGAATAAGGCACAGGAGCCATCCCCCCACTAACATAGCTACTTACCAGTGGGAGGAATAGGGCACAGGAGCCATCCCCCACTAACAAAGCTACTTACCAGTGGGAGGAATAAGGCACAGGAGCCATCCCCCCACTAACATAGCTACTTACCAGTGGGAGGAATAAGGCACAGGAGCCATCCCCCACTAACAAAGCTACTTACCAGTGGGAGGAATAAGGCACAGGAGCCATCCCCCCACTAACATAGCTACTTACCAGTGGGAGGAATAAGGCACAGGAGCCATTCACCCACTAACATAGCTACTTACCAGTGGGAGGAATAAGGCACAGGAGCCATCCCCCACTAACAAAGCTACTTACCAGTGGGAGGAATAAGGCACAGGAGCCATCCCCCCACTAACATAGATACTTACAAGTGGGAGGAATAAGGCACAGGAGCCATCCCCCCCACTAACATAGCTACTTACCAGTGGAAGGAATAAGGCACAGGAGCCATCCCCCCACTAACATAGCTACTTACCAGTGGGAGGAATAAGGCACAGGAGCCATCCCCCACTAACAAAGCTACTTACCAGTGGGAGGAATAAGGCACAGGAGCCATCCCCCCACTAACATAGCTACTTACCAGTGGGAGGAATAAGGCACAGGAGCCATCCCCCCACTAACATAGCTACTTACCAGTGGGAGGAATAAGGCACAGGAGCCATCCCCCACTAACAAAGCTACTTACCAGTGGGAGGAATAAGGCACAGGAGCCATCCCCCCACTAACATAGCTACTTACCAGTGGGAGGAATAAGGCACAGGAGCCATTCCCCAACTAACATAGCTACTTACCAGTGGGAGGAATAAGGCACAGGAGCCATCCCCCACTAACAAAGCTACTTACCAGTGGGAGGAATAAGGCACAGGAGCCATCCCCCCACTAACATAGCTACTTACCAGTGGGAGGAATAAGGCACAGGAGCCATTCCCCCACTAACATAGCTACTTACCAGTGGGAGGAATAAGGCACAGGAGCCATCCCCCACTAACAAAGCTACTTACCAGTGGGAGGAATAAGGCACAGGAGCCATCCCCCCACTAACATAGCTACTTACCAGTGGGAGGAATAAGGCACAGGAGCCATCCCCCCACTAACATAGCTACTTACCAGTGGGAGGAATAAGGCACAGGAGCCATTCCCCCACTAACATAGCTACTTACCAGTGGGAGGGATAAGGCACAGGAGCCATCCCCCCACTAACATAGCTACTTACCTGTGGGAGGAATAAGGCACAGGAGCCATTCCCCCACTAACATAGCTACTTACCAGTGGGAGGAATAAGGCACAGGAGCCATCCCCCACTAACAAAGCTACTTACCAGTGGGAGGAATAAGGCACAGGAGCCATCCCCCCACTAACATAGATACTTACAAGTGGGAGGAATAAGGCACAGGAGCCATTCCCCCACTAACAAAGCTACTTACCCGTGGGAGGAATAAGGCACAGGAGCCATCCCCCACTAACATAGATACTTACAAGTGGGAGGAATAAGGCACAGGAGCCATCCCCCCACTAACATAGATACTTACAAGTGGGAGGAATAAGGCACAGGAGCCATCCCCCCCACTAACATAGATACTTACCGCTGCAAGCCCTATTCCCACCTGCTTCCGGGACCCTTCTTGCCTCCCAGCCATGGCTGCGGATCAGATGCAGGCAGGGGAACGCCGCGGGTGAGGCGTTCGGCAGAGCTGTGCTCTGGGCCGCAGACCCTCCATAAAGGGTAGCCGGCCATAGGCTATGGTGAGCCTATGGGGGGGGGGGGAGGAACCACCAAAATTGCCCGGGGTTATGCCCTTATCTGTGCCCACATGCTTTATTGTCATGTGTTTTGCTTTTTACTTCACTTTTACTTAATTTTTACCTCAGACTTTGTTGTTGCTGGCAGCTGTGTGGAAAATTGCCCGGGGTTACCTTTATCTGTGCCCACATGCTTTATTGTCCTGCGTTGTGCTTTTTACTTCACTTTTACTTAATTTTTACCTCAGACTTTGTTGTTGCTGACAGCTGTGTGGATACTCACCTTTCCTCGTTCCCTCACCTCTTCCTCTTCCCCTCCATCTTGAGGCAGTGAGGGGGGGGGGGCGGGAGCGGCGTTTGAGGCGAGGCCTCGGCATGTGGTGCAGGGCTCCGCCTCTGGGGGGGGGCTCCTCCTTGGGCCGCCCCCCCCTTCCTGCGCTGCGTAGCGCCCCTGTTCTTTTTTTTCAATTGTGAACCCTGCCGAGGGTCCCCACAGGCTGACAGGCATCAATTTCACCACTCACTGCCTGCGTTTTTTCTGGTGCCTGCCTTCCGGACTCCCCGCTACCTCGCCAGTCAGGTCTGTGAAACCCTCTTTCATCTGTGTAATTTGTTATGTGCATGTGCTGTGGGATGCTCATGAATACTTCCGCTTCTGTTTTCTAGGTGGGCCCCCCCTCCCATTGCCAGCTGAGGGTTGTGGTTCCTCCCGGTCTCCTACACCCCCCCTCTCTCCACACCCTCTCCCCTTAAAGAGGGATTACTAAAAAGAGGGACAAAATTGGGGGTCACTTAGGTTTGTGCCGTTAGTGCCTTGTAACCTGTATTTTTATCACCATAATCACCATAATGGAGGCTTCTGGGGATAATGAGCTAGGGGCCCCATCTGGGCGGGTTAAGTTCTGCCCCATGTGTGGTACCAGCCCCCCGGGCGGACTCAGCACGGTTTGTGTGGGAGCGTACTTTTGGAACATGTTAGGGCCGACTTCAGGAAGTCGGATTCTCTTTTTGTCCTCTCTGAAGGTGTTAGGAAGGGTTTGTCTCCGGCTAAGTCCACTCTTAGAAGGTGGATTAGACAGGCGGTGGTGCAAGCCTACTCTCCCCAGGGGATGGATCCCCCTTTTGTGTTACCGCTCACTCTACTAGAGCTATTGGTGCTTCTTGGGCTTTTCAGCACCAGGCCGTGATGTACACCGTAAAAACAATTCTACAGGTGAGTAATCACAGAATTTTATTTTTTCTTGGTTCCCTACCAAGTCCCTACTTGGTGTCTCCCTCGCCTCCCCCAACCCAACATTAACTTTATATATAGGATTCGCACTCACCTGGGCATATTTGCCTCCGCCATCCAGAGGAGATCCATATTGCACGCCAACACCGGGATGTGGGGATATGGCGGCTTCATTCGCCATTCCGTCGGCTTCCCGGCGCTCAGCAGGACGTCCAGGATAAGCTGCAGGCTGGTCTCCCAGCGCACCGGCTCCCCCAGCAGGACAATGGCTGCAACAACACACACAATACGAAGCATGACAAAACTACGCAAAGTTCACAGGGCTGCAAGTGTGTAGGTACAGCGTCTGGGCGAAAGCCGCCATTGATGCCAACCTGACCTTTCCCGGCATTTCATTTTTCTCTGGTCCTGTACCCCAAGATTGAGAAACGTTCTACTTTAAAGAGGAACAAAACCCACCAGCGGCCCGGTCTAGAATGAAACAGATTCCAGAGCCGGACGCTAGCTTCTCCCTGGATCCCCCGATGTGTGAACCCCCCAAGGGTGCCCAAAAAAATTCACGTTTCCATGCTCTAATGGCACATGCGCGTGCTCGTACAAGGACAAACTGGGTGAAAAAGAGGGACAATAGAGCAAAACCATATCAATTGTCTTACAACTCGATAACCTTTGAGGCTTGAAAAAAAGCGCTGTGTCCCCCCTAGCCTGGCCACGCAATATTGTCGCAAAATTGAACCGAAAGGCGCCGCATAGCCCCAGTACTCAGGATCTTCCTCCTGATGCCTTGTATATATTGTAAATATTGTATATATTTATGCTGTATAGGCGTGTTTCCCATCCATTCACATAACCTGTAATCCTTCAAGTGGACCCTAAACCACGACCTTAGATATATATTGTTGTATATTAATAAATATATTCTTTTTGATTTGCATACGAAATCCAGTTGTCAGGTGTGGATTCATAATATATTTGTTCTAAGCGGTTTACATCCTTGTCATCTGTTGTAACTACATCGGCTCTCATTGTTTTGAATGAAGAGTGTGCGCTGTCGGCGACATGCGCGCTGCCGTCCAAGCCATTGTGCTTCCCGATGAAGTCAATGAGAGCTGTTTGCTGAAGGAGGTAAACACGGCAAAGGCCCCTAATTTGCTGCGCGCCCGCACATGTGCCGCTGGAAAGCGGAAGAGGTGAGTTGTTTGGGGCTTCTCACACTGCGGGGCATCCCAATTCAGGATGACCCCGGGGATCGGAACAAAACCCTGGAAAGTCAAATTCCTGGGTTTTGTTCCGCTTTAACCTGGACCTGGGGTAACAGGAACAGTTTTCGGGAAATGAGTTAAAGCAGACCAAACAGTCCTATGGCGCATGCGCATGCTCTCGTCCAATCAGCTTGGCTAAGGGCCGAGACTATCCAAAGGGAGCCGAGCACATTGGCAGAAGCATCCCCTCATCAACCCTCTGAAGCCAGCCCTGGAGTCTTTTAGACTTAGAGGGTTGTAAGCGGAACAAAACCCACCAGTGGCCAGCCTGGAATCTAAAAGATACCAGAGCCGCCCTCTGGCTTTTACCTGGGGCATCCCAATATGGAATTCCATGCAGTGTGAAACCCCCAAAGCTCTCGTACAAACTCACCTTTCCCTGCTACAATAGTGCACGTACGGGCTCTTGTGCTCCCCATTTAAGTCTATGGGAGCCGTCCGCCAAATGACATGGCAGGCAGGCGGTGCTCATCAGACGAGAGCCCAATGAAAATGAATTGTAGTGGATGAACTGGAGGGTCTCACACTGGGGGGGCATCCCAATTTGGGATTCCCTGGGGACCGCAGAGCAAAACCCGGGAAAGTCAAATTCCGGGGTTTTGTTCAGCTTTAAGGAGACTGTAAACCCAACTGTAATAAAGCAGCTCCCTGGTAACGCTCCCACGTGCCTCTTCTTTATTTATTGAAGCCGTAGCAGGGCTCCAAAGTTTGCCTTCCTTTCATTTCCATTTCTCGATGACCATGCAAAAAAAAGTCGCCTAACACTCTGCCCCTTGGTGCTCTCAGTACAAGCGGCCACAGCACGCCACAGTGGTTCAGCGGCTATCTCTGACCACAGCAGAGCACGCTCATTGATCGTAAAGCTGCGCCACCGCTGCCGCTCACAGGAAGAGGATCGGGGGTCAGGTGAGTTAAACCGGAAAAGCCCAAACCTTTAAAAAACTATTCCCCAGCATCTAAAATTAATATATTTTAAGTTCTTAGTCACTTAATATTCTTTCCCCTGCTGGGCTGCAACTCTGTTCAGGACTCTAGGATATGGGCGCCGCCATCACATACTGAGGAGATGAGAGGGGGCAAAAGTACGGGGGGGTGGGGTTATAGCTGTGCTTCAAACAGACAGACCAGAGCTGAGGTCAGGTAAAGGACAGCAATCCCAGAATGCAGAGCGACACAGTCAAAATGCACTACCTGATGCTCCACGGGCCACTATCTTGGATGTTAAAAGGTTGAAAAAACACAATAGGTGCAGGTAGGATGATTTTTAATGTGGGCAATCTGTATGTACAGGGGGGGAAACATACAAGATAGGCTCTTATTCAGGGTGAAGGTCCAGATTAATGTGGGCAATCTGTATGTACACGGGGGAAACATACAAGATAGGCTCTTATTCAGGGTGAAGGTCCGGATTAATGTGAGATATCTGTATGTACAGGGGGGAAACATACAAGATAGGCTCTTATTCAGGGTGAAGGTCCGCTTTAAGGTGAGGAAAAAGCAATTCTGGGGGTACTCACCTGTAGAATTGTTTTTGTTCTTGCATGGCACGACCCGCTTTGGTATTCATAACAGATGGGTTATTCCGCCACAAGGTGGCGCAGTAGCACTGCAGAAAGCTGTGGCACCTCCCGGCTCCCTATAAAAACAGGATTAACCAACAAGTTCCCAGCATAGACAAGCAGTGAGACAAGAAGCCGGGAGAGAATAAAGGTAACACTGTAGAAAAGGTAAAAAAACCCAATTTAAATGGAACAATCACCATAGAGAGGCAACCAAGAACAACGTTAACAGGGTTGGGCGAAGCGGGCCGTAAGAACAAAAACAATTCTACTGGTGAGTACTCACAGAATTACTTTTTTCTTTAATGCATGGCACGGCCCCTTTCGGTATTCATAACAGATGGGACATCCAAAAGCAGTGTCCAAGAGTAGGGTGGGATCCCCAAAGAGTAACGGCCAGTAGTTGAAGTCACTACCGCCTGAAGCACCTTGCGGCCAAAAACAGCATCCGCTGAGACCTTAACATCAACTTTGTAGAACTTAAAAAAAGTATGAACAGAAGAGCAAGTAGCGGCCGTGCAAACTTGTTCAACAGAAGCCTGGTGCTGAAAAACCCAAGAGGCCCCAATAGCACGAATGGAATGAGCAGTCACCCTAAAGGGAGGATTCTTCCCCTTTAGCAGAACAGGTTGGAACCACCTCCTGACGGATCCACTTACTGATAGTGGATGCAGCAGGAGGCAAACCCTTCCTAGGCTCAAAAGTGAGAACAAACAGAACATCAGACTTCCTAAAAGTCTCAGTAGCAATCAAATAGAACTTCAGAGCCCAGACCACATCCAGAGAATGCAGAGTCCGCTCCTTGGAATTACTAGGATTGGCACACAAAAGAGGGCAAGAAAATGTCCTGATTGAGATGAAAAGCAGACACAACCTTAGGTCGGAAATCTGGCTTAAGCCTGAAGCCACTCAAAATAAGGAGGTTTGATGGAAAGCGCCGTTAGCTGAGAACTCGCCTCACAGAGGTGATAGCCACCAAAAAAGGCTACCTTAAGAGTCAAAATGGGCAAGGCAGCCTTCCGGATAGGCTCAAAGGGAGGCCCCTGCATAGCAGACAACACCAGATTCAGACCCTAGACTGGTAGCAAGGTTTACGGGGTGGACACATGTGAGAAACACCCTGGAAAAAACATGAACCAGCCAGTGATTGGCAAAAGCACCTTGGAAAACAATTGCCAGAGCAGAAACATGGCCTTTGAGTGTACTAAGTTGAAGGTCTAAATCCAACCAAGTAGCAAGAATTCCAGAATCCTGGGAATAGAAAAACACCCTACAGGGAAGAGACTTAGAGTCCCACCAGGCAATGTAAGCATGCCAGACCCTGTAATAGACGAAGTACAAGGACTTCTTCCTAGGCCTAAGCATGGAATCAACAACAGAAGCAGGCAACTGCTTTACCATCAAGATGGAGGTCACAATCAGCCAAGAAGGGGCCACCAGGATGGCTGGTAACCACTCCCGGGCTATGTTGCGCATAACCCTGCCCAGAAGAGGAAACAGAGGGAACGCTTAGATAAGCCGAACTCCAAGGGAATGCCAAGGCACCCGTAGCAAAGACAGGAGGATCCTGAAACAGAGACAAAATCTGGAAGTTTGTGATTGTGGCGGGACTCAAACAGGTCCACGTCCGGATGACCCCAGCGGTGAAACAGAGAGAGAAGCACCCGGTTGTTGAGTGACCATTCCCCCAGACGAGACAACCCCCTACTCAGGGAGTCCGCCTCCTGGTTCGCCAACCCCGGAATGTAAACCGCTGAGATGCAGGGAACATTTGAAGGCTCACTTGCCCCGAGAACCTCCCTGATGGTTGATGTAGACAACCACCGTATGGTTGTCTGAGCGGATTTGAACAGTCCAACCCTGAGGGTGAGTGGTCAGGTAAGAAGAACCAACCTGATCGCACGCAGATCCAGGACGTTGATGGAAGCATGGGCCTCATGTGGGCCCCACCTTCCCTGGAACCTCAGGGATCTCCAGAAGTCTCCCCAACCGGTCAGACTGGCATCTGCGGCGACTGTCTCCCAGCACGGGGGCAGGAAGGACCTATGCCCCAGAAGGTTTCTGGAGTCCACAAGAAGGACCGTCTGGTCAGAGGAGAAAGATCAAATCCTGATTCAAGGACGCAGGGTCCCGATCTCAAACTGACAAGAGGTTCGACTGAAGATGTCTCATGTGAAACGAGCAAAGGGGACTAACCAAAGCAGGACACCATCAGGCCCACGAACTGCATCCCTTGACAGATGTAGGGATGAGGACACGGTAGCAGAGCCCAAGCCTGCATCTGAAGACCTTTCACCTTCTACTGAGGAAGGAACACCTCGACCTGAGAGATATCCAGAGTCATACCCAAAAAAGACCTCACCAAGGATGGGAACAGAGAAGACTTGGGATGGTAGATCACCCAGCCAAGGGATTCTAGAGTGGAGGTCACCGTCTGAGTGACCTGCTCGACCTGAGGAAAAGACTTGGCCACAATCAGGATGACGTCCAGGTAAGGAATGAAGTGGATGCCCTGTTCCTTAGCAGAGCCATCGCCCCTGCCACTACCTTGGTGAACAGCTGAGGTGCCAAGGTGACACCGAAGGGTAGAACCACTAATTGGTAATGCTGATTCTCCAGCACGAACCTTAGAAATCTCTGATGACCCGGAAAGATAGGCACATGAAAACAAGCATCCATAATGTCCACAGTGGTCATGAAGTCGCCCAGGCGAAGGGTACTGGCAGCAGCATAACGTCTTTAGCAAAAAAGTTGGAATCTGACAATTTTGTTGAGGCCCTTCAGGGCCAGAATGGGCCTCAGAAAGCCTTCCTGTTGGGGGACTTATGAAAAGACTCCTGACTCTAACAGTCAGGGAACCACCAGAAACACCCCTTAAGCAGACAGGGGGTTCAAAAACATCCGGGATCTGATGAATCCTGGAGACAGCGAAGCTACAAACTCTATCATGCAACCGGAGGATACTAGCTCCTGAATCCACCGGTCTGAGACGTGAAGCCTCCAGAGATGAGTAAAAAGCCAAGGCCATCCCCCCACCCGGATGGGCGAGGGCGCCCCTTCATGCCTGAGGGGGCTTGGGAGAGGGTTTGGACTTAGCACTCCAGGAAAGACCGGGACAACCACGGGATCTGCCCGAGGGAGCCACGACCTCCTCTGGGAGTACGAAAGGAAGGGAGGGGGACGGAGGACCCCCAAAAGGGCCGAGACTGCCTCCTACGCTGAAGCAGCCTGCCATCCTTGGCTAAAACATCAAGACGCTCCCCAAAAAGCCGCAGCCCCGCGAAGGGGAGACCAGTGAGAGCTTTCTTAGCCGCAGCATCAGCTGCCCATTGGCGCAACCAGACAGAGCGGCGCATAGCCACCAAGAGGGCGGAGGCCCTACCGCTCGGCCGCACAACATCATCCATAGCAGTAAGGATAAAGGCCACAAAATCAGAGCAAAGTAAGAGAGTCCTATGTTCCTCCCCACCGCTACCAGCAGTAGCGCCATCAAGAAGACGCTTGAGCAGCTTCTTAAGGGCAATAGCTGTGATGGCGGCAGCACAGGCCGGGTGCAATCCAGCCCCCACACAAGTAAAAGCATGGCAGGCCAACTGATCCATGCGCCTGTCCTCACTGTCCTTCAGAGTGGTAGTGTCAGGGGAAGGCACGACCGAAGTATTGGACAAGCCTAGCACGGGAGCGTCCACTTCAGGGGGAAATGACCATCTCTTAACAAGATCAGCAGGAAAGGGATACCTTTTATCCAAACCCTTGGGCACGCAGCCTGTTAGGATGTTCCCATTCTTTAAGCACCAAGGTGGTGAAATGTTCCTGCTCAGGGAACTCTAGACGCTGTTTACCAGGGCGAAAAAGCTTCCCCTGCTTTCTCTTAGCTACCTCAGGGGCAGCAATGTGCAAAATTTCAAAAATATGTGACAGCATATTATCAGTGTCCTCAGGGTACCATGATTCCTCTCTGGACGCAGAACCAGGGTCACCATCGCAACCCTCCTGCTGGTTCCCAGAGGAGTTAGAATCCTGGGAAAGCTCTCCCATCTCAAGGGGGTGACATTCTCCAAGATCATCAATCCCCACATACACCTCAGGAAGAGGGGAGGATCGGGGATCCAGGTGCCGTTTCCTGCCAGAGGCCTTCCTAGGAACAGACCTGGCAAGCTGCTTCTCAATGTTGGCCACCCGCAGAGCCAGATCAGAGCGTGACTCCCTGCTAATGTCCCCCTCATTGGGGCCCAATTGCAGGAGCGGGGGAGTAGGTGAAGCCGAGTAGGGCGCATAGCAGGAAAGCGAAGCAGGCAAACCAGCTTGGAGCGCAAGGACACTTTCAGCGCACGGCACACACACCGTGACACTGTTACTCACAGGGGATACCCCACACATGGAACACAGCCGTGCTTGCCCCAAAGGGCCCCCGAGCACGCTATCCCCAGAAGCCTCCATATGGTGATTAATACAGGCACGATAGGCCAGTGATGGGTAAAGGCTAAGACAGAAGCCCCACGGGATGCCCTCCCACGGGATGCCCCCAGAAGTAGTGAAGGGGGAGATAAGGGGGAGGAAGGAGTGGAGCCGGGAGAAACCACCACCCAAGGGTATCCCGCCTGAAAGACATAAGTAAAAAGACACATGAGCATCCCGCAGCAAATACACCCCATGCAATAAAGAAAAACCGCAGGGGGGACACACGGACCAAGGACACCGCGGGGTCACTCAGGCAAAGAACGCAGGATAAAGCGACACGCCAGAGGAAGCAGCGCTGCAACCAGGAAGGGAGAAATCCAGACGCGCAGCTCGTCCAAAATGGTGCCGGCAGAGGTACCTCGAGAGGCGGGCCGCGGGGGGACGACGCGATACGCGTCATCTCCAGGCCCCCCCCCCCCCCCCCGAAGAGCGCGAAAAACGGCGCTCATGTGACCCGGGCAGCGCCATAACAAAGTAAAATCACCTCAAGAAATAGCGCCCACAGCCGCGGAACGCAGTACAAAGCGGTGCGGGCGCTAAAAACACCACAAAATACACAAAAAAACTTCAAAACACCACAGAAATAACCGCCACCACCTGCCCCCCCCAAATGAAGTCAGAGAGGGGGGGAAGCGAGAGAGACGAGAAGGCATCGGCGAGCAGCCATGGCCGGGGGGGACCCCAAAAGAGAAAATAAGGGGACACAGTCCCCGAGCAACTCACCCCATCAGAAGCCTGCACAGAAACTCTGCATCCCTATTAGGCTCACCATAAAGCCTATGGCCGGCTCCCCTTTGTGGTACAGGGTCTGCGGCTTGGAGCAGCGCTCCAGGAGCACTTGACCCTAGTGCTCTTCTACCCTCACCCGATCTGTCAGCCGAGGCTGGGAGGCAGTGAGGGTCCAGGAACGGGTGGAAATAGACTTGCAGGGCCGCAGGCTTGGTTGCCCCGCTCACCTGCGCAAGAGAGAGAGCCATCTTCTAACTTCGCAGTGTCACTGCAGAGGAAACTCTGGGAACTTGTTGGTTAATCCCGTTTTTATAGGGAGCCGGGAGGTGCCACAGCTTTCTGCAGTGCTACTGCGCCTATTCCGCCTTGTGGCAGAATAACCCATCTGTTATGAATACCGAAGCGGGCCGTGCCATGCAATAAAGAAAAGCAGATTCATTTAGAATACATGGCGAATTTACATAGGGTCGTCTTCTGCAGCCTTTTTCCATACACTTTACCTGGGCGCTGATGCCTTACCTTCTATAGCAGGGAAGTCCACATCTCGGGCAGAAACCTGGGGCAGAGAATTTGTAGGATTAATTAATAAACACAAATTATATTATTATATATTATATTAAATTATATTAAATTCTAATATTAATCAGTAATAAGCCCATATAACTGCCCCCCACCCCCAAATATATATAACTGCCCCCCACCTGCTGCTTAGGTGAGGTTGTATGGGGAAGTGTTTTTAAGAAGAAACTTAATGATAGAACAAGGGGGCACAACCTGAAGCTGGTCGGGGGGAAGATCAGGAGCAATGTTAGAAAATATTATTTTACAGAAAGAG
The DNA here is from genome assembly GCA_027917425.1 of Gastrophryne carolinensis. Taxonomy (NCBI): domain Eukaryota; kingdom Metazoa; phylum Chordata; class Amphibia; order Anura; family Microhylidae; genus Gastrophryne; species Gastrophryne carolinensis. Next base: position 9,428,318 of record CM051238.1, on the reverse strand, counting down.
TAGTAGATGCTTGGAACAAACTTCCAGCAGAGGTAGTTGAAAAATCAACAGTCACTGAATTTAAACCTGCCTGGGATAAGCTTCCATCTATCCTAAGATAAAGAGAACATACAGTATACACATAAGGGCAGACTAGATGGACCGTATGGTCTCCTTCTGCCACCAACCTTCTATGTTTCTATGTATGTATGACAATGTAATGTAGGCTAATGGGTGCAACAGCAGCTCCGTCTGGTCACTTTAAAGAGGAACAATACACAGAAATTTTACTTTCCCGTGTGTTGTCCCTCTTAGACGGGGTATCCCGAAATGTGATGACCCGCTGTGTGTATCCCCCCAGTTCAGCCATTCTACTAACCTTCCTGACGTTCTCACGGCGTAGACTCGACCGAAACCAAGAAAGCTGATAGGCTGAGCGGCTCTGCTTAAGTTGGACCAAAACCCAGGATTTTGACTATCCTGGGTTTTGGTCCACTTCCACGGGGCACCCGTGAAACCCCCCAGATAGCCTGTATCAACTCACCGCGGTCCTACGGCGCATGTGCGGCCGCTCGTCCAATCAGCGAGCTCAGAGCCGCTGAGCTATGCACGTCTTAGCGGAGTCTTAGCTCAGCGGCTCCGAGTGTGCTGGCGGCCACATCTCGCACTTCCCTCTAACAGGGAGTGCGCCCGCACCGGCCATTCTGAAATGCCTGCTAGGGAGAAGCGCAAGATGCGTCCCATACATGCGCCGTTGGACCGGGATTCAGGTAAGTGCAGAGGGCGTCCTGGGGGGTTTCACACAGCGGCGGCCCAAAACCCAGCGCTCCCTCCCCCCGGGGCAACCAAAATCGGGATGCCCCGCTGTGTGAAACCCCCCCAGGTCGCCCCATACACTTACCTTGTTTCCTGGTCCAACGGCGCATGTGTGAGCTGCAGCCCTGTAGCAGGGCGCATGCCCGCGCCAGGCATTTAGGAATGGCCGGCGCAGGCATGCTTCTTGTTAGAGGGAAGCTGGGGATACGGCAGCCACAGGGAATGGACGAGCAGCCGCATGTGCACCATTGGACCGGGAAGAGGTGAGCTGCACTCGGCGACCTGGGGAGTTCCACACACCCTCGATCGGGGTGCCCCGGGGGAAAGGATCAAAACCCAGGATATTCAATCACCCCCATGTGGCCATCCAGGAATCTAACTGATTCGGGATACCCCGCAGTCAGAATCACAGCTGATCCCCCCCATCTGAGCCCCTGCAATTACCAAGCCGCAATCCAGTGTTCACTGCCCCAGGGGCATCCTATATCGGATGCCAAGCTGTGCGACACCCTCCCCCAGGCACCGGTAATCTTGCCTGATCCTGAAGGCTTCCACTCCCGATTTGGGATGCCCCACAATGGAACCCCACTGCGGGACCCACCGCTCGAGCTGCACTTACCAATACCGATCATGCACAGTTTTTTCGAATGCGCTACAGGAATTGCATGCGGCATCGCCCCCCTCCTCCCCATCGACGACTTCATAGTCTGCTGAGTGGTGGTATGTAAGGTGGAAAACCAGGGGAAGCCTGTGCAACATATGAACACTGGATTGCGGCTTGGTAATTGCAGGGGCTCGGATGGGGGGGGATCAGCTGTGATTCTGACCCTGGGGTATCCCGAATCTGGATGCCACATAGGAATCAGTCAAAAAGTGCAGGACCTGGAACTGGAAACGCCCAACTGTTGTGAGGTCATGTCCAACGAGCCACGTCATTGGTTACCTACCGGGGCTTTAGGCCTGCGAGTTTCATCCACCATGTCCAGCAGTGGAAACGCCTTCCTGACATCTTCAACCGTCACCGTGTTCCGGAAGCCCAGGCTGCGCGGCGTTAAGGGACTCACTAAATCATTACACGAGTGGAGACAGAAAACCGACAGCTTTGAATGGGGCAATGGGGATGCATGTTGGTTAATTGCAATTACCCACCCTCTGATGTGCTGTTCAGTTTCCGGCAGGGATTTAAGATACATATTTATTATTACAAATTGTCATGAGTAAGGACCTACCTAGGTCCGAAACGCGTAGACGTTTTGTAATTTTAACTAGGAAATGCCTTTATTACAATTTTATGGATACATGAAATAAAGTTTGCTTCAATTTTTATTGGAACTCCTGGCTGGTCGCATATCTTGTAATGGGGTTGGGCCTATAAAACACTAAACCCCTGCCTTGCCCCTCCCCTTACCAGTGTGGTGGGCACAACCACAGGCTTTGGGATGCCCCTTACAGTGTATGGGGCACAGGGGATGCCCTCTACACTTAGGAAGGATTGTGTGGGGAGGTACGCCGAGCGGCCCTAGGACAGGGTCACACTGCATAAGGCAATTTCCTGGGTCTGGAGAGCAGGGGACAGGAAAGTACTCACTCAGACCCCAGGGTTATTTCACAGCCTGACTTCCAGGTGACTTCAGGTCTGCTTGATTCACTCGAGAATTCCCGTCCGAGTCTGAGAATAAGTTACCTGGGCTTCCCCTCTTTATTCATGAGAGTATGGTGTCTCCCTTCCACGTAGGGTAGGGTCTACGTCAGCACTGGACGTACCCAGGCAAGTGCCGGAGACCTTGGATTTCTAGGGGCCCATGGACTGGGAAGTGGAATGATTCTCCGGTGGCCACCTTCCAGCTGGTGTTCTATGTGCAGACAAAGTCCTTGACTATCCTGGGTTTTGGTCCACTCCCCTGGGGCAACCTGATTGGGGATGTCCCGCTGTGTGAAACCCCCCTGATCACCACAGCGAACTCACCTCACCGCAGTCCTATGGCGCATGCGCGACTGTTCAGTGGCTCCAAGCACGCTGGTGGCCGCATCTCGAGCTTCCCTCTAACAGGGAGTGCGCCCTGCTAGAGGGATAGCGGGGATTCGGCCATGGCACGCGCATGCGCCGTTGGCTGGGAAAGAAGGTGAGTTTATGCGGGACCTGGGGTGTTTCACACAGCGGGGCATCCTGATTTGGTTTCCCCCGCGGGGAGGGGATGGATCAGCCCGGGAATCTTAAAGATTTTGGTCCACTTTAAAGCAGAACAAAACCCAGGATTTAAACTATCCCAGGTTTGGATCCTTGCCCCCAGGGCATCCTGATTCAGGATGTCCGGCTGTGTGAAAGCCCCCAGATCACCCATACAAACTCACCTTTTCCCGGTCCTACGATGCATGCATTGTCCAATCAGAGCTGTTTGCCATGCATCTTTAATGCTCGTCAAACGATTCTGTTTACAGCAGTTGTAAGCGCAAGCGCCCGCATCCCCAGCAGCAGGCGCACTCCAGGCCCCACCAATCTTAAAGAGGAACATCGGACCTAAAATAAAAAGGGGACGATTTCCCCCACTCCCCCATATTGGCCCCTACTTACCTTTTGGATGTCGCAACATCCAGCTGCTTCGGGGCCCGATCTTTAGCCCCTCCGCTGTCTGTAAATGACAGCGCGGCTTTAGCCGTGCTCTTCAAAGTCCCACGCTGGGCAGTAAAGTCTTGCAGCTTTTCAGCTTCTCCCCTTGCATCCCACCCATGGCCACTGAGCTGCACCGCGTACAGTGCCTGATGGGATGCAAGATGGCACTGCCCGTATGAATCCGAGGGAGTAAAAATTGCCCAAAGGTAAAACCAGAGAGGGGGGAAGGGACATCAGAACTGTGAGGTTTGGGGGATGTTTTAACCTCTTTAGGGTACGGGCAAGCGCACACAGCCCAAAGATGGAGCCAGGAAGAAGGTGAGTTTTGGGGTGACCTGTGAGGAGGTGGGTTAACACACCCGATTTGGAATGCCCCAGGGAAAGGACAGTGGTCGAGCCTGGAATCTTTTAGAATCTATGACCGGCCAGTTCCACTTTAAGACCAGAGGGTGATCAGGAACAATGGAGAAGGCAGCGAGGAATGAAGGGCTCAAAAAACTGGTGAGGACTAAAGGATGATCAGCAGCAGTGGTGGACCCTTTAGCCGCAGTGAGGATCAGAGGGTCTGGCAGCGGATCTGCAGAACGTCAGGACATGAGACACTGCAAAGGGGCCGACTGAGAGCCCACATAAGCCCTCCTCCTCCTGGAGGTGCCCACCTCCACTGATTGGCCCCTACCCTATCCACCCTCCAGAATTTCGTCCAGGTAGATTTCTCCTCCCCTGGGTCACTGCTAACTAGGGGTGGGAATTGGCAAGAATCTGGCGATAAGATACGTATCACGATACAGGTATGATGCTATGATATATCCCGAATCAAAGACGATATATTGCGATTTTTTTAATTTAATTTAAATTTAAAAAAAATTACTTAGGGTCCCCCCAAAAATGGTGTGAGGTCCCCCTTACCCAGCATAACCAGCCCCTACCAGCTATGGGGGCATGTAGAAAAGGGCGCAGGAGCCAGCTTTTGTGAAACAAAACCCAGAATAGTCCTGGGTTTTGTCCTGCTTTAAACTTGGCTGAGCATATCTCATTTTGCTCAGGATACCAGGATCTATTAAAGTGGGCCAAAACCCAGCTTGATCAGCCCGAGAATCTATAAGATTCCTGGGCCGATCGATTCCCTCCCACCGGGGCATCTAAAATCGGGATGCCCCGCTGTGTGAAAACCCCCAGGTTGCCCCCTACACTTATCTTACTTCCCGGTCCAACGGCGCATGCGCGGGCCGCGGGCATATCCCCCTCTAGCATTTGTGACCAGCACGTGCGCGCTCCCTATTAGAGGGAAGCGGGGGTTGCGGCCGCCAGCATGTGCGGAGCCGTTCTGCTAAAATGTCGGCTTAGACGTCCATAGCTCAGCGGCTTCGAGTGCGCTGATTGGGTGAGCGGCTGCGCATGCACCGTAGGACCGGGATGAGGTGAGTTGATTAGGGCGATCTGGGGGGTTTCACGTAGGAGGAGAAACTGTCGCTGATGCAGCTGTCCAGCACAGGAAATAGATCCTGCGCCCCCTCCCCTCAATGTCGGATAGGGCAGCAATTGCCCCCAGTGGGTTAAAGCAGTGGTTCTCAACCTATTTTACACCAAGTACTCCCTAGCGTCAAGAAGTTCCAAAGAAGTACCCCAAAGGGGGTGATTAATTTAGTACCAAAATAAGTCGGCCATTGGCCTCATTGCACTTTTAAAGCAAGGAGGGATTAGGTTTGACATGTAAAATAATACACCAGACCAGTCAGACGCCCCCTGAAGGATTGCTCCAGAAGTACCCCACCCCGGGGGTTCGTGTGCCTCAGGTTGAGAAACAGTGGGCTAAAGGATACTCCCTTGCAATGTCTTCCAGCGGCCCTTGACCCGACACCAGGACCCGCTTGTCATGGAACTGGCGAAACATCCGCAAAGGACTGTGGGAAAGGATCACCTGCTCCCTGGAAACCTGCCGGGAAACAATAGGATAGGAATGACTCTCAAGCGGGGTTATGTACGGGATCTGAAAGAAAGCAAATGCAGAAAGTCCAGTTGCCTTGATCTATTTCTACAGACGTCTCTATTGAATTCTACAGGAATGAGGCAGCAGTAAATGACAGCTAAAATCCGTAGCCTCTGTCTACCATAAACTGTGTTGATGGCGATAGCATGGCTGGAGCTATGACGCCTGATGAAGTGGGTGATGCGCCACGGAACGCGTGGCTCCTAGTGTAGTAGGCAGTGGGGAGACTTCACACATGTTATTTTCATGATACCTTGGCTTTATTTCTCGTGATGTTTTTTATGATAGATTTGTGATTTAATTTCTGGATTGGTATTGTGATATACATCAGTGGTTCCCCTTTGGGATGCCTAATAATATATACAGGTGATTATATTTTCATATTTTTTAATTGGTGAATAACTGGTGAATAGAGTAGATTAATATGGTTATATGTTTATGAGTTGTTATGGTTGGGAATATTATTTCTTAATTGATTGTTTAACTGGTAGCATAGATTTTATAGTGATCCGGATCATAGGCAGGATTTGCACATGTTTAGTACTTTATAAATATATAGATTTTATAGTGATCCGGATCATAGGCAGGATTTGCACATGCTCAGTTGCACTGTTGGAACACTATGTTGAATGATTTTAGCACATATATATCTAGGCATTTGATATCAATTAGTGTGGTGAGACTCTCCCCATCGCCTACACACCTTAATGTTGGTTTGTCCTGTGTTTTCGATTTATGTGTTTTTTAAGGGATTTTAATATGTTGATTGTATTGTATGTAGTGATTATAAATATTTAATTAATAAAAATTTATTTTTTGATCAATTTATAAGTTGAGAGTTGCCTCCCTACATGCTTTTTTTGACTGGAGCTTTGAGGCGTTAGCAGCTGCCCTCAGTGTTAACACATCACTGTAAGTGGCAGACAATAGATGCCGTAGCCCGCGCCTCTTTTCAGGCCTGGCCTACTCACTTTTACATAAATGGCTGCTGTCACGCCTCACCAGTCAGCTTCAGGATGTAGCGCACAGCTACAGGGAAGCCGGGGATGCGGCCACCGGTGGCCACAGCGCCGCGGGAGCCACCGGGAAAGGCAAGATTACCGGGGTTTCACACAGCGGGGCATCCTATTCAAGGATGCCTTTGGGACAGGCTCTTGAGTCTTTTAGATTCCAAGGCAGCATTAAAGCTGAACAATAGTCAAAAATGAATTAAGTCAGACCAACACAAAAATCAGTGCTCATATGCATCCCTCTGAAGAGCAATTTAGATTGCTGCACATACAAAATAATTCACCTTTTTTTAAACGCCTGCTTGGATACATTTTAAAAACAAGATAGGCTCGCAGGCCACCTGCAAACAGGAAGTCGTGCTGGGTTTCCTGTTACTGTGCATTTCACCTAAGTCAGATGGGAGAGGAAGCCCCAAAATGGCAGCTACTTTTCTTCTCGAGCTGTGCAAGGCTGTTGGTCCGGTTTAAAGTCAAAATCCTTGGTTTTTGGTCCTTGCCCCTGGGGCACCCGGATCGGGGATGCCGCTGTGTGAAACCCCCCAGGTTGCTCGAACGAACTCACCTTTCCCCGATCCTGGGGCACATGCGCGGCCTCTACTGCGCTCACGCGAGCTCATCTAGGCTCGTCTAAGGAGCCGAGTCCAGCCGAGCGCACCAACGGCTGCATCCCTGCTACTCTCTAGCAAGGAGCGTGCCCGCGCCGGCCATTCACAAAAACCTGGCATGGGCACACACCCTGCTAAAGGGATAGTGGGGATGCGGCACTGCTCGAGCATGCACTGTTGGACCGGCTTATACAGAGCCTTATAGATTACAGGGCCGATGTCTGTGGGTTTTAGTCCACTTTAAAGGGTATATGACTCTCGGGGGTGGAGTTTCGGAGGCTTCCCGCTTTTAGGGGCATACTAATTTAGAATGCCCCATCGTGTTATATGTCTGGGATTGCCCATATACTCACCTTTCCTGCCATTCTATGCCACACATGTGGGTCACAGTGGCATCCCCACGCCAGGCCTATCTAAACCATGCAGAGCTGGAGACAAGCAGCAGCAGGGATGCCCACCACTCTCCCTCCATTCAGCCTTCTATGCTGTCCATCAGTTGATTGGAGGAGAGCTCGCACTGTAAACAATTTAATCTTCTAAACAATGTAATAACTAAAATATTGATAATAAATTATTAATAAAATATTATAATATATATCCTGCCAGGCTCGACTAAAATAGGCAAATAAATATATAAATACTATTAATAACTGGCCAATGATAACGCAATGGATACACACAGAAGACTGTAGAATCTTTAGACATCTGGTAAATCGAAGCACACTGAGACAAATGGTAAATAAAAAGATATATTGTTGGTAAAATAACACAAGATGCAAACTACCGTAATCTGATAAAACAACGAGATACAACACAATATGATCAGAGTTATATGTTTAGCATACACATATACAGTGACTAAGGCAAACGTAAGAGCATTACCTGGCCAGCAACTCATACAATTACCCCCCTGACAGGGGAACCCACAAGCAGACCTTTTAGCCGAATTATACCCAGATATCACCTTGATGTCCAGTTTTGTACTGCCAGTTTTGCTAGCCTGAAACTGGTGGAAACCCCCTTTGCAGAGAAACCTCTGGCTTTTCCCCAGACCCTGAAACTGGTTTTGCTAAATATGGCTTTGGTTTTAGGAATTTATATAACTTTATAGACTTGTTGTTTGTTTATGGGTTTGGGTGGAATACCTTCTGTTGATGAAAACCTGGTTTTATAAGGGTCGGAAAAGAATGTGGGCTGACCAACCTCTGGGCTTGAGAGGGACATTGGCCGGCCAGAATGACCTGACCTATGTATGACTGGTCAAATGCAGCTGATTACACCTATAGAAATAGATTAAAACATTACACAATATTTTAACAATATTTATTTTCAATAAAGGCTCATTTTTACTGCACATGCGCCAAGGGATAGCTGGCAAGGTAAGAATTTTTTTGTTTTTGACACAGTGGGGCCTCCCAAATTGGCATGCCCCCTGGAAGAGGAACTGAAACCCAGGAGAGTGGAAATCCAGGGTTTTGTTACGCTTTAGCTCACCTGGATCCCCAGCACTCGGCTCAGCTCGGCGGCTCTTTCCTGCCGCAGGCAGTTTCCGGCATTGGTTACAAAAACGACGGGCACTGCCAGCTGCCCGTCTCTGCCCAGCAGCTTCTGGAAAGCTTCAGCTGCCCCAGGGATGGGATTCCGGCCTCTCACTAGGACGCCGTCGATGTCGAAGAGCAACCCGAATCCGGGCGAGGTCTGGAAGAAAAGAGGATCGAGTTATGGAGGCGAGAAGTCAAAAGCTCACTCAACATTAAAGGGAATATCCAGGCTAAGTGTGAAAACAAATCACTGTTTGCTTACCTGCCATACAGAAGATTCATCCTGCTGTGCTGCTGAATAAAGCTGTTGTTGTTGATATTTAGTCCCTTTTCCTGTAGGTCAGTCACTCAGTCGTTGTATTTATTCATGACCACCTTTTTTAGCAAATGGTTCCACGTATATGTATAAGAAGCATGAAAAAGACAGACAAGCAAAGCATGGAGCAGCTATCCTCCCCCGCAAACACAAGCCCTGCAGGACCACCTCTCCATGTTATAAAAAAGTGGCCATTAATAAAATAAATCCAGAGGGCTGGCCTACATGAAAGTCTTAATCTCAACAACAGCAGCTTAATTCAGATTCAGCAGCATGCCACAACGTATCATCTGCACGGCAGGTAAGCAAATAATGATTTGTTTTTACACTTAGCCTGGACCATCCCTTTAAAGTTTCTGTATGTTGATATCTCCAATTTTATTCACAGCAGGTGCTGATCCTTTTCTCTCCAAGCAGAAAAATAGATATCGCCTTATTTATACTTTTATATATATAGTCAGCCTTGCCAGACATAGACAATTAGTGTAACCACTTAAAGTGGAACTCCAGCCATTCTTAACCCAAATAATAAAAAAACACCTGTTTGCCGCGATCCTGCTTCGTTCACACTTGGAACCAGACACACTTCCCTAGTGCTTGAACCTTTAGCAACTTATTAGCCACCCATTAACTTGAGAAGCAGCAGCCCTGTTGCTGCAGTGATCGGGTGATCAATGAGCCACTCAAGGTCAACAGCAGTCAAGAGCAGGTGAGTAAATAGAGCCAGCACTTCGAGTGTAGATTACCGGTCCACTTTTATTTAAAGACCATAAGAAGTGAGTGCAAAAAACATCCATAAAGGTCAGCAACCAAAATAAAGGCCTGTCTAGGTCATCCTACGCGTATCAGGCTTTCTGTAACTAGTCCTAGTGGCCCCATTTTTGCTCTACGTGGTAAGTGCTGGCACCATTTACTTTATATACCTATTTGGGGCCCAGCTAGGCACCCCTGGATTTATACACTGATGAACGATCAATTCTTTTCTCTTCCAGTAGCCTGTTTTAGTTTCAACCACCAAAATGAGTGTGGGGGGGGGGGGGGGCCTAGGGGAAGAGTTAGGGTAAGTAAGTGGATTGCTGTAAGTCTACTTCAAGGACCAAGTGTAATGTTTTCGACTTGGTAAAGAAAGATAAAGCTAGAAAACATTCTAATTAGAGAGCTGAGACCTTGCTCTAACATCCCAGATAATAGGGAAATGTAACCATTAAAAACACAAGGATATTATTGGTATTTGAGCTGCAGCATCCCACAGGTGAGGAACTGAAAGGAGATGCGCAGCATTGTCATTTTTAGTACACTTTTGAGGTGTAACTCTACTGGCAAATATCGTGGCTTTGCAATCAAAAGAAAAATCTTTTATTTTAGAATAACATTTAACTTCGCAGAATCAACACTTCCCATGTCACTATTATAACATATGGTAAATATATACTTACCTGGGCAGCACGTGATGCCAGCCCTCTGCTGACAGGCACAGCATCTAGGGATGAGAATCCTAGTGCCCAGCGGGGAAATCCTCTATTTACCAAACCCGAAAACTTTCTGTGCCAGGCAGCCATGGCACCTAACCCGCCCCGGCAGTTATACCAATGTTATAGCCTATACACAGCCTGACATCACACTATACCAATGTTATAGCCTATACACAGCCTGACATCACACTATACCAATGTTATAGCCTATACACAGCCTGGCATCACCCTATACCAGTGTTATAGCCTATACACAGCCTGACATCACACTATACCAATGTTATAGCCTATACACAGCCTGGCATCACCCTATACCAGTGTTATAGCCTATACACAGCCTGACATCACACTATACCAATGTTATAGCCTATACACAGCCTGACGTCACACTATACCAACGTTATAGCCTATACACAGCCTGACATCACACTATACCAATGTTATAGCCTATACACAGCCTGACATCACACTATACCAATGTTATAGTCTATACACAGCCTGGCATCACCCTATACCAATGTTATAGCCTATACACAGCCTGACATCACACTATACCAATGTTATAGCCTATACACAGCCTGGCATTACCCTATACCAGTGTTATAGCCTATACACAGCCTGACATCACACTATACCAATGTTATAGCCTATACACAGCCTGGCATTACCCTATACCAGTGTTATAGCCTATACACAGCCTGACATCACACTATACCAGTGTTATAGCCTATACACAGCCTGACATCACACTATACCAATGTTATAGCATATACATATACACAGCCTGGCATTACCCTATACCAATGTTATAGCCTATACATATACACAGCCTGGCATTACCCTATACCAATGTTATAGCCTATACATATACACAGCCTGGCATTACCCTATACCAATGTTATAGCCTATATACAGCCTGGCATTACCCTAAACAAACATATCAGCCCCACTATTTTCTGCCCCATCCTGCCCTCCAAGATTTTACTGCCCCCCTTCTATCTTTCTATATAATTGCCCCTGACAGTTCCCCAACTACCCTCTCCCCTCCACAGTCTCACCCCCTTACAGTCCCCCCGGTGCCCTCTGTTCCTTCTTGTCACTGAGCTCCGGTCATGAAAATGTCACCAGCAGGGAACTCCAACTCCCAGCATGCACCTCCTGAAGCCACCGCCGTGGAACACCGCTGAGTATGCTGGGAGCTGTAGTCCAGCTCGCCATTCCTGTACTTTTCCAGGACGCTCAATTGTATTTCGTACATATAAAGAAACATATATACATGGAAGTGTACGGGAGCTGTTTATGAAAAAAAAAAAACGGAGCCAGACTACACAGGGAACTGACAGAGAAAAAAAAAACAGACGCCATTTTTGTGGAGACCGAGCTCTGTGTTTAGAACGAGAACTCCCCCTGGTGGAGACACCTCACGCAACACGAGATGGCGCTCTACAGACAGATCCTGTGACACTTGTGTGTTTTGTCATAGGGTTGCGACTTTCGTAGGCATTTTTGAAAGCATATCATTTTTATGTGACAAAATGATGCCCTTAAAGGTGCTGTGATTTAGTGTTTTTATTTTATTTGTTCTTATGTTAGGTGTGTGTTTTATAAAAGCTGTTTTCACTACCTACAATCTGTTGCTACCGTACACAAAGTCTGTACACCAAGAAGAAAGAATTGAGCCTTGTAGACACTGCTGCTGGTTATGTTGGGAAGGTGCGATCGCATGTCTTTTTTTTTTTTTTTAAGGGTTTTTAACCCTTAAAAATCCCAAAAAAAGCCCTGTCATTTTTTTTATTAACCCTTTATGTCCCATCACCCAGCCGATATAAAAGGCTTCCAGTAGCAGCAGGAGTCAGAGTGATCAGTGGAGGACACAGTGCACAGGATGGATGGGAGGTAGGTTTTAAAAAAATATATATATATTTTTTTCTTATGTGTATGTGTTTGTGTTTTTTACATTGAACCCTTTGTTAACTGGTAAGGGCTCCATGAGACCCCTTTACCAGTTCACAAGGCTTGAGGGACTGGCAAGCGGGTGACTTGCCATTACCCCCCAGCCCGGCCTCCCCAAAGCCCGGGGGGGGGGCAGAAGAGCCCAGGGGGCACGAAGACTATGTAGGCTTTTAGCCTTTAGGGCTGGGGGCCACCGAGGCTGGTTTCCACGCTCTTGTCTAGAAGCCCCCAATAGCTGGTGCCTGGGTTGGTTATGCTAGGAAGGGAGGACCCAATGCAATTTTTTTTTTATTTTTAAGGGTTCTTAAAAAAGCGGATCAGGCAGTCTGGGGGGTTTCACACAATGGGGCATCTCAATTCAGGATGCCCAAAAAAGAGGTAGAGCAGCTCCCGAAAGAGTCTTATAGAATTGAGGTGGGTGTTGCTCCTCTTAAAGTGCTCTTGAAGAGGGGTGTACATACCATAGAGGCAGTGATGGCAGCTGCTACCGGGCCCATGGCAGAAGGGGGCCACATACAAGAGAAATGTTTGCACTGGCCCACTGTTGCCATTTGGATCAGTTGTTATGGGGCTCTGAAAGCCACATGGGTAGGTGTTATTCCAATAAATTCATAAGACACCTTTTAAAAAATACAGTGATGCGCCAGCACTGCACAGTGATGATTAAGGCGGCCAGCAGGGGGCAGTGTGGGACCCGGGCTGTATGTTCCGCCTGGTGACACTAAGAAGCCGCCAGCTTGCTTTCCCTCCATGGTCAATAAACCAAGCACAGGGGTCCCATTTCTTTGGCAGATAATAGAGGTCCTTCTCATCCCCTCAGGGTCATAACAATAGGGGGTGCGACCGCACCGGGGCCCAGGAGGTCAAAGGACCCCATCATCATTGCTCCTTCACTTTTTTTCAGATTCTTGCTCACTTGCCATCATTTAGTTAAAAAAAGTTTATGAAAAAAGTATATTGTACAAGTCTTTTAAGAGGCCTATTTAATGTTTTCACCAGGGCCCCATCACATTAAGTTACGCCACTGCATCCCCTGGCTACCTGCAAGCTGGTAATTTATTTAATGCGGAGGGCTGAGGGGGTGTGTGTGTGTGTGTGTGTATTTCATTCTGGGTTTGGAGGGTTATTTTATTGATGCTGAGGTTTGGCCTGGCTATGTCTTAGGCTATGGGGCCCTGTGAAACCTATGTGCGCCCCTGCTCTTGAGCAAGGCACCTAACCCTCCCAACTGCTTCCCAGGTGCCGTGGTTTGAGCAGGCCACCACTCCAGACATTGATTGATTGTGTTTGTCTCACTGCACAGATGAGTTCAACGCAGAAAAAAATTCCTATGTGTGTGCAAGCATACAATCGCCACATATGCACAAAACAGGTTAGGCTAAATAAGAGGCTATCATAAGCTATGATGTTAAGGGAGGGGGATTGATTTTGTTTTAAGGTCAAAGAGTGGTCACACCGAATACTGATCTGGTTTAAATTTCTCTTTGTCCTTCACAGACAGCTGGCCAACTATATATCCTCCCATTGCCTGGGTGAGGTGAAGGGTTGCCTGCTGACGGATTTCGAGAAGTTCTCTCTTCCGAGACACCTGTACCCCATGCCCTCTCCATATTGTATCAAACACTGATGAACAGTATACACTCGAACCCCCTGGGGTATATAGCCAGATGGGAGAACGAGACGGGTCAGTCTTTCTCAGAGGAAGACCTATCTAAAATATTTAGCTTGACACATAAGTTAGCTTTGGAGGGGGCGGCACAGGAGAGGAGTTTTAAGATTATTTCAAGATGGTACAGGTGTCCAACGGACATCCATAAATACGCACCCCAGACCTCAAGTAAGTGCTGGCGTTGCCTGATAGAGGAGGAAAATATGACGCACATCTGGTGGGGGTGCCCGGCGGTCAGATCCTTCTGGGAACAGGTCTTGAATATACACAGAGACAACAGGCACGAAAGTAAACAACTCACCTCAACTAACCCTTCTTTCCCTAACTGAGGGCTCCATATCTCAATACAAAAAGGGTTTACTCCGGCACTTCCTATCGGCAGCGCGAGCTGTTATACCCAGGCACTGGAAGACGAGGGAGACCCCTTCCTTGGCAGAGTGGGTAGTGGAGCTGGAACATATCAGGCGAATGGAAGAACTCGTCCTGGGCGATAAAGGCTTAGTAGGAAAATATATTACAACTTGGGCCTGTTGGATTGACTTCCAGGAATCAGACCGCTTCCGAGCACTGATGCAATGATAAATTGTGGACAAAAAGTTGGTAACTGGCTGTACCTTAACTCAGCTTTGAGCTTAGGCTTTTACGACAAAAAGGTCGGGACTTCTATTCCAGCTCAGGGCATTTCCCCTCCCCCCTTCTTTTCCTTCTTTCCATCTCCCCCCCTCCTTTCCTTTATTTTTTTTTTTTCCTCTTCTTTCTTTCTTGTTTCTAGGTTTCTTACTTGGTTCCTTCTATCTCGGTTACTGTCACATTTTGTTACATTATATCTGATATGTTACTGATTTTGTGCCATGCAGGATGACCCCCTCTCTGGGCAGTGGGGTGAGGGATTGGTGTGCCGGGCTCTGGGGTTTCAGTCTGTGATCAGCTGGAGGAGATAACAGAGTTCGCTGTTCGCGGGCCGGGATGCCTTGCACCCCTGCCATGCCTGGTGGGCCGCAGCGTTGGGCCAGGGAGACTTTGGTGTTGGCATGTTATGGAGTTGTGGACACCCGCGTCGTGGCGCACCACCCGGATACCCCCAGAGTTATGAGAGCAGAAATACAGGTTTTGGGGTACTGCTATGGCACTTTGCAAAGTTGGTGTTGTAATTCTGAGCTATCTTGATTGATGTAACGCTGTTCTATGTACAATATTTTGTATGTTTCTTCTTTTGAACATCAATAAAAACAGATTAAACTAAATAGATTATCAATAAATTTCTCTTTGATTCATTCGCTTTCATGTACTAAATTCTAGATATAGAAGAAAAAAAAGCTTACCTCTGTCCACGTTCCAGCGGCAGGCAATGTCCTCATCTTCGGGGGTTGTGTGTCACACGATGGGCTCCTGACACGTCGCCCCCCGCTGCAGGGAGAGGTTTTTTATAATGGCCCCATTACCTGCATCTCCAACGGCAACGGCCACATAGCTGGTGCACGGGCTGTTTTTTTCTGTTTCAATCTTTTTATTGTCATTTTATAATATAACAGTTTGACAGTATGACATATTATACTTTGCAAATAAAGAGATATTAGGTTACAGGTCGTCATTCTTAATACACCTTCTCATACATATAAGCCATCTTCTATATGTTGTTGAAACACATTTAAAAGTACTATGAAACTTCTCGAGCACTATTAAGCATTCGTATAAGAGAATTGAGTTTGATGCCAATTAATAAGTGTGTGTCCAGTCTCAGTCCGGCGGGCAGGTGAAGCATCTCCTCCTGCCCTAGGTTCCCCTGCACTGCCACCCCCTTGATACAGGGAGGGATAGGGGGGTCAGGATGGTCTGGGTAGGGAGGGGAGGGAAAAAGGGGAAGGGGAAAGGGGGAAGAAGTATGGGAGAAAAAGAGAAAAAAAAAAACCCTTATTAGAGGGTGAAGGGGGGGTTAGAAGAAGTGTAGGGAATTACAAGCCGCCCCTCACTGCAACAAGGCCTCCCCCATGCCTGGAAATGAGTATGCCACCCACGAGCTCCAGGTTTTCATGAACTTCTCGTGGGAGTCTTTTTAAAATGCTGGTCAATTTTTCATTAATAAAAATGCTCAGCCTCTCTTTAACTATCTAGAATGGGACACAACCTTTTCTCCAAGAGCTTGCGATAGTTTTGCAGCTAGCATAACTTGGGTCAATAGAGCATGCCGGGACTTACTTAGTAATACCTTCCTGTCTCACGTGTAGCAAGACAACCCAGGGGTCTCTTCATAAATTAATATGCAGAAGGGTATATAGCAGGCCGAAGACCCGAGACCAGAACCTCTTGACTTTTGGGCATTCCCACCAAATGTGTAGGACAGTCCCTTCTGTGGAACAGCCTCTGAAGCAGGTTGCTGGATACCCTGGGACTGCCATTTCTATGCGTGATGGCACCAGGTACCATCTTGTGGACATCTTGTATGCCGCTTCCAGCGTGGTAATGTTTATGGAGCACTTGCTGATACACGGGCTGGTTTTTTGAGAGAGGGGGGGCACAGCATTTTTTTATTTAGAAGGGTTTAACCCTTGGTAGTTATTACAAGTTAACTGCAAGGTGTGCACAGTAGTTGTATTTTATTTGAAAATGTTTTCAATTTGGGTTGCCTCCAGGACAGGAATGGGTGTCTACGAATACAGATGTGGTAACGTTGTTGTAGCGATAACCTTTATCGCCGGAGGGCTTCCCCGCCAGAGACGTCCTTTTCCCAATGGTGAGAGGTGCTGCAGGAATTCCAGAGTCATCCGTGAGGAAAGCAGGAACAGCTCTTACAACGGCTAGTGAATTGCGATATAGCGTTCCCCCCCCCCCCCCCCCCAAATAAGAGATGGAACTCAGTATTGAAGGTGAAGATGAACTTCTTTTATTAGTGCCACCCTGGGCCTTATATGCAAGTCTCCATGCAAGGGGACCTCCCCTGTGGACCTGATGGAGAACTGCATGACAAACACACAGACCAATGGGAGCAGGACACACAATCCCTCAACTCTGCCGGTAACACAATCAGCAACACAATGGCAGTCTGTAACACAACCAACAACACAATGACAGTCTGTAACACAATCAACAACACAATGACATTGTCTGGAAGATGCTTAAGAAAATGAAAGTAATGAACCTATGTAAAGTCCAAGGGGCAGAAACAGTGCCTTTAAAATCCAATATGCCCAAGTAGGGTCCCAGGGGCCGTATACAAAAGGAACAGTGGGCATCCAATGAATGACCCGGTGGGCAATTGAATAGTGGTGAAATCCAAAAGGCAGAGAGTCTGTCACAGTTGTAATTGGTGAGTATTGGGGGTTTTACAAGCAATATGGTTTTCTTGAAAAGCATTTTCTATTTAGTGGAACAGCTGGGCCTTAAAAAGAAATATAAAGCAGGCTGAATAAAATAAGCAGCCCGGAGGGGGCGTTGCTTGACATGGCGGCGTGGGGCAGCAGGACACAGGAGCTCCGCGCCATTACCAGCATTAGAGACTCACCAGCGAGCGACCTAGCAGCCCAGAGGATCGGATGCCCAGGCGGGGGAAGACCCGTTCAGCGGCGCAGAAGAGCAGGAGCCACGCCATCACCACTTTCTTCGCGCCGGGGGGAGGAGCGACCCCAGCTGCAGGACGCACGATGGCGGACCACGTGGTCTCTGAGCGGCAGGGAAGAGAGTGTGTTGCCAGCCAGCGAGCCGCGGACCCCCCCCCCCCCCGGAGCGTTCCGGACGCGGAGTCATCAGCGGGGGAGAGGCAGGAGGAGGAAGTGTCCCCTCGAGGAGACGTGCGACGGCGGGAGCACACAGTGGCAGCACTGGTCCACCGGGAACCGGCGCAGAGTGGAGGAACACCCGGTGGGACTCAGGTCAGTCCTCCCCTGGCCGTTGGGTGGCCAGCTGAAGGGACAGTGCCCATTCCCCACATTACACCAGGGCAGTCTGGGGGAATACCAACAAAGGCCCAGCAGGGTGCTGCAGGAAAATCAGGACAGTGGCCCAGAGAAGCGCAGGAGGAAACCCCCGCTATATCCACAGCCCCATGCAGTCCGGACTCCCCGGAATGGGGGCAAGCGGCCATCCGCCTGATGTCACCCAGAAAGGAGGGGGGCTCCCCCCTGAGGTGCTTGATGAGCCCCCCAAGGGGGGTGGCACACCTTCTGACACCCCAGTTCCCCCCACAAGCCCTGAATGGAGTTGGCCAAGCAGAAATGCCTCTCCAATAAGAAATCCAACGAAGACCTCTGGCCCTCTAGAGACCAGCATGGAGAGCAAGGTCCCATGGCAGAAAGATTGCTACGCAACGATGAGCCCAGAACCAGAGTGGGAAATGTGCACCTCCCCACCCGCCATGCACATACAAGAGCGGGACGGCACGGCCGCTAGGGAAGGGCATCCCATGCCTTTACAGAACCATCAGCAGCAGCCAGCGGGCGAAGTTTGCGGGTTATCTCCTCACTGGAACCAGACCCCAGCGATCCCACTTGATTTTTTGTCACAGTCCATAGCGGATGCGGTAAAGATCAATATCGCGGAAGCCATAAGGGGATTGCCCACTAGATAAGATTTTGAAGGCTATGTTTCTAGAATGGAGGGGACTATAAAGAGGGAGCTTTCGGCTCTTCAGGGGTCGGTGGCGGAAATCTCCCAGAGAGTGGATGGGGTGGAGGCCTCACACAGATCCTTTGAGGCACGGATTGCGGCACTTGAACAACAGCAAGAAAACAACATACGGCACTTCTCTGACCTGATTCTAGCCCAAGGCGACACCAAGAACCAAAATCGCAGAAACAATCTCCGTCTGAGGGGACTACCGGAGTCAGTGGGAGCCCAGGATCTGCTGCAGACAGTAACGTCCATATTCAACTCGCTACTTGATCTCCCCAGCACAAATCATATAGAATTGGATAGAGTCCACAGGGCGCAAGGTCCCCGCCCCTGTGAGCTGGACAGACCCCGAGACATCATCTGCAGAATCCACTTTTTTAAAATAAAGGAGGATCTGATCAGACGGGCCTGGGAAAAGGGCCTCATTCCGTACAAGGGTTCCCAGGTAATCCTCCTGCAGGACCTCTCGAGACGGACACTACAAATGCGCAAGCTTCTCAAACCCCTTCTGGAAGCCGTGCAACGACAGGGGGCCACTTACAGATGGGGCCACCCATTTCAATTAATAGTCCAGAGAAATGGCAGCAGCTTTGTGCTCAAATCCCCGGGACAGCTACCAGACCTATTTCACTTTCTGGAGTCGGAGGCAGTGGACGTGCCAGACTGGACTGTGCCAGAGCTGACAATCTACGTAAGACAGCTGCCCCAGCGCCTGGGCACTGGCCTCTGCGGGGGCCGGAGAGGTCGAGGTGGCCAGAGAGTTTAAGAAGAGGTGACCCTAGCTATACCGTTGCGGTTCCTGGCGCCTTTTTTCTCCCGCCATTTGACTCTCCGCGGTGCCCCGGACCTCCTATATAAATCGTGATGACCGCTGGCCATGGGGGACAGGGGGGTTCCCCCTCCTCTGTCTCCCCCGAAGAGATGGGGAGCCGGGGCGTTCGCCCGGTGAGTGTATTGAGTATATACCTCTTTTGTTGTATATTTGGGCATTGCATTTGCATTTTTATGGTTAAAACAGTTACTGTAAGCGTTTGGATTGAGTTACTGCTGGAGACGGTTCGCAGAACTGCAGGGTAGATGCTCCGCGCCTGAGGGATGTCAGAGGAGTACCTTCTCCGGTGCGGAGGATGTCGCTCGTGAGTCCAGAGGAAGCAGGCAATCCTGGCGCATCTCCCGGGCACCGAACGTGAACCTAGTCCTCCAAACCCCCCCCCAAGTTCTTCCTGGTGCACCCCTCTGGAAAGATTCCTGGCCTTCCCAGGGGGGAGAGGGAGGAAAGAAAAAAAAAAGGGGGCTATTTGGCTTGTGGGTGAGGGTGTCACGCTCCAGGTACCACAATTAACCACTTGGACAACTCCAGCTCTCTTGGTAAGGACCTCAACCCCCAATCTCCGCAGCCAGCTTCACCTATAGGAGCCCCCGCTTGCCGAGACGCAGAACACGCCTGCTCGGGATCGGTTGCCCCCAGGACTTTATGGCTCAAAAGATGAAACCTTACGGTACAGAGGACTGGAGAGCCCGCGGCTGGAAGTGGAATTGGGTAGCCCGTATATGAGCGTAAGATGGAAGTCCAAGGACAGGCTGGAGGTTGGTAATAGGAGACCTGAGGAGGCGACAGAACAATAGCAATAGACAGATCGTGGTCTAGGTTCAAGGCAAGGGTCGGCAACAGGAGTGGAGATCGAGGATGGTCAAAAGGCAAGCAAGGGTCGGCAACTGGAGTGGAGATCGAGGATGGTCAAACAGGCAAGCAAAGGTCGGCAACTGGAGAGATCAATATCGAGGATAAACAACTACTAGGGTCTAGGCGCTATAACAGGCAATGACAACTGACTGGGATGAAGTTATATAGGGAACAGACATGATTGGCCCTGGAGAGTCAGTGTGGTGATTGGTGCAACTAGGAACTCTATACAGATTGGACACCTAGGGCGTACCGGCCAGAACACAAGGCAACTGATTGGCCCAGTGCCAGTGGGGCAGACCCACTAGTGCAGCTGGGGCTTTAATACTCCAATACTTCAATACTTTATTGAACCGCCAAGTAAGTACAGTGTACAGACAAGGAATGCTTTTTTGGTAAGGAGAAACACCATGAGAGCTATAACAATTGCTTAAAAAACAAACAAGTAAAGGAATAATGATGCAGTTCAGGTATCGGAATTGACTCACAAGTTCGTGATGCAGGCCAGGATTTAATAAATTGACTCTCATGCTTTGAGATTATTCATCGCCATGACAGCGTGTGGAAAAAAACTGTTCCTGTGTCTAGAGGTTTTGGTAGCATGAGCCTTAAATCTGCGGCCTGAAGGTAGGAGTCTGAAGAAGTGATGACCCGGATGCGTCACGTCGCCATAGATCTTCTTTGCCCTTGAGGAGATTCTACACATGTGTTGATCATCCAAGGAAGGTAGGGGGGATCCAATCAACCTCTCCGCGATCTTGGTAATTCTTCTCAGCCTTTGCTTGTCTTTTGTAGACGCTCCACTGTACCACACTGTGCAAGAGCTGGTAAGGATTGATCCAATGGCCCCGTTGTAAAATGCCTTCAAGATATTTTTGGACAATCCAAATTTTAGCAGCTGCCTGAGGAAGAATAGCCTCTGTTGGGCCTTCTTTAGGATGGCAGACGCTTGCAAGCTCCACTTCAGGTCCTGCGTGATGTGAGTACCAAGAAATTTGGCACTAGTGACAATCTTGACGGCCTCCTCACCAATCAGAATGGGGTGGTGAGATTGGTGGGATCGCCTAAAGTCAATAATAAGTTCAACTGTTTTTTGTGTGTTCAGAATAAGATTGTTAGCTTTGCTCCAACAGTCAAGAGCATCAACTTGGGCCCTATAGCTAGACTCATCATTGTCACTGATGAGGCCGACTAAGGTGGTGTCGTCAGCATATTTGATGATCTTTACTGACGGATCCGAGGAGATGAAGTCATTAGTGTAGAGTGAGAAGAGTAGCGGAGACAAGACGCAACCCTGAGGAGCACCCATGTTTGTAATCCTGGATGATGAAATGAAGGGTCCTAGTTTGACCTTTTGGGACCTGCCTGTTAGAAAACTGAAAACCCAGTTTGATATGTTTAGAGGGATGCCCAAGGATAGCAGCTTCTCTTGGAGAATGTGTGGGTCGATGGTGTTGAAAGCCGAAGAGAAGTCCACGAATAGCAGCCTAGCATAGGACTTGGGACGATCAACGTGATCCAGCGTGAACTTGATCGCCAGATTGACCGCATCCTCAGCTGATCTGTTTGCTCTGTAAGCGAACTGTAGAGGATCCCAAGAAGGACCTGTGGCCTCCTTAAGGAAGGACATGATTAGCTGTTCGAATACCTTCATGACCACAGGGGTAAGAGCAATTGGTCTGTAGTCATTCAGGTCCGAGGCGGAAGAGGATTTTGGTACCGGAATGATGAGAGAGCTCTTCAGGCAGCTAGGGACTATGCCAGCCTCTAGCGACTTTCTGAAGATGTCTGTAAGGACTGGAGCAATCTGCTCTGCGCAAACCTTGAGGCATGTAGTGGAGATGCCGTCAGGACCTGATGCCTTCCTGGGGTTGAGGGACAACAGGAGTTTCCTGATGTCTGATACACCAAAGGCAAGCTTAGACGGATACTCAGGGCACTCAGGGCGAGGTGTGCTGCCAACACATGGAAGGGGATTGGTAGGGAGAGTGCCACTAGTGGCTGATTCGAACCGACAGTAGAAGTTGTTCAGTTCCTCAGCGAGCTCTTTGTTTGGAGTAATGGAAGCGGAGGAGCCTTTGAAGTTGGTGATGTGTCTTAAGCCATTCCAAAGCGCCTTGGGATTAGCAGAAGAGAATTCCTCCTCCAACCTAGATGAGTATAACCTCTTGGCAGTTTTTATCTCTTTCGAGAGCTTGTTCCGGAGTCTTCTGAATTCTGGGAGATTTCCATTTTTGTGGGCTTCCTCCTTTTTTGCTCTAAGGGCCTTGATCGACCTTTTAAACCAAGGTTTGTTGTTCTCTTTCTTCCTGTAAGTCCTGGTCTCAATCAACATGTCCTCGCAGAACTTGATGTAGGACGTTGCCTTGTCTGTCCAGTCATTGATGTCGTTTGGATCTTTAAAGATATCCCAGTCGGTTGATTCGAGGCACGCCTGTAAATCGGATTTTGCCTGCTCCGTCCACTTCTTAGTAGTAATGTAGGAAGGCCTGCAGTTTTTCAGACGCTGTTTGTATGCAGGTACCAGGTGGATAAGGGCGTGGTCAGAATAACCAAGTGCCGCTTTGACAATAGGTTTGTAAGCGCCTTTTATAGTAGTGTAGCAGTGGTCAAGGGAGTTTCCGCCCCTGGTAGGGCAGGTAATATGCTGAAAGAACTTTGGCATTTCCAGATTGAGTTTAGCTTGATTGAAGTCACCCATAACGATGATGAGGGCCTGTGGAAATTTCCTTTCACATTCCGTAATGCAGTCAACCAAACCATCCAAAGCAGAGTTTACGACAGACTGAGGAGGAATATAGACCCCAATAAGAATAAAAGAGGTGAATTCTCTCGGAGCGTAAAACGGTCTACAGTTGACTGCCAATAGTTCTAAACAGGGAGAGCAGCTAGTGACTAGGATTTTTGAGTCCCTGCACCAATTGGAGTTCACATAGAAGCAGATGCCGCCTCCCCGGCATCTAATTACAAATTAACCTTCCTCCGGCGGGCGCGCTGAGAGCAGCGCCGCCGGAGGGAATAAACTGAACGTGCTCGGGAGCGGGCGGCTGAGGACCCGGGACGACGCTGGAACGGGGAACCGGTAAGCGGGTGATGACATTACCCCCCCCCCCTCACGAGGGGCCTCCGGACCCTCACCCGGCTTCCCCGGATTGTCATGGTGAAATTTCCGTACAAGAGCCCTGGCATGGACATCACAAGAAGAAACCCAGCACCTCTCCTCAGGACCGTAACCAACCCAATCAATTAAATATTGTAACGAATTGCGAACCCTACGCGAATCCAAAATCTTGTTCACTTCATATTCTTGCACATTATCCACTAAAACAGGAGGAGGACCAGCAGGAGAAGAGTTTTTAGCAAGTTTCAACAGAGATACATGAAACGAGTTGGAAATTCTCATAGTAGGAGGGAGCTGAACTTTGAAGGTCACATTATTAAGTTTCCTGATAATGGGGTAAGGACCGATAAATTTAGGACCCAGTTTATAAGAAGGCTGCCGGAGAGCAATGTTCTTAGTGGAAACCCAGACAAGGTCTCCACACTGAAGCATAGGTTCCTGAGACCTACGATGATCAGCAAATTTCTTATATTTAGTGCGCATAGTTTCTAAATTTTCCTGGACGCGTGCCCAAATATCCTTGCGTTTCTGAAGCCACTCTTCTAACACCGGAAAATCAGAAGGTGCTGCAGAAATAGAAGAAGCCCTAGGATTCTTTCCATAATTACAAAAGAAAGGGGATATTTTAGTACTGTCACTCGGCGCATTATTATACGCAAATTTGGCAAAGTCAATAAATTCCGACCACTGCTCCTGAGTGTCAGAGATGTAACATCTTAAATATTGTTCTAAGCTTTGATTTGTTCTTTCAGTCTGCCCATTAGACTGGGGATGATATGCAGAGGATAAGGAAACCTGAATCCCCAAACGTGAACAAAAATGTTTCCAAAATCGTGATATAAACTGCACACCCCGATCGGAAACAATATTTACTGGAATACCATGGAGCCGAAAAATATGCGAGACGAATAAACGCGAAAGTTCAGGAGCCGAGGGTAGCTTGGGTAAAGCAATGAAGTGAGCCATCTTACTGAATCTATCGACGACCACCCAAATCACAGTGTTCCCATGAGAAAGAGGCAAATCAACAATAAAGTCCATCGAAATGTGAGACCATGGTTCTTTAGGGATCTCAAGGGGAATAAGATAACCACTAGGGGCCTTGTGTACCCCTTTACTTCGTGCACAAACGGAACATGCGTCGATAAGGGTAGTGATATCATGTCTCATAGAAGGCCACCATACGTGGCGCCGAGCTAAAATAAAAGTCTTACGAACTCCCAGATGCCCAGCAGTTTTTGCGTCGTGGAATTTGCGGATAACATCAGAACGCAAATGCGGCGGTACAAATTGACATCCTATAGGTGCGTTTACAGGCGATTCATCTTGGAACGGCGCCAAAACATTAGAGAGATCAGGGAGCAAGGCCCCGACTACACAACCTGCAGGTAAGATAGGCTCACCAGTATCCCCCCGATCCTTACACTCACCAAACATGCGCGACAGAGCATCGGCCTTAGTATTTTTCACGCCCGGCTTAAAGGTAATAATAAAATTGAAACGCGAAAAAAACAATGCCCAGCGGGCCTGTCGAGAATTCAACCTCTTGGCGGCGCCTATATACTCGAGATTTTTGTGATCGGTATATACAGTGATAGGATGTAAGGAACCCTCCAACCAATGACGCCATTCATCAAATGCCAGTTTAATAGCTAATAGTTCCCTATTGCCGACATCATAATTTTGTTCTGCGGTATTAAACTTCCGGGAAAAATAGGCACATGGATGCATACGTTCAGGAGATCCGGAGAATTGCGATAAAACAGCTCCAACACCTAATTCAGACGCATCTACTTCAATAACAAAAGGTTTGTTGACATCGGGGTGCACTAAAACTGGCGCCGAAGTAAAAGCCTGTTTTAGGACACGAAAGGCTTCAATAGCTGATGGTGACCAGTTAACAGTGAACGCGGCTTTGCGGGTGAGATTGGTGAGAGGCGCAACGATACTAGAAAAACCCTTGATAAAACGTCAATAGAAATTAGCAAATCCTAAAAAGCGTTGTAATTCTTTTAAGGATTTGGGTTGTACCCAATCCCGTACTGCCGAAACTTTTCCCCCATCCATCTCCAACCCCTGACTAGAAATAATATATCCCAAGAAGGGAACGGAGGCGACCTCAAACATACACTTAGAGATTTTAGCGTATAAATTATTCTCTCTCAATTTCTGAAGGACCAGTTTTACATGTTGCCTGTGTTCGGAAAGGTTCTTAGAGTAAATGAGGATGTCATCCAAATAAACCACAACGAAGTTACCCAAAAAGTCACGAAACACGTCATTAACGAAGTCTTGAAAGACCGCAGGAGCATTGCAAAGGCCAAAAGGCATGACTAAATATTCATAATGACCATCTTTAACATTGAACGCCATTTTCCATTCATCCCCTTGCCGAATACGGATCAGGTTGTAGGCCCCCTTTAGATCTAGTTTAGAAAAAATTCGAGCCCCCACTACCTGATTAAATAAATCACCTATTAAGGGAAGAGGATAACGATTTTTAACGGTGATCTTATTCAAGGCTCTATAATCTATGCAAGGCCTTAAACCTCCATCCTTCTTCTCAACAAAAAAGAAGCCGGCACCCGCCGGTGATGTTGATGGGCGGATAAAGCCTTTACTCAGATTTCAGAAATATATTCTTTCATAGCCTGCTCTTCAGCTCGATTCAGATTATAAATTTTACCCCTAGGAGGAATAGTTCCAGGAAGTAGGTCGATGGGACAGTCATAGGGTCTGTGTGGGGGAAGATTATCAGCGGACCGCTCAGAAAAGACATCTGCCCAATCTATATAAGGCAGAGGCAGTTGGGGCAAAATCTGCACACTCCTAAGGACAGTGGAGAAGCAATGTGACCTGCAGAAATTACTCCACTTAACCAGATCACCCGACTGCCAATTAAATACGGGGTTATGGAGCTTTAGCCATGGGTATCCCAAAACTACTGGTGTTTCCGGACAATCAAACACCAGGAATTCTATATGTTCAGAATGAGATGAGCCAGCCACCAATCTGAGAGGAGGGGTCTTGTGAGTGACCGGTCCTCCCTGGATAGCCTTCCCATTTATGGCCAAAACCTGGAGAGACTTTTCAAGGGGTACCAGTGGAACCCCCAGGATGGAGATTATGCTCCGATCCAGGAAGTTACCTGCAGCTCCACTATCGACAAAAGCAGATACTGCCTGTTTGGAAAGACCCCAGAAAAGCTCCGTAGGGATTGACATCTTATCATGATGAGAGTAATGCTTCAACCCACCTAGATCAGTACCCTCTTCCTGATCTAGGCGAGAAAGTTTCCCGCCGGATACCCCTTATTCGGACAGGACCTGGCAAAATGTCCCGAGGACCCACAATAGAGGCAAAGACCCAAAGACCGTCTCCGTTGTTTCTCGTCCTGAGAAAGACGGGCTCTGCCAACCTGCATTGGCTCCTCTTGAGAGGAGGAGGAGGTGTTTACCCCACCAGGAGTTGAAGGGTTGGGAGTTTGTGAAGGTCTAAAGGGAGTGGTAACCCTAACCCTTTCCCTGGCTCTCTCCCTAAGACATCTATCGATCCTGATGGAGACCTGCCGCGGCCGCCGGACAGGTGGCTGCGCAGCGGGAGCGGGCGGCTGAGGACCCGGGACGACGCTGGAACGGGGAACCGGTAAGCGGGTGATGACAGAGGGGCAACGTTCCCACCCCTCTGAGTTAAAAGGCACCACTTACGGTGCTCGCCTTTGGCGGGACACCAGTTGACTAATTGCTAGTCGTGTTTTACCCCCCGTTACCTTCCCCCTGATCTTCTGCCCTGGTCCCACACCTTCCACCTTCTCGTGTCGACCCCTGACACCTCCTTTTTGCACAAGGCTCCACCGCCCCCGTCCGCTGGAGTGGTCATCTCCTGGACCCGCTATCCTGTCTACGGGCTCCCCACTTCTCCCAGCCCTAAATAGAAATGACCACCACGAAGGTTGTTTCACTTAATGCCAAGGGCCTCAATTCCCCAGAAAAAAGAACTATCCTCTGGCAGGAATTGAAGAGGCAGAGAGCAAAGATTGTATTCTTGCAGGAAACCCATTTCAAAAAAAATGTGGCCCCACGGCTATGTAATAGGGATTTTCCATGTGTATTCACCAGCTGCACAGCGGAGGGTGGGAAAAGAAAGGGAGTGGAAATTATGTTGGCAAAAACTTTCCCATTCACAGTACAGAAAGAATGGGGTGACGAGGCAGGAAGAATAGTAATGGTCAAGGGCCTTATGGGCTTAAGGAAATTCTATGCGCCCAATCAAGGGCAGCTTAAATTACTTGATCAGGCATTGGATAGGCTGGAGAGGTTTGCGGAGGGGGAGATCATTTTAGGAGGGGATTTCAACTTAGCTATCGAACCCCTACTGGATCCATAACAGGTAAATCTATCTGGTCCCAATCTGCGCTTAGAACACTTAGGAAAAAACTACATACTCATTTTTCTCAAAGGTACACGGGACATATTCCAGGATAGATTATTTCTGGGTCTCGCACAGCTTGCTAGGTAGAGTAGAGGGCGGAGGGATGTACCCCATTACTTTTTCGGATCATGCCCCAATTTACCTGGATATGGCCCTTGTGGAGAGACCCCACCCTCCACTAACGTGGAGACTTAACAAATCTCTCCCTCAGGATGCATTGGTGATCATGGAGGTCAGGGAGGGTATCCAAGCATATTTCAGGGAAAATGACAATGGGGAGGTGTCATTACTAATGCTGTGGGAAGCACATAAAAATGCAGTGGCCCGCACTGAATGCTGCAACAGCTGCCTTACAGCTGAAGGTTTGTCATAATTGCACCACAGTGCTTAATGCACATTTGCCATGCATTCGTAGGTTTTAAGTATAAAGGTTTCCCCCCAGTGGTTAAGAAGTGTATTACATGTCAGGCCAATGCCACATACTGTATGTTATTTATTGGTTCCTCCAACTGTCAATTAGCTGATGCAAAGTGAAGTCTATGACTCCTCTGTCACCTGACCATTCCAACCAATGGAAGGCCAGAGGAAGCCAGTGTCCTCCAGTCAGTTAGCCCCTGGTGGGCGAAGGGGGAGCAGCTCCAGCCCCTGTGCTGGCTGCATGTGTTCCAGCTTCCTTCAGAAAAACCTACTTCAGGCTTAGGCCTATGCCAGCCTTATTCTCCTACTCATCTCCACCTGTAACCAGTCACCCAAGGATGTGCACAGGACAGTTCTACCTCAGTAGGATAACTTTATGGCGTAAGAAGCCTACTGTCCGGATCGTCTGGAATTTGAGGGTCACCCGCCAGCGACCAAAACTAGTCTAGCTTCCATGCTAGTAGTCCACGCGCCTCTATGCGGTCACCGTGTACGAGAGCAGCTTCATGTTCAGTAATTCTCAAGTTAAGTAACTCAAGTCGTCTCTACCTGTGCCTTGCGGTGGGAATCTCAATCTACTGGATCAGGTCTGTAAACTCTTTTAAAAGTCTTCTAATGTCATCCCTTGATAGTACTACTACTCCCAGCATCTCTACAGCCCTAAGGCTTCAGCATAGACTCTCCCACTCTGCATCAGCAATCACTAAAGCTGTTTAAACTTACTAAAGTTACCCTGGTTGCATCCAGAGGGAAGGACATTTATTTTGACTCTTGTTCCAGCAATAAAAGCAACGTTGTTTATCCGAACCCTGGCATTGCTTTCTGTAGTGGGTGCCTTGACTAGGATACAGCGGGAACTGCATTTGGTTAACTAGCCCTGGGGTCAAGACTACTAGCCATCAAACCCTCGAGCCATACACCGTGACAAGTGTACTCCATAGGCTATCCCCAGGGGGTTACTCCAAATTTTTGGCGTCACGAGCAGGATTTCACCTCTGTGCCATTTTGATTTTCTACTATATTGTTGGACTTTGTCGAGATATTGTACTATAAAGCCAACTAAGGGATTTACAAGTGTGCCTGATGATTTTCCTGTGTTTTCAACTAATTTGGAGGACGTTTTCTGCTCGTTGCTAGGGGCAACCGCACTAGAATTTCATGCTGCGCAACATCCTGGGCCTGAAGGAGTTAATTTTACCGCTGCCGATGCGCGGGAAACTGAGCCCTCCATAGACTTCACTGCAGGTACTCCTGATTGGTTGATTCTCCTCTCTGGGCAGACCGAGGGGGTGGAGTTTGCTGCCTGGGTCCTCCTCCTCCTCCTGGTGGGAAAGCGCGCGAAAGCTGAGCAAGATGGCCACCGCTGCGCAACCCTGTCTGGCTGCAGCGCCACCGGAGCCCACCTGTGTCATCCCGCCGACGGATCTTACCTGCTTGCAGACTCCACTGCCCGAGGACAGCGACGAAAGCTGGGCCGGATCACCGCCTGCCACCGCGGTATCCTCCAGGGCTAGCTCGCCCCTGCCATTCGCTCCAGAGGAAGGATCACCTACGGCCGTCAGCTCACCTGCGTCTCCAGAGAGCTCCCTCAGCGCGTCACCGCCTGGCTGCCACCGAGATGAAGAATCCTATGCCTTCTCCGATACCGACGTCACCTCTTCCGACGACGGAGCGGTGAGTGAGCAGCGGCTATCGCCGCCATCGGTCCCTGCGGCCCCCGCTACTAGGGCTGCCACTGTCCCCTCCAGAGACTGGGCTAATCGCCATCTCCTGCCCCCTATACCAGTTAAGGGACGGCCTCCTGGGTGCCCCTCGCCACCACTGCCTCAGTGGCTCTACGGAGATGAGCCCACCATTGTAAAGATAGCTGAGGAGATACAACGGGCACTGATTAAAAACACTATGGCCGATGCCACTGTTACTTCGGCTGCCAAGCCTATAGCAGCCCCTGTGAGTCCTCCTGCACCTATAGAGCCAGCTATTGTCCACATGAAGCCTGCCAAGTACCAAGCCATGGTGGAAAGGGCTAGTGGGGCAACCTCATCAGTAACCACCAGGACGAGTCCTGTTAACCCCTGCACTACTGGGTCTAGCACACCTGTGACCCCTAAACAGAGAGCACCTTTTATTACCTACAGTAACTTGTGGGGTCATCCTCATACCCCATTTGTGGAATCCTCAGCCACTTCTGAAAGAGACTTTATCCGGCGGCTAGAAAGGCCTAGGCCAGGAGACCCTCCTCTAGAAAGGAGACGAGGGACAGTTACCAAGTTCGACCGTCAGCGTGGGTACGGTCTAATTATGGACTCCTATAATGGACAGTTAGTGTTGGTCAATCGCAGGGCCGTTATGAGGGACTACACACCAGTATACCTGCACAACTTGCAGCCTTCTGAGATTGTAGAGTACACCTTAGTGGGTTCTCCAAAGGGACCATGGGCAGCAGCTGTTACTCGCCCTAAAAACCCTGTCCAGAGGCCTTTCCTACCTGCTCCATCAGAAAACTGGGAAGAAGACTGGGAAATCTTCAAACCACTGGGACCCCTCATTCCACCTAATGTGCCTTCCAAAATAGCGTCTTCTCCTATAGATGAACCACAACCAGCTACCTCCACGCCTGTGCCAGTTTCAGCTAACAAGGCTGCACCTTCTGCCCCAGTAAAGCAACCATCATCTTCTACTCCTGCACCTGTGGCTACTGTCGCTGACTTTCACCCTACAGTTACTTATCACATTGCTCCAGTCATCTCTCCTACCACTACGGTGACACCCAGCATCAACCTTACCATTGCGTCTAACGACACTCCTGTACGCAGAAGGTCCTTGCCACGTTATTCTGTGGATCTGTCCGCCCTGAAAGAAAGAGTGGATACCTGGAGTCCTTCCAGGCCCTACTATTAAGAAGCCATACCAGCCATGTGACTAGGCCCAGTTGGCCACCTTATTTTTGCACTCCCTCTTTTTGTTTTTGGGCAAGCTGCCATATCTTCAGTTAGCATAAGGACTTTTATGCCTATAGGGTGAACATTTTCTTTTAGGTCTACTAACATGTTATGCTCATAAGTTTTTCTCCCGCTGTGTTTCCAGTTCTATTGTTGGTAACCGTTAGCAACTGAGTTTAAGAAATTTTGCCTGGTCCGCCAAGAACTACTTAAGTCTCCTTCTCTAATACAGTATGGACCTAAAGTCTCAGGATACAGTGACTTCACGGCATCTGATGAAGAGCCATCGTTCCTGTTTGTCGTCATAAGTATCTACCTCAAGTTTTGCACTAAGTACTGTACTTTGGTTTTTTTCTCTCTCTCTTTTAAGCAGGAAGTGTATTTTGTTTTTTTTGTTTTATCTGCATATACATATTTTTGCACTTGGAATATTGAGTCGTATATATATATTTATATGTCATAGTAGTCATTCTAGTCACTTTATTTCTGAGCCCGCACTAAGTAAGTGTGTAATTTTAGCAAAAGGCCAGAAAACTGTACTTCCACTTTGCACTAAGTATTTTGTCTTCAGTAATGTCTTTTCGTATCCTTCAAGGTAAAGAGTGAAATTTTCTTGTTTGCTCACTTAGTCTCCAAAATGTTTTTTTTAAAGGTATGTCACAACACTTTGCTCTTACCACCACATGATCACATTTTATGGTCCTACCCTGTTCTCTCACATTTTTCCTCTCAGAGAGGTGGCCTTTAGGTTGTATTGTTCACCATGTATATAGTCTCATGTGTCCTGGCCAACTGTAATTTTCTAGTGACTGGCCCTGGGTTGGTAGCTCGCACCCTAAGAGGACGGGGCGTTGGACCACTGCGTATGGCTACTAGTAACAGACTCAGGTACCAGTACGCTTTCGTAATGTTAGCCATCATTTTTCCTAAAGGGTATTCTGCAGTGGCACTTACATGCCTGGGCGAGTAGCACCTGTAGTCTCACCTATTGCTACTGAGTATTTCCCCACACATATGTACACATACACGTTTAACTTGTTTCCTCCTCAGGTGCACCTTTTCGTGTAGATGGTCTATCTGGATGTTTGAGTTGAATGCATGGTTGGTATGAATAGGACGTCCTACAATGTATGAGTGTATTTATTATTTTGCCTCTGTCTTCTCCTAGGTGCCCAAAAGGATCTTTACACAAGGTGTTACATACCTTCTTGTTGTTTCTACTGTGACGTACCATAGTGTTTCTACATACTTCCCATATCTTTTACATGTCTCTTAAAAAGTAGTCTTCACTCAATGGTTTAATTGCCACAGAGAACTCTCGTGCTGCAGAGACACTTCCCAATCCAGTTAACCCAGTTACCAAGCGGTTTAAACTTACTAAAGTTACCCTGGTTGCATCCAGAGGGAAGGACATTTATTTTGACTCTTGTTCCAGCAATAAAAGCAACGTTGTTTATCCGAACCCTGGCATTGCTTTCTGTAGTGGGTGCCTTGACTAGGATACAGTGGGAACTGCATTTGGTTAACTAGCCCTGGGGTCAAGACTACTAGCCATCAAACCCTCGAGCCATACACCGTGACAAGTGTACTCCATAGGCTATCCCCAGGGGGTTACTCCAAAAGTGTCACAAGAGGTATCCTGATCAAACACGCCACCAGGATTAAGGGGAAACAGGACCAGATAGCAAAACTCATGGAGAGGCTTAAAT
The DNA here is from genome assembly GCA_027917425.1 of Gastrophryne carolinensis. Lineage (NCBI taxonomy): Eukaryota > Metazoa > Chordata > Amphibia > Anura > Microhylidae > Gastrophryne > Gastrophryne carolinensis. Next base: position 9,395,447 of record CM051238.1, on the reverse strand, counting down.
GCCTGGAGCTGTCCCACAAACGGTCAGAGGCGGTGCGAGTGCTGGGTGAGCTGACGCAGGCAAGGGATGCTCTTAACACGCCGCTTCTAACAAAAGCAAAAATACAATTCTGTGATTACTCACCTGTAGAATTGTTATTATGAGTATACAGTATGTCCTGCTCCAGATAAAAATCATTACACTTGGGTATTACTCTGCCAGATGGCGCTGGACAGCAGACACCGCGAAATTGGCTCCTCCCGGCCCCTCAAATACCCGGGACTTCCCAAAAATCCCCAGCATTGAAAAGCAGTTAACGAGAAGCCGGGAGAAAGATAACAGAACCAACCAGTAACTATAACAATGATAACAATCACCATACAGGGGATCCTAGGATAATGCAAAACCAAGGGTGGGGTGGAGCAGGACATACTGTATACTCATAATATCAATTCTACAGGTGAGTAATCACAGAATTGTATTATTCTTAGTATACAGTACGTCCTGCTCCAGATAAGAATCATTACACTAGGGACATCCAATAGCAGTGTCCATAAAGTAGGATGGGATCCCCAAAGGTAACAACAGACAGGTCAGACCACTGCCGCCTGCAGAACCTTGCGGCCAAAAGCAGCATCAGCTGAGGCCCTAACATCAACCTTGTAAAACTTTGAAAAGGTATGAACAGAAGACCAAGTAGCGGTCTTGCAAACTTGTTCAACAGAGGCCTGGTGCTGAAAGGCCCAAGAGGCACCAATAGCACGAATGGAATGAGCAGTAAAGCGGAAGGGAGGATTCTTCCCCTTAGCAGAATAGGCCTGAATCACAGCCTGACGGATCCATTTGCTGATAGTAGACTTGGCAGGAGCCAAACCCTTCCTAGGACCAGAAGGGACCACAAAAAGAGCATCAGTTTTTCTGAAAGGTGCAGTAGCCACCAGATAGTACTTCAGGCACCTAACCAAATCCAATGAATGCAAAACCCTCTCCTTAGCGTTACTAAGATTAGGGCACAAGGAAGGAAGAACAATATCCTGATTCAGATGAAAGGCAGACACGACCTTAGGCAGAAAATCTGGCTTGAAGCGAAACACCACCTTGTCCTGGTGTCTCTCAAAGTAGGGGGGCTGGATGGAAAGCGCCGCCAACTCAGAAACACGCCTAACAGAAGTGATAGCCACCAAAAAGACAACCTTGAGAGTAAGAATGGCCAGGGCAGCACCCTGCAAGACAGACAAGACCAAATTCAAAGCCCAAACAGGCAACGTAGGCTTACTTGGCGGACGCACATGAGTAACCCCCTGGAAAAAAGTCCTGATCAGAGAATGCTGGGCAAAGGACCTCTCGAAGAAAACAGCCAGGGCAGAGACATGACCCTTCAGAGTACTGAGTTGGAGCCCCAGCTCCAATCCATGCTGCTGGGAATAGAGAACACACGACAGGGAAGAGACCTAGCCTCACACCAGTCAATGTAGGCACGCCAAACCCTATAGTAAATGGAGGAAGAAGACTTCTTTCTAGCCTTTATCAAGATGTCAACAACAGAGGCAGACAGCCCCTTTTCCATCAAGATGGAGGTTTCAGCAGCCAGGCCGTCAAAGCCAGAGTTTGTAAATTGGGATGTCGTATATGACCCTGAGTGAGCAGATCTGGCACCCTGGGCAGAACGTACTGATCTACTGCCAGCTGCACCACGTCTGCGAACCACACTCTCCTTGGCCACCTGGGAGCCACCAGGATTGCTGGCACACCTTCATGAGCTATCTTGCGCAGAACAGATCCACATCTGGTTGGCCCCAACGGTGACATAGAGAGTGAAACACCCTCTCGCAGAGGGGCCATTCTCCCAGGCGAGAGGTCCCCCTGCTCAGAGAGTCTGCCTGCAGATTCTCCACCCCCGGAATGTACACAGCAGATATGCAGGGAACATTGTCCTCCGCCCAGGACAGGATCAGAGACACTTCCTTGAGGGCCCCCCTGCTCCGGGTCCCCCCCTGATGATTGATGTAGGCAACCACTGTCCGGTTGTCCGAGCGTACCTGAACAGGCCGGCCCCAAAGGTGGTGGGTCAGGTGAGCCAGCACCAACCTGATTGCCCTTAGTTCCAGAATGTTGATGGGTGTGTGGGCCTCCTGAGGGTCCCACCGCCCTTGAAACTGCAGGGACTTGCAGAAGCCACCCAACCCGTCAGACTGGCATCCGTTGTGACTGTCTCCCAGCAGGGGGCCAGAAAGGATCTGCCCACCAACAGGTTCCTGGAGTCCAGCCACCACGAGAGGGACTGCCTGACTAGGGGGGAGAGAACAAGGACCTGGTCTAGGGACGTGGGATCCTTGTCCCATACTGACAAGTGGTGGAGTTGCAGAGGCCTCATGTGAAACTGTGCATAAGGAACCGCCTCGAAGCACGACACCATCAGGCCCATCAGCTGCATTCCCTGCCTGATGGAGGGATGAGGGCAAGAGAGCAGGGACTGAACCTGCACCAGTAGACTGTCCACCTTCTGCTGGGGAAGAAAAATGCTTGCTTGAACTGTATCCAGATTCCAGATAAGGGGACCTGACAGATGACCCCTGGCTCCAGAAGGCTTTGCACCGCCAGAATTAGAGCCTGAGCTGACATGGGGTCCTGAGACATCCGGGATCTGATGAATCTTGGGTGCGGCCAGGCAGCAAACTGTATCTTGTAACCGGAGGACACTACCTCCTGAATCCACCAGTCTGAGACATGAAGCCTCCAGACGTGAGCAAAATGCTGAAGCCTTCCCCCCACCCGGATAGGGGGGGGGCGCCTCTTCATACCTGAGGGGGCTTGGGAGAAGACTTAGGCTTGGAACCCCAGAGTCCACGTCCTCTGCCCCTTCCCCAGAAATCTCCTCGGGCCCCGGTAAGGGAGAACCCCCTCCCCTGTCTGGCTCCACAGTAGGGGGAAGAAAAGGAGCCCTGGCCCCGAAAGGGCTGAGACTGCCGCGCTGGGGGCAACCTGCCTCCCTTAGCAAACAGGTCCAGGCGGTCCCCAAACAGACGTAGTCCTTTGAAGGGGAAACCAGTGAGAGCTTTCTTGGCAGCGTTGTCAGCTGCCCACTGTCGCAGCCAACCCGAGCGGCATATAGCCACCACCAGGGCAGAGGCTCTGCCACACATCCTAATGGTATCATCCAAGGCAGAGAGGACATAAGTCACAAAAACCTCACAACGAGAGAGAGCATTAAACTCCTCACATCATCAGGAGCACCCTCTAAGAGACTTCTAAGCAGGGTCCTAATAGCCACAGCTGTAATGGCAGAGGCACAGACCCGGCGCAGTGCCGTCCCCACACAGGCAAAAGCATGGGATGCCAGCTGATCAATACGCCGGTCCTTACCATCCCGCAGCGTAGTAGAGTCAGGGGAATGCATGACAGAGGTGTTAGATAACCCTAGGACCGGGGCATCCACCTCTGGAGGGGATGACCAACACTTTACCACATCAGCAGGAAAGGGATACCTCTTATCCCAACTCTTAGGGACTCCTGGGAGCCGGCTGGGATGCTCCCATTCCTTGAGCACGAGGTTATTAAAATGGGCTTGCTCAGGAAACTCTAAACGTGGCTTAGCAGTATGAAACAATTCCCCCTGCTGCCTGGGGGCCGCAACTGGGGGAGAGATAGACAGCACCTCAAAAATCTGAGCCAACAGCCTATCAGTATCATCTGGGGCCCAGGGATCAGAGCCAGAATCATCATGACCCCTGGGATCTCATCAGATGACTCTGAGTCAGAGAATAACTCCTATTCTTCCAAGGAGGTATAACCAGACATTTCCAAGAACTCATCAGCCTCCATAGGAAAAAGAGTGACATCAGGGGTCAAGTGCCGCTTCTTAGCAGAGGCCTTACACGCCAAGGTATTAGCAAGCAACTTCTCAACACTAGCCAGTCTGGAAGACACATCAGGCTGAGAATCTCCACTAGTATGCAACTCAATGGGAGTCAAATTTAAGCTTTGGGGAGTAGGTGAAGCCATACGTGGCGCAGGCCCAGCTACTGATAAACCAGGCTGCAGCGCAAGCACCTGCTGGGCACAAGGTACACAGACCCGCACATTGTCAGCACTAGTAGGGGACACCCCACAAGCCACACACAGCCGGGCTTGTCCCGAAGGAACCCCGAGGGCACTCACAGACCGCGGTAGGTAGATGCCAGCCACGCAGCAGCCGAATCCGGAGAAAAAAATGGCGCCGGGTATACCTCGAGGGGCGGGCACTGAGACAGAACGCGCCAACCGCGCCCCCCCTGAAGAGCGCAAAGCAGCGCACGTGACAAGCAGCCAATAACAGTGCATCAGCGCCTGAGGTAATGCCAACCGCGGAACAGAGGAAGCGTGCGCTGCGGCGGCGGCATTTTTAAAAACGCAACCAGTGCAACCAAGTCAGTGCGGAAACTGACACCAGCAAGAAGCCATAAAAAAGTGAAGCACAAGGCATACACATACACCCCCCCCCCCCCCCCCAGAGCTACAAGGGAGAGCGAGGGAGGGCGGCGTCCAGTAACATAGGACCCACCGATAGAAGGGGCAAGGGGCAATACTGCAGGAGGGGCATCCCATAGAGGCTCACCATATGCCTATACCGTCTACCCTTTGGTGGGGAATTGCGGTGGAGCAGCGCTCCTAAGCACCTGACAGCGGTGCTGCCTACCATCACCCGGACCTGCGCAGCCAAGGCTGGGAGGCACATTAATAATGGAACGGGTGGGAATAGTCCTACAGGGCCGCAGGCTAATAGCCCCGCTCACACGCAAGAAGAGAGAGCCAAGTTCTTGTCCTTCGCAGTCCAGACTGCAGAGAAATTCTGGGGATTTGTGGGAGGTCCCGGGTATTTGAGGGGCCGGGAGGAGCCAATTTCACGGTCTCTCCAGTGCCATCTGGCGGAGTAATACCCAAGTGTAATGATTCTTATCTGGAGCAGGACGTACTGTATACTAAGAATATACACAATAAAGAGATGCAAGAGAGCATACGACGAGTACGGGAATAAAAACAGCTCCCTGCTCGCCAGGGCCCTGAAACAGCGACGCTCCCAAAACTTCATAGCCGAGATATTAGATAAACTACAGCAGAAACAACACACCCCGGAAAAAATAGCGGACACCTTTAGGGCATATTATGCCAAACTTTACAACCTATCCTCAGGCACTCAGGCGGGGGAGCAGCAAAGTAAACTAAGGGAGTATATAGGTAACTCTGGAATGCCAGTGATACTTCGGGAAGAGGCAGCTTCACTTGAGGCTCCGATCAACATAGAGGAATTGGCAAAAGCTGTAAAACAGTCCCCAACAGGGAAGGCCCCGGGGCCAGATGGCTATACAACAAAATACTATAAGACCTTTTTTCCAATACTAGGCCCACATGTAGTGAAAGCCTGGAATACAATAGCAGACTCCGATGCTCAGGGTGCCTTCTCTTCCAGAGACCTTGAAGCGCATATCACAGTCCTGCACAAGCCTGGCAAGGATCCACTTGCATGTCAAAGCTATAGGCCCATCTCCCTCCTCAATACAGATTTGAAGCTGTATGCAAAAATACTGGCTAATAGGTTGGCCCCGATGGTGGTGCAGGTGGTTCACCTGGACCAGACGGGATTTGTGTTGGGTAGGGAAGCTAGAGATAATGTGAGAGCTATAAACGTGATCCATAAGGCCAAGACGTCAGGAACCCAGGTAATGCTTCTTTCCACTGACGCGGAAAAAGCATTTGATAGGGTGGGTTGGGCTTTCATGGGGGAGACACTCCGTCACGTGGGATTGGGAGACATGATGAGGAGATATATAGAGGCCCTATATATTTCACCCTCAGTTCACATCCGCAACGGGACCCGACAGGGCTGCCCGCTGTCCCCCCTCCTCTTCGCCATCTACTTAGAATAAAGTCGATATTCACCCTTTTCCGCCACAGCTCCTCTGTGCAGCACCAGCATCTAAATACTTATCAATGAGGGAGAACGAGTAATTCCATCTTCCATCACTCTCCCAGCAGGAGGATGTTGCCACACCAGCAGCAGGGGGATTGGTGGGACACCTGAGCGGAGCTGCAAATTCAAAATCCGCCAGGTTAAGGTCTTCTGGGGCTCGCACCAGGCAGGTTGGAGGACAAGAGGCCACCTTTTCACTAATGCTGCAGACACTGTGAATAGCCATTTACGCAGGGATGACCCTTGGCCTGTGCGAGGTGAGCCATTGCACAGGGTGCCATAGTCAGGGGGCACCATGCAGCTGCCCACGCCCGCTCCATGCCCTAACCCGCCCGCCTGATCGCCCCACCCACTTAGTTTATTGGTTTGCCTTTTACTCACCCATTAAGTTTACAGGTTCTTTTGGGGGGGGGGAGCGGGTGGTCAGTTGAAGCTGCTGGGGATGCATGGTTGGTTGGGTCAGAAGGAAGGAATGCCATGCTCACCTCTGTTCTTTTAGACTTCAAGGCTGGGGTTTTCGTCCAATTTAAAGGGGGCAGGGCAGAACTCCACCACTTCTGAATTCCCTCCCCGCCATCTGCCAGTTCACCACCCCACATGGGTGGTCACATGGAAAAGTGGAACTGGCAGCCAATGGCTAGGGAACGCTTCTGCGAATGGGTACCCCTGCCTGGCATTAGGCTAGATGCTGGGTTATGTGCAACCCTGGTGGCTGTTGACAAACATTTGGGGCAGTACAGTAGGCCGGTAGTGAGGAAGCACAGGAGGGGGTTAGAGGAGAGACGCCATCATGTAGTCCTTCACAGGGCGTCTTCCATCCTAAAGCTGGTCCTGCATTTACATATGGTAACTGAGGTAAGCCAGCAACAGATTAGCCTGAGGAAGTGGGAGGCGTGCCCACAGAATGTGTGGCTCCTGGTGTGGTAGGCAGTGGGGAGACTTTTGGTCCGCTATCTTAGCATCAGTTTTAACTGTTTTTAACCATTTGTTTTATATGCTTTGGTTTTTCTGTATGCACTTGCATAATAATTAGTCAAATAAAATAACAATTATATATAAATATGTACATATATATATATTGTGGTAAATTGTATCAAAATGTCTATTTCTCCCCTGCTTGGCTGTATAAAGCACAATCCGGGCCGGGGTTTCAGGACCCAGGTCACTTCCCCAATTCCCTAATGGGTTGTTACATGTTCTAAGGCCCTTCACAAGTGTGCACGCTGATTACAGGAGAAGCCTGTATAAGAAGAGAGCACACGGCCTTTCCTTTGTCTATGACCAGCCTGTTGGAGTGAGCCCAGGCTGAGCTGCACCGTGGTGAAGGATAGCACTGGACATTGAGCAGAGGGCTGATACGCCCTGTAAAGCGGACTGGAATTGATCAGCTTGCTGGAGTACCCAGCCCAGGGCTATTTGGTTGGTGAAGTAACTCTTTTTGCTTATTGCATTTATGCTGCAATCTTTTGGACTATCTACTGAACTTTGCTGAATAAAAGCCGTTTTTGCCGTTCAAATCCGTTGTCCGTCACTGCTGATTGTTTGCCCGCTTACAATTGGTGGAGGATGCGAGGGGCACAGTGACTGTTGCTAGGGGCAACGGAGTGACAAAACGCACTGCATTTTGGTTGTTGTTGGCGAAGGCAGCAATCAAGATGTCTCAACAAAAGCAAATGGAGAAGGTGATAAAACACCTAATACAAGCTGATCTCCGGCAGGAGCAGGCCCTGGCACAACAGCAGCGAGCACAGGAGCAGGCCCTGGCACAACAGTAGCAGGCCCTGGCACAACAGCAGCAGGCCCTGGCACAACAGTTCCAAATGCAGCAGCAGACCGTGGCTAACCAGCAGGAGACAAATCGCCTGTTGATTGAACAGATGGCCATGCTTAGAGAGACTGTTGGTGCCAAAGTTTCACAACCGGAGAGAAGCCCGGTTGAGACGGAGGGGGCGAGAAGAACCGTTCAGCGGGTTTTACAAAAGCTGACCCATGTGGATGATGTGGAGGCCTACCTCACGGTGTTTGAGCGCATGGCTGAGAGAGAGCAGCTGCCAGTCACGGAATGGGCTGACGTGATTGCACCGTTCCTGTCAGGTGAGCCGCAAAAAGCCTATTTTGATCTCAGGGAGCAGGATGTGCGGGACTATGCCAAGCTAAAAATGGAGATCCTTGCTCGCCTGGGAGTCACGCCAGCGGTTCGGGCAAGGCGAGTACACAACTGGACTTTTTCTGTTGATAAACCTGCCCGATCGCAGATGTATGACCTAATTCATCTGGTCCAAAAGTGGTTGGAGCCAGAGCGTTTGACCCCTGCACAGATCATCGAAAAAGTCGTGGTGGACCATTTTGTTCGGGCACTGCCGCCGAAGCTACAGCAATGGGCTGGACAGGGCGACCCACAGACTGCTGAGCAGCTAGTGAACGTCGTGGAAGCGTCTGAGGACCAACTTTGGGATGCCCCTGACAAGTCCGGCAGACCAGTGAGTAAACAAGTTCCCCTGGGAGGTGTGTGGAGCGCTGTGAGAGGGACAAAAGACTGTCCCTGACCCCCAGAGGCCCCCTAACCCTAGGGAAGACGTCCGGGCAAGGAGGTTCCAGGGTCCCCAGTGTTGGAGGTGCCGTGAGTGGGGGCACATAGCCGCGGATTGCCCCCTTGGCCCTGAACCCATGGAATGTGACGCGGGTCGCAGAAGATCCCTGTTGGCAGACCTCGGTTGTGCCGCCAGTCAGCGGTCAAAATCTGAAACGCAGGTTGTGTCTTTAAAGATGAATGGTCGCCCAGTAAAGGCATTATTGGACTCAGGTAGCCGGGTAACTTTGGTCCGGGCCAACCTGGTGCATGGTGGTTGCAAACCAAAGAAAAAGCTGAGCGTGCTTTGCATCCACGGGGATGTCGTGACTTACCCTGTTGCAGTGGGTAAGTTTGAGACCCCCGCGGGAACATTGTCCCATGAGGTTGGCGTAGTAAAACGCCTGGGCTATGATGTTGTGGTTGGGTGGGATTTCCCCTTGTTCTGGCCCTTGTGGGAAAGGTGTATCCCTCCTGCCAACAATGGAGTACCCCCGGAAGAACTGGTAACCTTCCCCGTTAAGTCCGTTAGACGTGTGGTCCCCAACACATTATGTAATAGGCCGACCAGGGTGAGGGCCTGTAATCAGGGTGACCGAGTGCGGAGAATAGTACCCTTGGCTGAAAAAGTGAACTTTAAAGTGGAACATAAGCCGGGGAATGTACTCGCTGTGTCCCGAACCCACTGTATGGCCGCTGAAGGTTGTCAGACCATGGGTCTGAAGAAGAGGGGGGGGGGATATGTGGTAAATTGTATCAAAATGTCTATTTCTCCCCTGCTTGGCTGTATAAAGCACAATCCGGGCCGGGTTTTCAGGACCCAGGTCACTTCCCCAATTCCCTAACGGGTTGTTACATTTTCTAAGGCCCTCCACAAGTGTGCACACTGATTACAGGAGAAGCCTGTATAAGAAGAGAGCACACGGCCTTTCCTTTGTCTATGACCAGCCTGTTGGAGTGAGCCCAGGCTGAGCTGCACCGTGGTGAAGGATAGCACTGGACATTGAGCAGAGGGCTGATACGCCCTGTAAAGCGGACTGGAATTAATCAGCTTGCTGGAGTACCCAGCCCAGGGCTATTTGGTTGGTGAAGTAACTCTTTTTGCTTACTGCATTTATGCTGCAATCTTTGGACTATCTACTGAACTTTGCTGAATAAAAGCCGTTTTTGCCGTTCAAATCCGTTGTCCGTCACTGCTGATTGTTTGCCCGCTTACTATATATATATATATATATATATATATATACGGCATATTCCAGTTTGGGGTTCTGGTTGGACTGAGCTGGCGGTCCTTTAGGTTTGCACTTGTGAGCACCTTTGGTGTGGTCCCCCCTCTTTGCCAGCACCATATAAGCACTTCTAGCTGTGCTCTGTATAACACACATCAGAACCATGTCACAAATAAATGCATGTAACTGTATGAAAGTAACTGAACTTTAGAGTGTAAGTTCCTCAGGATCACTATATTACTGTTGTGTAACACCCTTTCCCCCCCCCCAGCCCCTTTTCTACCAAAAAAACATTTGCCCACAGCTAGTTTATATTATATTACATGTAGTTCTGTATGATCTGTGCTCTACCATTTGCCAATCATACGATCTCAGCACTGGTCGCTTCTCTGTAGAATAATACGCCTCCTCCCTCTTTATTCTCAGCGTCAGGTTCTTCTAGTTTCATTTCCCGCTTCTGTCGGCAGAGATGCCATCTGCAGGTCTGAGAGAAGAGCTGGAATGTTCCGTCTGTCTGAGCGTTTATACTGATCCTGTGACCCTGAAATGTGGACACAACTTCTGCCGGGTGTGTATTGCTCGTGTGCTGGAGACACAGGAGGAGGCTGCAGTATATTCCTGTCCTCAATGCCGAGAGGAGTTTCAGGAGCGTCCGGCGCTTAACAGGAACATAACACTGCGCAACATAGCGGAGAATCTCCTGTCTGCTCAGCCAGGTCCGGAGGGGCGTGTAACCCTTTGTAGTCACTGTGTTGACTCTCCTGTAGCTGCTGTGAAGTCCTGTCTGCTCTGTGAAGTGTCTCTGTGTGAGAAACACCTGAGAGTCCACAAACAGTCCCCGGAGCACGTCCTGACCGACCCCACCACTAACCCGGAGACCAGGAAATGCTCCGTCCATAAGGAGATCCTGAAGTATCACTGCACCCAGGACGCCGCCTGTATCTGTGTGTCCTGCTGTCTGATTGGACCACACAATGGCCATAAAATACAATCACTGGAGGAGGCCTCTGAGAAGAAGAAGAGGAAACTGAGGAAACTTCTGCAGGAAATTATGACAAAAAGAGAGAAGACTGAGAAGAGAGTCCAGAGACTGCGGGGACACCAGACACGGGTACAAGAGACCTCAGCTGGTGAGAGCGAGAGAGTCACCGCCCTGTTTAGAGAGATCAGGAGACAGCTGGATGACCTGGAGAAGAGAGTCCTGAGTGACATCTCCCAACAGACACAGCGGCTCTCATCCCACCTCTCTGATATCATCCAGCAGCTGGAAATAAAGATGGCCGAGCTGTCCAGCAAGATGGGTCACACTGAGGAGATGTGTAACACCACTGACCCGCTGACTGTCTTACAGGACCAGGACACAGGTCACTTGTGTGACACTGAGGAGGGGGAGGAGGACAGAGACAGACATGATCTGGATGTGGCTGGGATCTCGCACACAGTACACACAGGGATGTCTGATATAATAAAACGGATAAAGAGCGGGGTCTATACAGCGGAAGCTGCAGAGATATCGCTGGCTGTGAACACAGCTTCTAATCTGATTTTTATATCAGATGATATGAAATCTGCATCCCGGGGACCCAACCAGAATCGGCCAGAAACACAGAAGAGGTTTATAGATTATTATCAGGGTTTGAGCCTTCAGAGCTTCTCCTCGGGGCAGCATTACTGGGAGGTGGATTTTTGGGGATACGAGTGGTACAGGGTGGGGATGTGTTACCCCAGTATAGAGCGGAGAGGAGATCAGTCAGAGATGGGATATAATAAGAAGTCCTGGTGTTTGGAGAGGTGGGATGATCAGTACTATGTGAGACACGACAGTGAAGAAATCCCGTTACCTTCCAAGAGCCTCAGTGACAGAATCCGGGTGTATCTGGATTATGAGGCCGGGCAGATCTCTTTTTATGAGCTGAGTCACCCGATCAGACACCTCCACACCTTCACCACCACCTTCACTGAGCCCCTCCATGCTGGGATTGGCATAGACGCATCAGTGCTTCCACTCATGACTGGGTTTGTAGACACAGCATGGTCTGGTTTTTATATCTCCACAAACATATCTATAGTCAGTGGGTAAATGTCTGGTAACATCACACAGGTGGGGGTGTAGCTTGCTGGAATATTTAGCCAATAGGAGGAGGGGGGTGGAGACCTCAGTCAGGTTTTGGATTACAAACACATACATATGAGTATCTCCATAAATGTGTGTCTAAGTTACAGATCTGTATTATGCCTGAAGAAGAAGCTTGAACAGCTTTGAAAGCTTGCATTTTCAATCTAAATGAGTTAGCCAATAAATGGTATTACCTTAACCTTGGATTTCCTGCTTACATCGATGGCTAACACGGTACAACAACTTACTACATCTCTCCTACAATAAGCAATGTGTCCAATCACTGGAGCAATTTGCTTATTGGTCACACAGGAGGCGGCGGGGATTGATAGAGCTCCCCCTCCAACTACACTTTGCCTGCATCCACTATACATGATAGCTTTGCACTACAACTCCCAGCATGCCTCAAATGTTGGGAATTGTCAGAACAATCTGCTCTCCCCTCCATGATATCCCTCATAAAAGCTTCCATACCTCCCAAGTGTCCCTGATTTGAGTCCATGCCCCCCTGTCCCTCGTTGTTCTCATTTGTCCCTCTTTGAGGTGTAACATGCAGATCTGCAGCAATAAATGTTTCATTTGCCTATTCAAAGTGTTTCTATTGCTGTAACTGTTACAATGTATCTCCTATCCATCCCTCAATGAGGGGGCGTGGCTTCGTTTAACAATTGTCCCTCATTTTCCACCCTGATAAGTTGGAAGGGATGTACAGATATGAGTGCTGTACACATTAATACAGGTGCTTATTATACAAATGTATTTTGTAGCTGCTCCCGCCGCGCATATTAATGAGGGGCTAGAGAAGCAGAATGGAATCCCCAGCAGCACTTCCGAGCGGCGCGCAGCATCACCTTCTCCCGTGCACAGCCGAGAAGGTGGAGTGATGTTGGCGCCGTCCGCGCATGGGCTGTGGGCTTGGTGGAGGGGTAAGAATACGGGGCGTCTTCACACAGCAGGGGAACCCCAGTTCGGGATGCCCCAGGGAGAGGGAGTAAGCCTGCTCCGGATTCTCAGTCTCCAGGGAGGGTTTTGGTCCACTCTAATAAATGCTGAATGAATAGATTGCTGGGCAACTCCCTCCACCTGCCCTCAGATAAAGCCTGGCGAGGGTGCACACAGAGGATTCTGACAGGGGCCTGCGCATGTGCCATGGGATAGCCAGTTACAGGTATCATGTGAACCAAGGGGGAGTTCACACACATGCACATTTGGGGGTTGAAACCTGTAACCAGCCCTGGAATCTTTTACATACAAGAGCTAGGTAACCTAGGTTTTGGTCCGCTTTAGATATAAAAAGAAACTGTGTCACTGTGCACAGCTCCTAAGTTTACCAAAGCTTTATAAAGAATGTTTTAATTAAACATAATTAGTGGGTAAGTAATCACGTATCTCCCATCACTGCTTTTACTATCTTCCCAGAGACTGAGCAACTTTGCCAATATAACTTCATAGCTGATAACTGCATAGAACACTGGGGCTCCTCCCACTGTGGCTCCTCCCACACACCACCACACAGGCAGTAACTGGAGGATCCGCCAACATGTCGTCTTATGTTATGGCCACTGTTGGCACATTTCTCATCTGGGACGGCAAACACACGTGATGCAATGATTCAGGTTGTCTTGAGTTCTGATCTCTCTCTAAATGATCAGGCTCACACCCACGCTGAGAAACCATCAGCATTGCAGTGGGGGGTCCTTCTGCCCATTATTATTCACAGGGAAAATGTCACCTTTAAAGAGGAACAAAACCCACCAGCGGCAGCCCTGGAATCTAAGATTAAAGGGCCAACTGTGGGCTTTCCCACAAGGTATCCCGAACCGGGAAGCCTCATTGTGTGAATTCCCCTGCGCGCTCCCACCCCCGCCATTTAGATAGGTTGAGACAGGCGTCAATGAGAGGAAAAGATGATTTGTACAGGGGCGCTCTGGAGAGTTTCTCAACTGGGGATGCCTCGGGTGGGAACATGGTAGTAAACCTGGGAAAATCAAATATACATATATATAACATATAATGTTTATATATATAACATATAATGTGTATATATATATAACATATAATGTGTATATATATATATAACATATAATGTATATACTAAATCTGGAGCAGGACGTACTGTATACTAAGAATATACACGATAAAGAGATGCAAGAGAACATACTACGAGTACGGGAATAAAAACAGCTCCCTGCTCGCCAGGGCCCTGAAACAGCAACGCTCCCAAAACTTCATAGCCGAGATATTAGATAAACTACAGCAGAAACAACACACCCCGGAAAAAAAAGCGGACACCTTTACAACCTATCCTCAGGCACTCAGGCGGGGGAGCAGCGAAGTAAACTAAGGGAGTATATAGGTAACTCGGGAATGCCAGTGATACTTCGGGAGTAATTGGCAAAAGCTGTAAAACAGTCCCCAACAGGGAAGGCCCCCGGGGCCAGATGGCTATACAACAAAATACTATAAGACCTTTTTGCCAATACTAGGCCCACATGTAGTGAAAGCCTGGAATACAATAGCAGACTCCGATGCTCAGGGTGCCTTCTCTTCCAGAGACCTTGAAGCGCATATCACAGTCCTGCACAAGCCTGGCAAGGATCCACTTGCATGTCAAAGCTATAGGCCCATCTCCCTCCTCAATACAGATTTGAAGCTGTATGCAAAAATACTGGCTAATAGGTTGGCCCCGGTGGTGGCGCAGGTGGTTCACCTGGACCAGACGGGATTTGTGTTGGGTAGGGAAGCTAGAGATAATGTGGTGAGGGCTATAAACGTGATCCATAAGGCCAAGACGTCAGGAACCCAGATAATGCTTCTTTCCACTGACGCAGAAAAAGCATTTGATAGGGTGGGTTGGGCTTTCATGGGGGAGACACTCCGTCACGTGGGATTGGGAGACATGATGAGGAGATATATAGAGGCCCGATATACTTCACCCTCAGTTCACATCCGCAATGGGTCCTGACAGGGCTGCCCGCTGTCCCCTCCTCTTCGACATCTCCTTAGAAAAAAGTCGATATTCATCCTTTTCCCCCACAGCTCATCCGTACAGCACCAGCATCTAAATACTTATCAATGAGGGAGAACGAGTAATTCCATCTTCCATCACTCTCCCAGCAGGAGGATGTTGCCACACCAGCAGCAGGGGGATTGGTGGGACACCTGAGCGGAGCTGCAAATTCAAAATCCGCCAGGTTAAGGTCTTCTGGGGCTCGCACCAGGCAGGTTGGAGGACAAGAGGCCACCTTTTCACTAATGCTGCAGACACTGTGAATAGCCATTTACGCAGGGATGACCCTTGGCCTGTGCAAGGTGAGCCATTGCACAGGGTGCCATAGTCAGGGGGCACCATGCAGCTGCCCACACCCGCTCCATGCCCTAACCCGCCCGCCTGATCGCCCCACCCACTTCATTTATTGGTTTGCCTTTTACTCACCCATTAAGTTTACAGGTTCTTTTGGGGGGGGGGGGGGGAGCGGGTGGTCAGTTGAAGCTGCTGGGGATGCGTGGTTGGTTGGGTCAGAAGGAAGGAATGCCATGCCCACCTCTGTTCTTTTAGACTTCAGGGCCGGGGTTTTCGTCCAATTTAAAGGGGGCAGGGCAGAACTCCACCACTTCTGAATTTCCTCCCCACCATCTGCCAGTTCACCACCCCACATGGGTGGTCACATGGAAAAGTAGAACTGCTTCTGCGAGTGGGTACCCCTGCCTGGCATTAGGCTAGATGCTGGGTTATGTGCAACCCTGGTGGCTGTTGACAAACATTTGGGGCAGTACAGTAGGCCGGTAGTGAGGAAGCACAGGAGGGGATTAGAGGGACGCCATCATGTAGTCCTTCACAGGGCGTCTTCCATCCTAAAGCTGGTCCTGCATTTACATATGGTATCTGAGGTAAGCCAGCAACAGATTAGCCTGAGGAAGTGAGAGGCGTGCCCACAGAACGTGTGGCTCCTGGTGTGGTAGGCGGTGGGGAGACTTTTGGTCCGCTATCTTAGCATCAGTTTTAACTGTTTTTAACCATTTGTTTTATATGCTTTGGTTTTTCTGTATGCACTTGCATAATAATTAGTCAAATAAAATAACAATTATATATAAATATGTACATATATATCTATATATATATATATATATATATATATATATACGGCATATTCCAGTTTGGGGTTCTGGTTGGCCTGAGGTTTGCACTTGTGAGCACCTTTGGTGTGGTCCCCCCTCTTTGCCAGCACCATATAAGCACTTTTAGCTGTGCGTAGCCATTTTGTGCTCTGTATAACACACATCAGAACCATGTCACAAATAAATACATGTAACTGTATGAAAGTAACTGAACTTTAGAGTGTAAGTTCCTCAGGATCACTTTATTACTGTTGTGTAACACCCTTACCCCCCCCCCCCCAGCCCCTTTTCTACCAAAAAACATTTGCCCACAGTTTATATTATATTACATGTAGTTCTGTATGATCTGTGCTCTACCATTTGCCAATCATACGATCTCCATAGCACTGGTCGCTCCCCTGTAGAATAATACGCCTCCTCCCTCTTTATTCACAGCGTCAGGTTCTTCTAGTTTTATTTCCCGCTTTTGTCGACAGCGATGGCGTTTGCAGGTCTGAGAGAGGAGCTGAAATGTTCCGTCTGTCTGAGCGTTTATACTGATCCTGTGACCCTGAAATGTGGACACAACTTCTGCCAGGTGTGTATTGCTCGTGTGCTGGAGACACAGGAGGAGGCTGCAGTATATTCCTGTCCTCAATGCCGAGAGGAGTTTCAGGAGCGTCCGGCGCTTAACAGGAACATAACACTGCGCAACATAGCGGAGAATCTCCTGTCTGCTGAGCCAGGTCCGGAGGGGTGTGTAACCCTTTGTAATCACTGTGTTGACTTTCCTGTAGCTGCTGTGAAGTCCTGTCTGCACTGCGAAGTGTCTCTGTGTGAGAAACACCTGAGAGTCCACAAACAGTCCCCGGAGCACGTCCTGACCGACCCCACCACTAACCCAGAGACCAGGAAATGCTCCGTCCATAAGGAGATCCTGAAGTATTACTGCACCCAGGACGCCACCTGTATCTGTGTGTCCTGCTGTCTGATTGGACCACACAATGGCCATAAAATGCAATCACTGGAGGAGGCCTCTGAGGAGAAGAAGAGGAAACTGAGGAAACTTCTGCAGAAAATGATGACAAAGAGAGAGAAGACTGAGAAGAGAGTCCAGAGACTGCGGGGACACCAGACACGGGTACAAGAGACCTCAGCTGGTGAGACCGAGAGAGTCATCGCCCTGTTTAGAGAGATCAGGAGACAGCTGGATGACCTGGAGAAGAGAGTCCTGAGTGACATCTCCCAACAGACAGAGCGGCTCTCATCCCACCTCTCTGATATCATCCAGCAGCTGGAAATAAAGATGGCCGAGCTGTCCAACAAGATGAGTCACACTGAGGAGATGTGTAACACCACTGACCCGCTGACTGTCTTACAGGACCAGGACACAGGTCACTTGTGCGACACTGAGGAGGGGGAGGAGGAGGAAGAGGTTGAGGAGGAGGAGGAAGAGAAGGAGGAGGAGGAGGAAGAGGAGGAGGGGGAGGAGGAAGAGGAGGAGGGGGAGGAGGAAGAGGAGGAGGGGGAGGAGGAGGAGGAAGAGGAGGAGGGGGAGGAGGAGGAGGAAGAGGAGGAGGGGGAGGAGGAAGAGGAAAAGGAGGAGGGGGACAGAGACAGTCATGATCTGGATGTGGCTGGGATCTCGCACACAGTACACACAGGGATGTCTGATATAATAAAATGGATAAAGAGAGGAGTCTATACAGTGGAAGCTGCAGAGATATCACTGGATGTGAACACGGCTCATAATGAGATTATTATATCAGATGATATGAAATCTGCATCCTGGGGACCCGACCAGAATCATCCAGAAACACCGGAGAGGTTTATGGATGAATCTCAGGTGTTGAGCCGTCAGAGCTTCTCCTCGGGGCGACATTACTGGGAGGTGGATGTTGGGGGATCCGGGTGCAGGGTGGGGATGTGTTACCCCAGTATGGAGCGGAGAGGAGGTCAGTCAGAGATCGGATATAATGAAAAGTCCTGGTGTTTGGAGAGGAGGTGGGATGATGATCATTACAATGTGATACACGACAGTAAAGAAATACCGTTACCTTCCAAGATCCTCAGTAACAGAATCCGGGTGTATCTGGATTATGAGGCCGGGCAGATCTCTTTTTATGAGCTGAGTGACCCGATCAGACACCTCCACACCTTCACCACCACCTTCACTGAGCCCCTCCATGCTGGGATTGGCATAGACAAATTATGGTTTGGTCCATTGTTTCATTTTTCTCCCTCCACACGCATATCTATATCTATAGTCAGTGGGTAAATGTCTGGTAACATCACACAGGTGGGGGTGTAGCTTGCTGGAATATTTAGCCAATAGGAGGATGCGGGGGGTGGAGACTTCAGTCAGGTTTTGGATTATAAATACATACATACGAGTATCTCCATCTCTCCCACAATAAGCAATGTGTCCTATCACTGGAGCAATTTGCTTATTGGTCACACAGGAAGGGGCGGGGATTGATAGAGCTTCTTTTACACGTTACCTGCATCCATTATACATGATAAGACTCCAACTCCCAGCAGGCCTCAGTGCACAGGTTAGGTTTAGCTTTATCTTCTGGAGCTGCACAATTGTCAGAAACGCTCTCCCCTCCATGATATCCCTCATAAGAGCTTCCATACCTCCCAAGTGTCCCTGATTAGAGGGACTGTCCCTCTTTTGAGTCCATGCCCCCCTGTCCCTTGTTGTTCCCATTTGTCCCTCTTTGAGGTGTAACATGCAGATCTGCAGCAATAAATGATTCATTTGTCTATTTAAAGTGTTTCTATTGTCACTGTTACACCCCATCGCCTATCCATTCCTCAATGAGGGGGCGTGGCTTCATTCTACCCCTAAATGAGGGGGTGTAGCTTTATCCATCCCCCAATGAGGGGCGTGGCTTCATCCATCTCTCAGTGAGGGGGCGTGGCTTCATTTAACAATCCTTCCTCTCTTCCACCCTGATAAGTTGGAAGGGATGTACAGATATGAGTGCTGTACACATTTATACAGGTGCTTATTATATATATATTTTTTTTTATTAAAGCAGACCAAAACCTGGGATTTTCATTCACCTGAGTTTTGGTCTACTTTACAGGAGTGTCTCCATTTGGGATAACCTGGTGTGTGGCATGCGCGGGCTCTCCTCTAATCAGCATTCATTGGCAGATATTAATATTTATATATTTTATTGATATATATATATATAGTGACAATCCCGGACTTTGGTCCTTCCACCTGGGGTACCCCAGTTTGGCAGCTGCTCGTCCAATCAGCTTCTCCTGCCGCGCATATTAATGAGCAGCTAGAGAAGCAGAATGGAGTCCCCAGCCGCACTTATGAGCGGCACGCTGCATCACTTTCTCCCTCCAGCTGCAGTGGGCGTGGCCACGCATAGCCGAGAAGGTGGAATGATGTCAGCACCGTCTTGTGCATGGCCCGTGGACCCGGGGGGGAGGTAAGAATATTGGGCACCCTGGGGGGTTTCACACAGCAATGGAACCCCAGTTTGGGATGCTCCAGGGGGAGGGAGTAAGCTTGTGCTGGAGTGTGCTGGTCCACTCTAATGAATGTTGAATGAATGGATTCCTGGGCCACACCCTCCACCTACCCCTCAGATAAAGCCTGGCGAGGGTGCACACAGGGGATGCTGACACGGGCCTGCACATGTACCATGGAATAGCCAGTTACAGGTATCATTCTGGCCCTAACGTCTTATAGAGATTTTGGTTTTCTTTAGCTAAAGGACAATGGCATCAGTGGAGATAATAGTTCCATAGATGTTTGCCTTAAAGTGGACCAACACCCAGGATTTTGACTATCCTGGGTTTTGGTCCACTTCGGTGGGGCACCCCGATCGGGGGTGCCCCGCTGTGTGAAACCCCCCAGAACGCCCGTAAACACTCACCTCACCACACTCCTATGCGGGCGCTTGTCCAATCAGAGCGCTCAGAGCCGCTGTGGTATGCACGTACAAGCGGCGTCCAACCACAGCGGCTCTGAGCGCTGGAGGCCGCATCTCGCGCTTCCCTCTAACAGGGGTGCGCACCCTGCTAGAGGGAAGCGCAAGACGCGCCTGCGGCCCGCGCATGCGCCGTTGGAACGGGGATAAGGTAAGGTTTCTGGGCTTCCTGGGGGGTTTCACCCTGCGGGACATCCCGATTTCGGATGCCCCGCGGGGAGGGATATGATCGTCCCGGGAATCTGGGTGTTGGTCCACTTTAAAAGCAGAACAAAATCCGGGAATTTGACTTTCCTGGGTTTTGTTCCATTCATCTGAGTGAAACCCCCCAGAATGCCCAGAAAAACTCGCCTCTTCTCGGTCCACACAGATAAACTTCAATGGGCTGTGCAATTCGGGATGCCCTCGGGGCACGGAACACAACCCGGGATCGGGGAAAGGTACACGGATATCGGTGATCTGCGAGTTTTTCACACAGGGGGCATCCCAATTCAGGATGCTGCAGGGGAAGGCCAGCAGCCGTCCCTGGAATCTCTTACATTCTAGGGCCACCCGCCCTGGGTTTTGTACCACTTATGAGTAATATATCAGTGTGAGGATCAGCTCTGGTAGACAGCAGGATGTTTGCAGTATAGAGGCTCAGAGGCGAAAAGTTCAAAGTAAAGTCCGTGGTTATTCACACATAAAGTACATAACATAAAATATCCTTTTTAGGTTACATCACCTTTTCAGGAAAAATGCCATAGTATTGCATCAGACAGGCAACGGCCTTTCTTAGTTTTAATCCAAGCTTGCACACTTGCAGCCGAATCCACCTCGGGTCCACATGAAATAGCCTGTATAAGAGCTTCCAGCCAGATACACACAGCCTCACTCCACAAGTGAGCTCTAGACACAGCCAGTGCACAGCTGACTCCCCGGGCTATTTATGCAGCCTGCAAAACCCGGACATGGGTAGGGGGATGGAGTCCTACCCTGCTCTACTCCATCCCAGTAAAGCCGTCCCGGGTTAGCCTTTCGGCTATACTAACCTTTCAGCAGCATGCTGGAAAAAATACCATTTTGTGAAATACTCACCTGTAAAATGGGTATTATCAGTATGTCACACACCCCGCTTCAAGATATCCATAACATGTGGGTAATAGCGACCTGAAGAGGGCGTTCTGCAGAGATGATAGCAAAAAGAAAGCCCCTCCCGGTCCATAAATACCTGGGACCTCCCACTCATTACCCAGTATAAAGAAAGCAGTAAGGTAAGGGACCAGGAAGAGGCAAATATAAACCAAAGCAACGCAAAGTTCACAATATAAAGGATCCAGAATACAAGAAGGGCGGGTGAAGCGGGGTGTGTGACATACTTATAATACCCATTTTACAGGTGAGTATTTCACAAAATGGTATTATTCTAAGTATGTCACACACCCCGCTTCAAGATATCCATAACATGTGGGACATCCAATAGCAGTGTCCATAAAAGGGCGGGGATCCAAAACAAGGCAACAAGGCACAACTTAAACCACAACAGCTTGCAGAACTTTGCGGCCAAAAACAGCATCCGCTGAGGCCCGAACATCAACCTTGTAAAACTTGGAAAAAGTGTGAACAGAGGACCAAGTAGCGGCCTTACAAACTTGCTCAACCGAGGCCTGGTGCTGAAAAGCCCAGGACGCTCCAACCGCACGAGTAGAATGAGCAGTAACACGAAAAGGGGGACTCCTCCCCTTAGCAGAATAGGCCCCAATAATGGCCTGACGAATCCATTTACTAATAGAAGACTTGGCAGGTGCCAAACCCTTCCTAGGCCCAAAGGGTACCACAAAAAAAGCATCAGTCTTATGAAAGGAAGACGTAACCACCAGATAGTATTTTACAACGCGAACTACATCCAAAGAATGCAGAGCCCTTTCCTTTTCGTTGCTGGGATTAGGACATAGAGAGGGCAGAACAATGTCCTGATTCAGATGAAAGGCAGAAACCACCTTAGGAAGAAAATCCGGCTTGAAACGAAAAACCACCTTGTCCTGATGCCTTTCGAAGTACGGAGCTTTAATGGACAAAGCTGCCAACTCAGAAACATGCCTAACAGAAGTGATAGCCACCAAAAAGGCCACCTTTTGAGTAAGTGAAGACAAGGCAACCTCATTCAAGGGCTCAAACGGAGGACCCTGAAGAGCAGAAAGAACCAAGTTCAAATCCCAAACTGGAACCAACGGCTTCCTAGGAGGCCGAACATGCGTAACCCCTTGGAAAAAAGTCTTGACCAAAGGATGAAGTGCAAAGGACCTTTGAAAGAACACCGCCAGGGCAGAAACCTGCCCCTTCAAAGTACTGAGCTGGAGCCCCAGATCCAGACCATGTTGAAGAAATTCCAGAATCCTGGAAATGGAAAACTCCCTACACGGGAAAGACCTACCTTCACACCAGTCAATATAGGACCTCCAGGTCCTATAGTAAACGGTAGAGGAAGACCGCTTCCTGGAGCTAATAAGAGTCTGAATCACCGCATCAGAAAGACCTTCCTCCTTCAAGATGGAGGTTTCAGCAGCCACGCCGTCAAAGCCAGCGATGGTAAATTGGGATAGCGTAGCCGACCCTGGGTGAGCAGGTCCGGCAGCAGAGGCAGAACGAACTGATCCTCTGCCAGTCTGACAAGATCTGCGAACCAAACCTGTCTTGGCCACCTTGGTGCCACCAGAATCGCCGACGCGCCCTCCAGGGCCAGCTTGCGCACCACTCTGGCTACCATTGGAAACGGAGGGAACAGGTAAAGAAACCCCAGATCCCTCCAGTTCAGGGACATGGCATCCACCGCCAGGGCCAGTGGATCCTGCAAGAGAGACACAAATACCGGAAGCTTGTGGTTGTGACGAGAGGCAAAGAGGTCCACCGCCGGGAACCCCCACCTGAGGCAAATCAAGCGAAACACCTGGGGACTGAGAGACCACTCCCCCTGGCGAGAGGAGGACCTGCTCAGAGAGTCCGCCTCCGTGTTCTCCACTCTCGGAATGTAGACTGCCGAGATACACGGAACGTGGCTCTCCGCCCAGTCCAGAATCAAAGACACTTCCCTGAGGGCACTCCTGCTGCGAGTCCCTCCCTGGTGATTGATGTAAGCAACCGCTGTCCGATTGTCCGACCGAACCTGGCAGGCCCTGCAACTGATGAGTCAAGCGAAACAGAACCAACCTGATGGCTCTCAATTCCAGGACATTGATGGGCTCGTGAGCCTCCTGAGGGCCCCACAGACCCTGAAATTGAAGATCCTTCCAGACACCCCCCCAACCTGACAGACTGGCATCCGTGGTGACTGTCTCCCAACACGGTGCCAGAAAGGATCTGCCCTTCAACAGATTGACAGACCTCAGCCACCAGTGAAGGGATCGTCGAACCCGGGGGGTCATCAGGAAGGACTGATCCAACGATAGTGGAGACTTGTCCCAAACCGTCAACAGATGGAGCTGGAGCGTCCTTGTGTGAAACTGCGCAAAGGGAACTGCCTCGAATGAGGCCACCATCAACCCCACCAGCCTCATCCCTAGCCGGATGGCCGGACGAGGGGCCGACAAGAGAAACCGAACCAACTCCTGAATCAAAAGAACCTTGGCCTGGGGCAGAAACACCCTGGCCTGCGAAGTATCCAGAGACATTCCCAGAAAGGTCACTACCCTGGACGGGGAAAGAGATGACTTGGGGTAGTTGATCACCCAACCGAATCTCTCCAGAGTGGACACCACCGTTCTGGTGTCCAACTTTGCTTGGCTGAAGGAAGATGCCATAATTAGAAGATCGTCCAAATAGGGCACAACGCGGATACCCTGAACCCTGAGTAGAGCCATCACCCCCGCCAGCACCTTGGTGAAAACCCGAGGAGCCGAGGTAAGACCAAAAGGGAGTGCCACAAACTGAAAATGCCGATCCTCCACCACGAACCTGAGAAACCTCTGGTGTGCTGGAAAATCGGAACGTGCAGGTAAGCGTCCTTGATGTCTATTGACGTCAGAAAGTCCCCCTGACGAAGAGAGTGGATAGCCGAACGCAGCGTTTCCATGCGGAATTTCCGCGGCCGGATGAACCTGTTGAGAAACTTCAGATCCAAGATGGGTCGGACCGATCCGTCCTTCTTGGGTACCGTGAACAGATTGGAATAAAAGCCCCTGCCCTGGTCTGAGGGGGGCACTGGGCAAATGACAGCCATGTCCAGAAGATTCTCTACTGCCACCAGGAGTCCCTGCGCGGCCAGAGGTTCCGAAGGCACCCGAGACCTGAAAAATCTGGGAGGGGGCCGGAGCTCGAACTCCAGCTTGTAACCGGAAGACACCACTTCCCGGATCCATCTGTCCGAGACCTCCTGATCCCAGACCTGGGAGAAGTGTCGCAGCCGTCCCCCCACCCGCATGGGTGAGGGCGCCCCCTCATTGCTGAGCTGGCTTAACAGCAGGTTTGGGCTTAGAGCCCCAACTGTTTCCTGGACGGGCACGTCCAATGGACAAAGCTGCCAACTCAGAAACATGCCTAACAGAAGTGATAGCCACCAAAAAGGCCACCTTTTGAGTAAGTGAAGACAAGGCAACCTCATTCAAGGGCTCAAACGGAGGACCCTGAAGAGCAGAAAGAACCAAGTTCAAATCCCAAACTGGAACCAACGGCTTCCTAGGAGGCCGAACATGCGTAACCCCTTGGAAAAAAGTCTTGACCAAAGGATGAAGTGCAAAGGACCTTTGAAAGAACACCGCCAGGGCAGAAACCTGCCCCTTCAAAGTACTGAGCTGGAGCCCCAGATCCAGACCATGTTGAAGAAATTCCAGAATCCTGGAAATGGAAAACTCCCTACACGGGAAAGACCTACCTTCACACCAGTCAATATAGGACCTCCAGGTCCTATAGTAAACGGTAGAGGAAGACCGCTTCCTGGAGCTAATAAGAGTCTGAATCACCGCATCAGAAAGACCTTCCTCCTTCAAGATGGAGGTTTCAGCAGCCACGCCGTCAAAGCCAGCGATGGTAAATTGGGATAGCGTAGCCGACCCTGGGTGAGCAGGTCCGGCAGCAGAGGCAGAACGAACTGATCCTCTGCCAGTCTGACAAGATCTGCGAACCAAACCTGTCTTGGCCACCTTGGTGCCACCAGAATCGCCGACGCGCCCTCCAGGGCCAGCTTGCGCACCACTCTGGCTACCATTGGAAACGGAGGGAACAGGTAAAGAAACCCCAGATCCCTCCAGTTCAGGGACATGGCATCCACCGCCAGGGCCAGTGGATCCTGCAAGAGAGACACAAATACCGGAAGCTTGTGGTTGTGACGAGAGGCAAAGAGGTCCACCGCCGGGAACCCCCACCTGAGGCAAATCAAGCGAAACACCTGGGGACTGAGAGACCACTCCCCCTGGCGAGAGGAGGACCTGCTCAGAGAGTCCGCCTCCGTGTTCTCCACTCTCGGAATGTAGACTGCCGAGATACACGGAACGTGGCTCTCCGCCCAGTCCAGAATCAAAGACACTTCCCTGAGGGCACTCCTGCTGCGAGTCCCTCCCTGGTGATTGATGTAAGCAACCGCTGTCCGATTGTCCGACCGAACCTGGCAGGCCCTGCAACTGATGAGTCAAGCGAAACAGAACCAACCTGATGGCTCTCAATTCCAGGACATTGATGGGCTCGTGAGCCTCCTGAGGGCCCCACAGACCCTGAAATTGAAGATCCTTCCAGACACCCCCCCAACCTGACAGACTGGCATCCGTGGTGACTGTCTCCCAACACGGTGCCAGAAAGGATCTGCCCTTCAACAGATTGACAGACCTCAGCCACCAGTGAAGGGATCGTCGAACCCGGGGGGTCATCAGGAAGGACTGATCCAACGATAGTGGAGACTTGTCCCAAACCGTCAACAGATGGAGCTGGAGCGTCCTTGTGTGAAACTGCGCAAAGGGAACTGCCTCGAATGAGGCCACCATCAACCCCACCAGCCTCATCCCTAGCCGGATGGCCGGACGAGGGGCCGACAAGAGAAACCGAACCAACTCCTGAATCAAAAGAACCTTGGCCTGGGGCAGAAACACCCTGGCCTGCGAAGTATCCAGAGACATTCCCAGAAAGGTCACTACCCTGGACGGGGAAAGAGATGACTTGGGGTAGTTGATCACCCAACCGAATCTCTCCAGAGTGGACACCACCGTTCTGGTGTCCAACTTTGCTTGGCTGAAGGAAGATGCCATAATTAGAAGATCGTCCAAATAGGGCACAACGCGGATACCCTGAACCCTGAGTAGAGCCATCACCCCCGCCAGCACCTTGGTGAAAACCCGAGGAGCCGAGGTAAGACCAAAAGGGAGTGCCACAAACTGAAAATGCCGATCCTCCACCACGAACCTGAGAAACCTCTGGTGTGCTGGAAAATCGGAACGTGCAGGTAAGCGTCCTTGATGTCTATTGACGTCAGAAAGTCCCCCTGACGAAGAGAGTGGATAGCCGAACGCAGCGTTTCCATGCGGAATTTCCGCGGCCGGATGAACCTGTTGAGAAACTTCAGATCCAAGATGGGTCGGACCGATCCGTCCTTCTTGGGTACCGTGAACAGATTGGAATAAAAGCCCCTGCCCTGGTCTGAGGGGGGCACTGGGCAAATGACAGCCATGTCCAGAAGATTCTCTACTGCCACCAGGAGTCCCTGCGCGGCCAGAGGTTCCGAAGGCACCCGAGACCTGAAAAATCTGGGAGGGGGCCGGAGCTCGAACTCCAGCTTGTAACCGGAAGACACCACTTCCCGGATCCATCTGTCCGAGACCTCCTGATCCCAGACCTGGGAGAAGTGTCGCAGCCGTCCCCCCACCCGCATGGGTGAGGGCGCCCCCTCATTGCTGAGCTGGCTTAACAGCAGGTTTGGGCTTAGAGCCCCAACTGTTTCCTGGACGGGCACGTCCTCTGCCCCTATTCCCGGAATCTCCTCTGGAGGAGGGGAAGGCAAATCCTCTGCCAGATCTGGCCCCACGAAAGGAAGGGGTAAAGGAAAAAGCCCCACGAAAGGGACGGCGTTGTTTCTTGCGTTGAGGTAACCTACCACTCTTGGTGACAGAATCCAATTTCTCTCCAAAGAGCCGTAATCCAACAAAAGGTAGAGCCGTCAGCGACTTTTTGGACATAAAATCGGCCGCCCACTGGCGCAACCAAACCGACCGCCGAATAGTCACCAGCAGAGCCGACGTCCTACCACACATCATCAAGGTGTCATCCAAGGCGGCTAATACAAATGACAAAAACAACTCACACCTTTTAAGGCCAAGGAACTCGTCACTACCCGGACGAAGCCCGGAAGAAGTCAACAGGTCCCTGACCACGGACCTGGCAGCCACCACCATCAGCGCCGAAGCACAAACAGGCCGCATGGCTGACCCGACGCTGGCAAAGGCATGACAAGCCATCTGGTCAATGCGTTTATCCTCTCCGTCTTTGAGGGTGGAACAATCGGGATTATTTAAAACAGAAGTGTTGGACAACCCCAAAACCGGTGCATCCACCTCGGGGGGGGGGATGCCCAACGCTTAACGGTATCCGAAGGGAAGGGATATTTCTTATCCCACCCCTGAGGAATACCAGGGAGCCGAGCCGGCCTGTCCCATTCCTTAGCAATAATTTTGTCAAAGTGTTTTTGATTAGGAAATTCCAAGCGCGGCCTGGATTCCTCGAAAAACTCCCCCTTCTGCTGCGGAGCCTCCTCAGGAGGAGAAATAGCCAAAACCTCAAACATCTGAGCCAGAGCGTTAGGAGTATCCGAGGATCTCCCCAAGTCCCCAAGCTCAGCATCAGCGCCAACAAACTGCTGATCGTCTGAATTATCAGAATCCTCATAAACCTCCCCTTCCTCTAGCGGGGAATAATCAGAATAATCTAGATTATTAAAATCATCAAGGTCATCCACCGGCGGAGCCGGCGACAAGTGCCTTCTCTTAGCCGGAGCCTTACGGGCGAGCTGGAGAGTAATTTTTCAAGGTTGGCCAATCTGGCGCACATCTCAGATTGCAGCTCCCCACCCATGACAACGTCACACGGGGTGCGTATCAAGCTGGGAGGAGGAGAAGAAGCGACCGGCGGTGCTGACCCAGACGCCTGGGGTTCGGACTGCCGTGCAATAGTTTGCTGTGCACAGGGTATACACAGAAGTACATCGTCCCCAGTAATGGATACCCCACACAACATACACTTCCGGAATTGCCCCGAGGGGAGCCCGAGCCCAGTATCCGGGGATGCCTCCATATGGTGAACTTATGTGCAGTCACTATGACCAGGGGAATTACGCGTATAAGCAACCCGGGATGCCCCTTTAATGTCCCAAGTGGGAGGATTTGAAATAGGTAAATTTAACCCAGGGAGCCTAGGACCGGGAGAAACCCCCTTATCCTAATGTAGGTCTACCTGAAAGACACAATAGAACAAGCTGTAAGCACGTGAAAGAAGGAATGCAGCAAATATGAAAAAGAGATGGGGCCCACAGGGCCACTCACTGTGACTTCCTCCGATCAAGATGGCGACCGCACCTCACAGGAGCCAGCAGCCGCAGCACGGAGTCAGAGAGGAGAAGGGGGGCGTGGCCAGCGCGGAGAGCGCGATTGTGCGTGGCCCCGCCCCCCTCCATGTCATTACCAGGCTCCGCAGTGGCGCCTGCATAACGGGGGCGGGCCTCGGCGTCCAGCCGAAAGCCCTGCCCCACCCCCTGTACACACTCGTGAGGGGAGATATCCCCTCACAACGCGCGGCCCAAGCAAGGACCAGCGCCGCAGCGGTAACGGTGGCTGCGGCGCCGGTAAATGGCAGAAGACAGGCAGGGAGGACGGGCCGTGGCGACGCTCCAGCGCCCGTCCCCGCCCCCCCCTTCAGCATGTGAGGAGACTCTCCTCACCAGCGCGCATCGCCGTGACAAGGAAGGAGAACAGCAGAAAGGCGGGCCGCGGCGACGGGCCCGCCGCCACAAGCAGAAGCTGAGGAGAGGGATATCCTCAGCTGTGCTAGCGCAAGAGACCGGCCCACGGTGGCTGCAGCCCTACAGTAAAAAACACTACACTACACACACATCTGAATAAAAGGCCCCCCCCCCCCTCGAGGAGAAGGGCATCCGGAGAGGGGAACACCACCTGGGGTGAAAAGGCAGAGGGACAGGGCATACCAAACCGGGGTCACCAGCCCGGATAACCGCCTACCCTCTGATACAGGGTCTCACGGTGGAGCTTAGCTCCTGGGCACCTAATGTGCCATTCTACCCTCGCCCAGACCTCAGCCAAGGCTGGGAGGCATGTATATAATAAGAGGGGT
Source organism: Gastrophryne carolinensis (assembly GCA_027917425.1). Classification (NCBI taxonomy): domain Eukaryota; kingdom Metazoa; phylum Chordata; class Amphibia; order Anura; family Microhylidae; genus Gastrophryne; species Gastrophryne carolinensis. The sequence continues at coordinate 9,366,253 of CM051238.1, read as the reverse complement.
ATCTGGGCGGAAATAGAAATAAAAAGCGGGCCGGGAATAATCCCGGCTACCTCAAGTCCCCCTGTGCAAGGAGGAGGTATCATCTTCTGACTTGCTCACCGTCTGCAGAGATGAAAGACTGGGTAATGAGTGGGAGGTCCCAGGTATTTATGGACCGGGAGGGGCTTTCTGACAGCCATGTCCAGAAGATTCTCTACTGCCACCAGGAGTCCCTGCGCGGCCAGAGGTTCCAAAGGCACCCGAGACCTGAAAAATCTGGGAGGGGGCCGGAGCTCGAACTCCAGCTTGTAACCGGAAGACACCACTTCCCGGATCCATCTGTCCGAGACCTCCTGATCCCAGACCTGGGAGAAGTGTCGCAGCCGTCCCCCCACCCGCATGGGTGAGGGCGCCCCCTCATTGCTGAGCTGGCTTAACAGCAGGTTTGGGCTTAGAGCCCCAACTGTATCCTGGACGGGCACGTCCTCTGCCCCTATTCCCGGAATCTCCTCTGGAGGAGGGGAAGGCAAATCCCCTGCCAGATCTGGCCCCACGAAAGGAAGGGGTAAAGGAAAAAGCCCCACGAAAGGGACGGCGTTGTTTCTTGCGTTGAGGTAACCTACCACCCTTGGTGACAGAATCCAATTTCTCTCCAAAGAGCCGTAATCCAACAAAAGGTAGAGCCGTCAGCGACTTTTTGGACATAAAATCGGCCGCCCACTGGCGCAACCAAACCGACCGCCGAATAGTCACCAGCAGAGCCGACGTCCTACCACACATCATCAAGGTGTCATCCAAGGCGGCTAATACAAATGACAAAAACAACTCACACCTTTTAAGGCCAAGGAACTCGTCACTACCCGGACGAAGCCCGGAAGAAGTCAACAGGTCCCTGACCACGGACCTGGCAGCCACCACCATCAGCGCCGAAGCACAAACAGGCCGCATGGCTGACCCGACGCTGGCAAAGGCATGACAAGCCATCTGGTCAATGCGTTTATCCTCTCCGTCTTTGAGGGTGGAACAATCGGGATTATTTAAAACAGAAGTGTTGGACAACCCCAAAACCGGTGCATCCACCTCGGGGGGGGATGCCCAACGCTTAACGGTATCCGAAGGGAAGGGATATTTCTTATCCCACCCCTGAGGAATACCAGGGAGCCGAGCCGGCCTGTCCCATTCCTTAGCAATAATTTTGTCAAAGTGTTTTTGATTAGGAAATTCCAAGCGCGGCCTGGATTCCTCGAAAAACTCCCCCTTCTGCTGCGGAGCCTCCTCGGGAGGAGAAATAGCCAAAACCTCAAACATCTGAGCCAGAGCGTTAGGAGTATCCGAGGATCTCCCCAAGTCCCCAAGCTCAGCATCAGCGCCAACAAACTGCTGATCGTCTGAATTATCAGAATCCTCATAAACCTCCCCTTCCTCTAGCGGGGAATAATCAGAATAATCTAGATTATTAAAATCATCAAGGTCATCCACCGGCGGAGCCGGCGACAAGTGCCTTCTCTTAGCCGGAGCCTTACGGGCGAGCTGGAGAGTAATTTTTCAAGGTTGGCCAATCTGGCGCACATCTCAGATTGCAGCTCCCCACCCATGACAACGTCACACGGGGTGCGTATCAAGCTGGGAGGAGGAGAAGAAGCGACCGGCGGTGCTGACCCAGACGCCTGGGGTTCAGACTGCCGTGCAATAGTTTGCTGTGCACAGGGTATACACAGAAGTACATCGTCCCCATTAATGGATACCCCACACAACATACACTTCCGGAATTGCCCCGAGGGGAGCCCGAGCCCAGTATCCGGGGATGCCTCCATATGGTGAACTTATGTGCAGTCACTATGACCAGGGGAAGTACGCGTATAAGCAACCCGGGATGCCCCTTTAATGTCCCAAGTGGGAGGATTTGAAATAGGTAAATTTAACCCAGGGAGCCTAGGACCGGGAGAAACCCCCTTATCCTAATGTAGGTCTACCTGAAAGACACAATAGAACAAGCTGTAAGCACGTGAAAGAAGGAATGCAGCAAATATGAAAAAGAGATGGGGCCCACAGGGCCACTCACTGTGACTTCCTCCGATCAAGATGGCGACCGCACCTCACAGGAGCCAGCAGCCGCAGCACGGAGTCAGAGAGGAGAAGGGGGGCGTGGCCAGCGCGGAGAGCGCGATTGTGCGTGGCCCCGCCCCCCTCCATGTCATTACCAGGCTCCGCAGTGGCGCCTGCATAATGGGGGCGGGCCTCGGCGTCCAGCCGAAAGCCCTGCCCCACCCCCTGTACACACTCGTGAGGGGAGATATCCCCTCACAACGCGCGGCCCAAGCAAGGACCGGCGCCGCAGCGGTAACGGTGGCTGCGGCGCCGGTAAATGGCAGAAGACAGGCAGGGAGGACGGGCCGTGGCGACGCTCCAGCGCCCGTCCCCGCCCCCCCCTTCAGCATGTGAGGAGACTCTCCTCACCAGCGCGCATCGCCGTGACAAGGAAGGAGAACAGCAGAAAGGCGGGCCGCGGCGACGGGCCCGCCGCCACAAGCAGAAGCTGAGGAGAGGGATATCCTCAGCTGTGCTAGCGCAAGAGACCGGCCCACGGTGGCTGCAGCCCTACAGTAAAAAACACTACACTACACACACATCTGAATAAAAGCCCCCCCCCCCCCTCGAGGAGAAGGGCATCCGGAGAGGGGAACACCACCTGGGGTGAAAAGGCAGAGGGACAGGGCATCCCAAACCGGGGTCACCAGCCCGGATAACCGCCTACCCTCTGATACAGGGTCTCACGGTGGAGCTTAGCATTGGCGGCAGCGGTCACGTGGGAGCGGGGAGAGGTGAGTTTTTGGGGCTTTCTGGGGGGTTTCACACAGCGGGGCACCCCAGATCGGGGGTGGACCAAAACCCAGGATAGTCAAAATGGAAGTGGACCAAAACCCAGGATAGTCGAAATCCTGGGTGTTGGTCCACTTTAATGGCCAAACACTCTCTCTCCACTACACTATACCGGGTCTCTGCGGGTGTCAGCTTGCGACTCACGTAGACAACGGGGTGTTCCTCCCCGTTGACTTCCTGAGATAGTACAGAACCGAGACCTACTTCGAAGGCATCGGTCTGCACTATGAATTCCATTTTAAAGTCGGGTGTCACCAACACCGGAGACCCACACAAGGCAGACTTTAAAGCAGAGAACGCTTTTTCGGCCTGTTCATTTCACTTCACCATGACAGACTTGCGTCCCTTTAACAGGTCTGTCAATGGTGCCGCTACGGTGGCAAAATTGGGAATGAACCTCATGTAATACCCCACCAGTAGAGGTAGGACGTGGCCAGCTACAGATGGCTTCTATTTTGTTAACCTGGGGTTTGACCGTTCCTCGCCCAATCACATAGCCCAGGTATCTAGTTTCTTCTAAGCCCAAGGCACACTTTTTTGGGTTTGCCGTCAAGCCAGCTTTCCTGAGGGAATCCACTACGGCTTGGACTTTGGGCAAGGGACTTTCCCAATCCGTACTATGGATGATGATATCGTCCAGATAGGCCGAAGCATACCGACGATGTGGCCTGAGGACAATGTCCATTAATCGTTGGAACGTAGCGGGAGCGCCATGTAAACCAAAAGGTAAAACCTTATACTGGAACAGTCCCTCAGGTTAAGTTTGCGGAAATCATTAAAGAACCGCAACGTACCATCGGGCTTGGGAATCAAGACTATTGGGCTGGCCCACTCACTCTTTGACTCTTCAATTACATCTAGTCTGAGCATTTGTTGCACTTCTTCCGCGATAGCTTGTCGTCGGGACTCAGGTACTCGGTAGGGCTTCAACCGGATCTTAGCCTGAGGTTCCGTGACAACGTCATGTTGGATGACAGAAGTGCGTCCAGGGAGTTCTGAAAACACATCCGTGTTTCTGCTAATTAACTCCCTGGGTCTGTTTAGAGGAGAGGTTGTCGCCAGTTTTCACCTCAATTACCGCTTCTCTAACAACAGACTGAGGGACGGGAAGCTCCACCCCTAACATACCTGGTCGGGGACTGTCACTCCCTGTCTTTCCACAGCTTCAGCAGGTTTACATGGTACACCTGCTCTGGCTTTCTCCGCCCGGGCTGATGTACCTTGTAAGTCACTTCCCCAACTTTCCCAATCACCTCGTAGGGACCCTGCCACCTAGCCAGAAATTTACTATCCACTGTGGCTACCAGAACCACAACCCTGTCACCTGGGTTAAAGTTCCGTACCCTGGCTTGCCGGTTATAAACCCTACTTTGGGCCCGCTGTGCTGCCTCCATATGTTCCCTCACCAGCGGCAACATGGTCTCTATCCGTTCCTGTAACTGAGTAACATACTCTACCACACTTTTGTGGGGGGTGGGTTGCTGTTCCCAAGCCTTCTTGGCTATATCCAACAGGCCCGTGGATGCCGACCGTCTAAGAGCTCGAAGGGCAAGAACCCCGTAGAGGCCTGGGGCACCTCTCGCACTGCAATCATCAGATAGGGTAGAAGCAAGTCCCAATTCTTCCCATCCTTGGCGACTACCCGTTTTAACATGGTTTTTAATGTTTGGTTAAACCTTTCTACCAGGCGGTCTGTTTGCGGGTGGTAAACGGATGTCCGCAATTGTTTCACTTGCAACAACTTACAGAGCTCTTTCATCACCTTAGACATAAACGGGGTACCTTGATCGGTCAGGACCTCTTTAGGCAGGCCTACCCGGGAAAACATTTCCATAAGCTCCTTAGCAATGAGCTTGGCTGAGGTGTGTCGCAAGGGCACTGCCTCGGGTTACCGCGTGGCATAGTCCAAGATTACCAGAATATGTTGATGCCCTCTAGCGGATTTTGTCACTGGACCCACCAGATCTATGGCAATCCGCTCAAAGGGCACCTCAATAACTGGGAGAGGAACTAGGGGACCACAGTAATGAGGCTGGGGGCTGGTCATCTGACATGTTGGGCAGGACTCACAATATCTCTCCACCTCCTTGTACACACTGGGCCAGTCGAACCGTTGTAAAATTCGACCCATAGTTTTCTGCTGGCCTAGGTGTCCCCCCAGAACATGTTGGTGGGCCAAATCCAACACCAGCTTGTGATAAGGATTGGGTACCACCAATTGTTCCACAACCTCTTCACGTACTTTGTTTACTCGGTACAGCATATCCTGGTGAACCACAAAGCGAGGAAACTGTAACTCCGCCCCTGGCTGTTGTGGCTCACCTTCCACCTCAAGTACATTCTCCCAGGCCCGAGATAGAGTCGGGTCCTGGTGTTGGGCTGTACCAAAACTACCTGTGTAGACATGGAGATCGGCCAACTCTGGACCTGTTGGCAGATCTTCCACATCTCCAACCATAACACTCAGTGGGGTTGACTTCCCCTCTTCCACCGTAGTGGCGGTCACCCCTACCGTGGTGCCTTCTGACTCCGGCTCCCAAGGTTCTGGGGTCACCCCTGAGTAGGGCCAGTCTATTGGGGACACACCCGCCTCGCGGGTTTCTGGAACTCCCAGCTTGGTCCACAGTGACATGAACCCTGGAAAGTCTCTCCCAATAATAAGTTCATACGGGAGTTTAGCGGCGACGGCGACTTTGTGGTTCCAGATGCCGGACACGGTGGTTAGAGTCACTTGTGCTGTCTAGTCTCTTAAGTCCCCGTGTATGCACAAGACCCCGGTTTTCCGCCCCGTGTACTCATCGGGCAGTACCATGGTGGGTCTCACCAGGGCAACCATACTTCCAAAGTCCAAAAAGGCCACAGCCAGGGTATCCCCCACTTTCACCTGACAGAGGTGACTTTGCCCCACAAGCTAAGGGACATCGGCAGCACACAGCCTCCGGGCATACATGGAAGGGCGGTAACCAAAGTTCACGTCCATGGGCTCCCCCTGGTGGGGACAGTTGGCTCTGATATGTCCCGGCTCCTTACATCCCCAATACAACACCAGGGTAGGGACTTTGGGGGGTAGGTCCTGAGGGGGTTTAAGGGACACCACTCGCCTGGGCTGGGGACCTCCGGGGTTTCCCCGAATCCTTCCCCGTAGAGCCCCCTTGCAAGTTCCTGGTGGCCTCATATCGCTTCACTAGGTCCACCATTTCTAGAGCATTGCCGGGGGATACCTGGCCAACCCAGTGCTGGAGAGGGTGCGGTAAAGCCCTCCAGAACATGTCCGCCAGCAAGCGGTCCAACATGGCAGAGGGGCTTAATAAATCTGGCTGCAGCCATTTTTGCAGTAGGTGCAGCAGTTTATAGTACTGGGGCCTGGCGGGCTCTGCCGACTGATAGCTCCACTGATGCACTCGCTGAGCCTGAACCCACACATTCACCCCCAGTCTGGCCAGTATCTCACCCTTCAGAGTTGGGTAGTCAGCGGCTTGGTCGTCTGGGAGATCAAACAACACCTGCTGGGGTCCAGATGCCAGAAATGGAGCGATGACCCACTGGTCACGAGGCAATTTCTCCCTTGCAGCCACCTTTTCAAACACCGCCAGGTAAGTCCCAACGTCATCCCAGGGGGGTCATCTTTGTAAGCGCCAAGCGGACAGCTTTCCGGGCATCAGGGACACTTTTTGGCGCTCCTGCAGCGCCATCACATGTTGCAATAGCAGCTGGTTGGTCTCCTGCTGCTGTTTGTTGGCCTCGCGCTGCTGCAGATTCGCCTCCATGAGCGCTTTCACAACAGCCTCCATTTTGTCTGCAGTCTCAGGTAGCAGCCTGGCAGGCTTAATGTAGGACATGCACCAAAAACTTTTCCGTCGGTTGCTCCTAGCAACGGCCTCACTGCTTTGCCCGCATCCGACACAAAATGTGAGGATCAGCTCTGGTAGACAGCAGGATGTTAGCAGTATAGAGGCTCAGAGGCGAAAAGTTCAAAGTAAAGTCCGTGTTTATTCACACATAAAGTCCATAACATAAAATATCCTTTTTAGGTTACATCACCTTTTCAGGAAAAATGTCATAGTATTGCATCAGACAGGCAACGGCCTTTCTTAGTTTTAGTCCAAGCTTGCGCACTTGCAGCCGAATCCACCTCGGGTCCACATGAAATAGCCTGTATAAGAGCTTCCAGCCAGGCACACAGAGCCTCACTCCACAAGTGAGCTCTAGACACAGCCAGTGCACAGCTGACTCCCCAGGCTATTTATGCAGCCGCCCGGGTTAGCCTTTTGGCTATACTAACCTTTCAGCAGCAGACTGCCATTAGCAGCTGATGCTGGAAAAAACTATACAGCTTTACTGACCAAGGCCAGGTACCTTGGTGCCACATACCTACCGTCAACGACGGCACCTTGCACCTTACCACATCAGTTATTATATTTCAATAATGACTAAAATATGTCTATAATGATTAATACCACATTTTTCACCCTATAAGAAGCACCTGCCCAAAGGACACACCTAGAATTTGGTGGAGGGAAAAAGGAATTAAAATATCCTGAACCAAGTCCAGAATCCCCCACTTACAGGCAATGTGCGATTTACCCCCTCCCATTCCCCACACAGGCAGTTTGGCCTCCCCCTCCCATAGGCAGTGTGGCAGTCCCCACTCCCATTTCCATAGGCAGTGTGCCATTCTCCCCTCCCATTCCCCATAGGCAGTGTGGCACCCCCCATTCCCCATATAGGCAGTGTGGCATCCCCCCCGATTCCATTACCATAGGCAGTGTGGCGTCCCCCCTCCCATTCCCCATAGGCAGTGTGGCATCCCCCTGATTCCATTACCATAGGCAGTGTGGCATTCCCCCCTACTATTCCCCATAGACAGTGTGGCATAGCCCCCCCATTCCCCATAGGCAAAAGGAAAAAAAAAAAGACAATTCTGTGACTACTCACATGTAGAATTGTTTTTGTTCTTGCATGGCACGGCCTGCTTCAGTATTCATAACAGTTGGGTTATTCCGCCACAAGGTGGCACAGTGTACTGCAGAAGAGCTGTGGCATCTCCCGGCCCCATAGAGTTCCCAGCGTAGACAAGCAGTGAGACAAGAAGCCGGGAGAGAATAAAGGTAAAAAATTTTAAAAAAGGTAAAAACCCCAATTAACTTGGAACAATCACCATAAAGAGGCAACCAAGAATAACGATAACAAGGGTGGGGTGAAGCAGGCCGTGCCATGCAAGAACAAAAACAATTATACAGGTGAGTACTCACAGAATTGTCTTTTTCTTATTGCATGGCACGGCATGCTTCAGTATTCATAACAGTTGGGACATCCAAAAGCAGTGTCCAAAAGTAGGGTGGGATCCCTGAGTAACGGCCAGCAGTTCAAGTCACTACCGCCTGAAGCACCTTGCGGCCAAAAGCAGCATCCGATGAGGCCTTAACATCAACCTTATAAAACTTAGAAAAAGTATGAACAGAAGACCAAGTAGCGGCCTTGCAAACTTGTTCAACAGAAGCTTGGTGCTGAAAAGCCCAAGAGGCACCAATAGCACGAGTGGAATGAGCAGCCAGGGAGGTTCCTTCCCCTTAGCAGAATAGGCGTGCACCACCGCCTGACAGATCCACTTGCTGATAGTGGATTTAGCCGGAGGCAAACCCTTCCTAGGTCCAGACTGGCATCAGCATCAAATTTTCTGAAATCCTCAGTAGCGACCAAATTAATCCTCAGAGCCCTGACCACATCCAGAGAATGCAGTGTCCGCTCCTTGGAATTAGCAGGATTAGGACACAATGAAGGCAAGACAATGCCCTGATTGAGATTAAAGGCAGACACAACCTTAGGCAAGAAACCCGGCTCAAGCCGAAACACTACCTTATCCTGATGCCACTCAAAATAAGGAGGTTTGATGGAAAGCGCCGCCAGCTCAGAAACTCACCTGACAGAAGTGATAGCCACAAAAAGGCTACCTTAACCCTTCTAGTGCCAGCTACGCGAGTCTCACGTAGCTGCCTCCACTCCACTTAAGTGCCAGCTACGTAAGACTCATGTAGCTGAATTTAAACCCCCACAGTAAAAAAAATATAAAAGTAAAATACTCACCTGACCCCTCGTTGGATCCAGCCGGGTCTCCTCTTTAATTTGGTGCCATCCGATCCCCTGTGGGGGGTGGGATGGCTCCAGGAGAACCCCCGGAATAGCGCCCCCCCCCCCCCCCCCCCGCTCTGGCAGCAGCAGCTGCTAACTGTAAAAAAAAAAAATAAATAAATAAATAACATTTACTTTACTTACCTGCAGTCGCGCTGCCTCCCTCCGGGTCTCCTCTTCACTGGGGGGGCCTCCGATCGCCCCCCCCCCGGCTCTTCAGCTTCAAGGGAGAGCCTGAAAGCCCTTTGGGGGCGGGGCTTATGGCGTCACTCACCGGGTGTCGTCCTGGCTGCCTGCTGCTGTTCTTTCAGATGCGATCATGCTGGCCACAGAAGCAGAGGGGCAGGTGATCAGATCATCACCTGCCCCTCTGCTACTGTAGCCAGCATGATCACATCTGTCATCACATCGAGGGACAAAGGAGCTGACGATCGAAGGTAAGTAAAGTAAAAAAAAGTTTTTATTTTTTAATAAAAGTAATTTTTTCTTATGTGTCAGTGTGTTTTTTTAATGTTAACCCTTTGTGAACTTGAACTTGTGAACAAGGCTGCAACTAGCGGGTGACTTGCCATTAACCCCCGCACCCCCAATTACCTGCCTCCCCAAAGCAGAAGGGGGGGGGGCAGAAGAGCCCGGGCCCACACAGGCTATGTGGGCTTGTAGGCTGCAGGGTGGGGGGCCACAAAAGCTGGCCCCTCCACTCTGTTCCTACAAGCCCCCATAGCTGGTCCCGGGCTGGTTATGACGGGTAAGGGGGACCCTACGTCATTTTTTTTTATTTTTAAGGGTTAGGGTTAGCCTAACCCTAACCCTTTAAATTCCAAAAAAATTGGGTCGTCCCTATGTCATTTTTATTTTGGATTTTTAAGGGTTAGGGTTAGCCTAACCCTAACCCTTAAGATTCCCCCCGAAAAATGGGTTCCCCCCCCCTGGGAGGGGAGCCCTATGTCATTTTTGGGGGGATTTTTAAGGGTTAGGGTTAGCCGGGGGGGGGGCATTTTTGGGGGGAATTTTAAGGGTTAGAGTTAGCCTAACCCTAACAATTCCAAAAAAAAGGGGGTCTGTCACCCCCCCCCCCCCATGTCATTTATTTGGGGATTTTTAAGGGTTAGGGTTAGCCTGGGAGGGGGGACCATATGTCTTTTTTTTTAAATTAACCTCTTATGTTTATAGTGTGGATAGTAGTTGTATTTTATTTGTAAATGTTATAAAGTGCTCTTTTCAGTTTGGGGGCTCTCCATGGCAAGGGAGCATGATGAAGGCTGTTGCCTAAACACTGAATAGAAGCTGTATTTTAATCAACTGAAATGTGAGTACACACTTTTAACAACTTTTTAAGAAAATATATTAAAACGGTGTTACACTAGATATTTTTCATGCTTTTATTTTTATGGCAATATGCCTTGATATTCATACGCTAACCACGTTTGGAAGCAATATTGCTGGATAAGGATTAAATGTTGTGGAAAGAAGGAAATCTACACAGCAGCAGAACTAAAGCTTCATTTGGAGTATTTTACTCCGCATACCATCTGGTAAGAGTAATTTAAACAGGTGGTGGAAAATTGAAGTGGAGTAATTGTAGATACTACCAACAGCACAGTACCAGTGCATGCACTTTGGGATACCCACTTTGGACTTAGATGGAAGCCTTTTGACATCAAATTGTTAGAGAACAGACAGTGGATGATCTATTGCCTTGGACTTTAACCACGATTGTTATAAGTTTGCTCTGTGTTTATTTATTTTCATATGTTTATGCAACCTAGAGGGATAATAGGTCTATACACGTTGAGCATTGTACCTAACTTTTTGAAATCTTTTATTGATAAGGTTTAAGCGCGGGTTTTTCCAATATAATCTGTCTCCAGGGCAAGAATGCAGGGGCTACTGATACTTATGTACCGGTAATCGGGAGATCCTGTATGTAATCGGGAGAAATGGGGCTATCACATGCAATATGGTTTTCATTAATAAAACAAATGTTTTATTTAAAATAAAGGAGACAATTGTCTAAAAAATTTTATTTATTTTTTTGTTTTTTTACGCAAAAATATTCAAAAAACTGTAGAAAAATTCCAAACTAGACATTTCACGTTTAAAGCCTAAACTCTGCTGAAAAAAATATGTATAAAATTTTTCTGGAAATTCCAGCAAAAATCATGGTTAAACATGGCGCAAAATGGGGAAAATGACCTGTCAACAGAGGGTGACAAAACTTCAAGTAGGCTGGCAATTAAAAGGGTTTATAGTACCTATGCATGTTGGGTATTGTTCTGCTCGGGGGACCTTGCGCTTTTAGATTTAGCTTGTTTTTTTCTTGTTTGCATATTGATATTTTAGCAAAACATGGTTTTTATTCTGCTTTTTAATAATTTTTCTTAGGGAAACCCTGTGCAACCTAAGAATTCTTCAATGGATTACTTCCAGAAAGATGAGCCCACTACAACAAGCTCAGTACACTTAGAAAGCTTAACATGTGTACTTTCAGGGAATATATGGTTTATGGGGGATATTCCAAATGTAAAGGGTTGTTTTGGTTGAAAAATTGCAAGGTGCACACTTTGTCAGCAGAGCTAAAAATTTCAAGTACAATTACCGCTATACGCTTTACTGTGGGGTGTCTGGCAACTCTTCCCTTGACAGCACCTATGCATGTTGGGTATCGTTCTGTTCGGGGGATGTTGCTTTTTCAGATTGTACTTGTTTTTTCTTGTTTGCATATAGTTTTTTTTAGGAAAATGTGGCTTTGATACTTCTTTTTTATTCCTTTTTAGGGAAACTGTGCAACCAAAGAATTGATTGAGGGATTACTTCCAGAAAACTGCGCCCATGTCAACAAGCCTGGTACGACTAGAAAGCTTGAGGTGTGTACTTCCAGAGAATATATAGTTTGTTGGGGGAATTTCAAATTTATTTTCTGGAAAAACTGCAAGGTGCGCTTAGCACGTAGCATAGTTGTGTTTTATCTGAAAATCTCCTAAAGCGCTGTTTCAGTTTGGGGGAGTCTCCTGGGCAGGAAAGGGTGTCTACCAATACATATGTGGTACCGCTGTGAGCGGGAGAAATTGGGGTTTCGCACGCAATAAAATTTTATTGACAAACTTACATTTTTTATTACAAAAAACACTACAAATTGCAAAAATTGTTTTTTATTATTTTTTTGCACATATTTCACCCAAAAGTATTGAGAATTCACAAAAAAAGGCTAAACAAGATATTGCATGTTGAAGCTCAGACTCTGCTGAAAAAAAAACAATATATAATTTTCCTGGAAAATCCCTGGAAATCCCTTCAAAAATCAAGGTTGAACATATATAGTGCAAAATAGTGAAACATGGTCTGGCAACAAAGGGTGACAAAAATTCTAGAAAGGTTGGCACTTAAAGGGTTAAGAGTCAGAATGGGCAAGGCAGCCCCACGGCTAGGCTCAAAGGGAGGACCCTGCAGAGCAGACAACACCAGATTCAAATCCCAGGCTGGTAGCATAGGCTTACGAGGTGGACGCACATGAGTAACACCCTGGAAAAAAGTCTTAACCAACCAACCCAGAATCCTGGGGATGGAAAACACCCGACAAGGAAGAGACTTGGACTCACACAAGGCAATGTAAGCATGCCAGACCCTGTAATAGATAAAGGACGAGGACTTCTTCCTAGCCCGAATCATGGTATCAACAACAGATGGGATGGGATGGCGTAGCTGCCCCTGAGTGAGAAGATCTGGATCCTTGGGAAGGTGTACCGATCTACTGCCAACTGCACGACGTCTGCGAACCACACCCTCCTTGGCCAACAGGGGGCCACCAGGACGGCTGGTACTGCCATCTTGCGCAGTACCCTGCCCAGTAGAGGAAACTGAGGGAACACATAGATAAGCCGAAACTCCGTCCAAGGCATTGCTAGTGCATCCGTGGCGAAGGCTAGAGGATCCTGTGACAGGGAGACAAATCTGGGAAGTTTGTGATTGTGAAGGGACCCCCAAAGAGGTCCACATCCGGCTGACCCCAGCGGTGACACAGGGAGAGAAACACCTGGTTGTTGAGGGACCATTCCCCCAGACGAGATGTCCCCCTGCTCAGGGAGTCTGCCACCTGGTTCTCCACCACCGGAATGTAGACCACTGGGATGCAAGGGACATTCTGTTCCGCCCAAGACAGTATCAGGGAGACTTCCTTGAAGGCTCGCTTGCTTAGAGTCCCTCCCTGATGTTTGATGTAGGCAACCGCCGTCTGGTTGTCTGAGCGGATCTGAACAGCCCAACGCCAAAGGTGTGTGGTCAGACATCCAAAAGCCCCCCAACCAGTCAGACTGGCATCTGTGGTGACCGTCTCCCAGCACGAGGGCAGAAAGGTCCTGCCCACCAGAAGATTCCTTGAGTCCAGCCACCAAGAAAGGGACTGCCTGGCCAGAGGAGACAGAGCAAATTCCTGATCCAGGGACACAGGGTCCAGATCCCAAACTGACAAGAGGTGCAACTGAAGAGGTCTCATGTGAGACTGAGCAAAGGGGACCGCCTCGAAGCAGGACACCATCAGGCCCACCCACCAACTGCATCCCCTGATGGATGGAGGGATGAGGACACAAGAGCAGAGCCCGTGCCTGCTTCTGAAGGCCCTCCACCTTCTGCTGAGGAAGGAACACCTTGACCTGAGAGGTATCCAGAGTCATGCCCAGAAAGGACCTCACCAAGGACGGGGACAGTGAAGACTTGGGAAAATTGATCACCCAGCCGAAGGACTCTAGAGTGGAGGTCACCACCTGGGTGTCCTGCTCGGCCTGATGAAGGGACTGAGCCACAATCAGGATGTCGTCCAGGTAAGGAAGGATGCGAATGTTTGAATCTGACAAACTTGTTGAGGCCCTTCAAGTCCAGAATGGGCCTCAGAGAGCCGTCCTTTTTGGGGACCGTGAAAAGATTGGAATAGTACCCCAGACCCTGCTCTTGATGGGGCACCGGACAAATGACCCCTGACTCCAGCAGGCATTGAACCGCCAGAAGCAACCCTTCGAGCTGACAGGGGGTTTAAAGACATCCGGGATCTGATGAATCTTGGGGGCGGCCAGGCTGCAAACTCTATCTTGTAACCTGAGGACACCACCTCCTGAATCCACCGGTCTGAGACGTGGAGCCTCCAAACGTGAGCAAAGAGCCAAAGCCGTCCCCCCACCCGGATGGGTGAGGGCAGCCTTGGGAAGGGGTTTGGGCTTGGAACCCCAGGAGAGAACGGGAAGACCACGGGATCTGCCATGGCCCCAAGAATCTCTGCGGCCACTTGAGAAGAGGGAGCCACAACCTCCTCTGGGAGTACGAAGGGAAGGGAGGGAGACGGAGGTCCCCCGAAAGGGCCGGGACTGCCTCCTACGCTGAGGCAGCCTGCCATCCTTGGCTAAAACATCAAGACGCTCCCCAAAGAGCCGCAGCCAAGCAAAGGGGAGTCCAGTGAGAGCCTTCCTAGCAGCGGTGTCAGCTGGCCACTGACGCAACCAAACGGAGCGGCGCAGCATCATCCATGGCAGTAAGGATAAATGCAACAAAATCATAGCAAAGCAAGAGAGTTCTATACTCCTCCCCCCCTTCTACCAGCCGTAGCGCCATCACATAGACGCTTGAGCAGTTTCTTAAGGGCAATAGCTGTAATGGCAGCAGCACAGGCCGGGCGCAGTCCAGCCCCCGCACAAGTAAAAGCATGGCAGGCCAGCTGATCCATGCGCCGGTCCTCGCTGTCCCTCAGAGTGGTAGTGTCAGGGGAAGGCATGACCGAGGTATTGGACAGGCCTAACATGGAAGCGTCAACCTCAGGGGGACATGACCACCGCTTTACTAGATCAGCAGGAACGGGATACCTCTTATCTAATCCCTTGGGTACAGCGGGCAGCCCGTTAGGACGTTCCCACTCCTTAAGCATCATAGTAGTGAAATGTCCCTGCTCAGGGAACTCCAGACGCCGTTTACCAGGACGAAAAAGCTCACCCTGCTTTCTCTTAGCCACCTCAGGGGGAGCAATGTGCAAAATTTCAAAAATGTGTGACAGCAGATTATCAGTGTCCTCAGGGTACCATGAGTCCTCCCCGGACACAAAGCCAGGGTCACTATCACAACCCTCCTGCTGGTCCCCAGAGGAGTCAGAATCCTGGAACAGTTCCCCTTCCTCAAGGGAATAACGTCAACCAGTGGCATCAAATTCCTCATACTCCTCTGTAGAGAGGGAGGGTGTGGAAGTCAGGTGCCGCTTCTTGCCAGAGGCCTTCCTAGGAACAGGCCTGGCAAGCTGCCTCTCAATGCTGGCCACACGAAGTGCCAGATCAGACTGTGACCCCCTGCTATTATCAGACCGCTGGAAGAAGCGACACACGGGAGGATACAGCGCTGTAGCCAAAAAGGGAGAAATCCAGACGTGCAGCTAATCCAAAAGGTACCTCGAGGGGCGGGCCGCGGAGGGACGACGCCATACACGTCATCCCCTGGCCCCGCCCCCCCCGAAGAGCGCGAAAACGGCGCCCACGTGACCCCGACGGCGCCCTGACAAAGCAAAAACGCCACAGGTTATAGCGCTGCCCGCCGCGGAGCGCAGTACAAATCGGCGCGGCAGCTAAAGAACACCCAAAAAACACACTGTACACAGCAAAATACACAACTGACACCACTCGCCGCTACCACATGCCCCCCCCGAACATAAGTCAGAGAGGGGGGGGGAGAGAGACAAAAGACAGTGGTGAGTATCCAGGCCGGGGGGGTGGACCCCTGAAGGAAAAGAATGGGACACAGTCCCCAAAACATCTAGGCTGGAGCGCAAGGACACCTTGGGCGCACGGCACGCACACCGGGACGCTGTTACTCACAGGGGATACCCCACACATGGAACACAGCCGGGATTGCCCCGAAGAACCCCCAAGCACGCTATCCCCAGAAGCCTCCATATGGTGATTAACACAGGCGCAATAGGCCAGTGCTGGGTAAAGGCTAATACAAAAGCCACCCGGGATGCCCCCAGAAGCCAGGAAAGGGGGGAGATGAGAGGGAGGAAGGAGTAGAGCCGGGAGAAACCACAACCCACTGGTATCCCGTCTGAAAGACATAAGTAAAAACGACACATGAGCATCCCGCAGCACATGCCCCAGAAGAACAATTAAAAAAAACCCAAGGGGGACTCACGGACCAAGGAAACCGCAGGGTCACCAAGCCTCAGTCCGCTGGAAGAAGCCACACGGGAGGATACAGCGCTGCAGCCAGAAAGGGAGAAATCCAGATGCGCAGCTAACCAAAAATGGCGCCGGCAGAGGTACCTCGAGGGGCGGGCCGCAGGGGGACGACGTGATACGCATCATCCCCTGGCCCACGCCCCCCCCCCAGGAGCGTGAAAACGGCGCCCACGTGACCCCGCCGGCGCCATGAACACCACAGGATATAGCGCCGCCCACGCGAAGCACAGTACAAACCAGCGCAGCGGCTAAAAAATACCCAAAAGAAAAACACTGTACACAGCAAAAATACAATTCTGTGATTACTCACCTGTAGAATTGGTATTATGGGTATACAGTACGTCCTGATCCAGATATGATTCCTTACGGTTGGGTTTATCTCCGCCAGATGGCGCTGGACTGCAGAGACAGCAAAAAAGAGGCCCCTCCCGGTCCCTTATGTACCCGGGACCTCCCACAATTCCCCAGCATTGAAAAGCAGTCAAAGAGAACCGGGAGAAGCTAAAAGATCAACCAAAAAACTTCAACAAGTATAACAATCACCATAAAGAGGATCCAAGGATAAAGAAACCAGGGTGGGGTGGAGCAGGACGTGCTGTATACTCATAATACCAATTCTACAGGTGAGTAATCACAGAATTGTATTATTCTAAGTATACAGCACGTCCTGCTCCAGATATGATTCCTTACAGTTGGGACATCCAATAGCAGTGTCCGTAAGATAGGGTGGGATCCCCAAAAAGGCAACAACGTGCAGTTCAAACCACTGCCGTCTGCAGAACCTTGCGGCCAAAAACAGCATCAGCTGAGGCCCGCACATCAACCTTGTAAAACTTGGAAAAGGTATGAACAGAAGACCAAGTAGCGGCCTTGCAAACTTGTTCAACAGAAGCCTGGTGCTGAAAGGCCCAAGAGGCACCAATAGCACGAGTAGAACGAGCAGTAACACGGAAGGGAGGATTCCTTCCCTTAGCAGAGTAGTCCCGACACATAGCCTGATGAATCCATTTGCTAATTGTAGACTTCGCAGGAGCCAGACCCTTCCTGGGACCAGCAGGGACCACAAACAAGGCATCAGTCTTTCTAAAAGATTCAGTAGCCACCAAGTAGAACTTCAAATTCCTGACCACATCCAAGGAATGCAAAGCCCTCTCCTTTGAGTTACCACGATTAGGGCACAAGGACGGAAGTACAATGTCCCGATTGAGATGAAAGACTGAAACCACTTTTGGTAGAAAATCTGGCTTAAAGTGAAACACCACCTTGTCCTGGTGTCTCTCAAAGTAGGGGGCCTGAATGGAAAGCGCCGCCAACTCTGAAACACGTCTAACAGAGGTGATAGCCACCAAAAATACAACCTTAAGAGTCAGAATAGACAAAGCAGCCTCATGCACAGGTTCAAAGGGAGAACCCCAAAGGGCAGACAAGACCAAGTTCAAATCCCAGACTGGTAACATAGGCTTACGAGGGGGACGCACATGAGTAGCCCCCTGGAAGAAGGTCTTGACCAGATGATGTTGAGCAAAAGACCTCTGGAAGGAAACAGCCAAGGCAGAAACCGGACCCTTCAGAGTGCTAAGCTGAAGACCCAGATCCAGACCATGTTGAAGAAACTCCAAATCCTGGGGATGGAAAACACGTGACAGGGAAAGGACTTGGACTCACACAAGTCAATGTAGGCCCGCCAAATCCTATAGTAAATGGAAGAAGAAGACTTCTTTCTAGCCCTGATCAAGGCGTTAATCACAGCAACAGACAGCCCCTTTTCCATCAAGATGGAGGTTTCAGCAGCCAGGCCGTCAAAGCCAGCGTTTGTAAATTGGGATGTCTCAGCCGCCCCTGAGTGAGAAAGTCTGGGTCCAGGGGCAGGGCGTACTGGTCTACTGCCAACTGCACTATGTCTGCGAACCACACCTGTCTTGGCCAACGGGGGGCCACCAGAATTGCTGGCACCCTTTCCTGAACCACTTGCGCAGAACCCTGGGGAATGGCGGGAAGACATACAGGAGATGGAAGCCCTGCCAAGACAGGTTCAGAGCATCCACCGCCAGAGCCAGAGGGTCCTGGGACAAGACAAAGACTGGAAGCTTTCGATTGTGGCGAGATGCAAAAAGATCTACGTCCGGCAGCCCCCAACGGCGACACAGGGAGTGAAACACTCTGTTGCTGAGGGACCATTCTCCCAGGCGAGAAGTTCCCCTGCTCAGAAAGGCCGCCTCCAGATTCTCTACCCCCAGAATATACATAGCTGAGATGCAGGGGACATTGTCCTCCGCCCAGGACAGGATCTTGGACACTTCCTTGAGGGCACCCTTGCTCCGGGTCCCCCCTGATAATTGTTGTAGGCAACCGCCGTCTGGTTGTCCGAGCGTACCTGGACCGGCCGATGTGGAGTCAAGTGGGCCAGAACCAACCTGACCGCTCTTAGTTCCAGGACGTTGATAGGGGCGTGGGCCTCCTGAGGTCCCCACAGCCCCTGGAATTTTAGGGATTTCCAGAAACCCCCCCAACCCGTCAGACTGGCATCCGTGGTGACTGTCTCCCAGCAGGGGGCCAGAAAGGATCTGCCCCCCAACAGGTTCCTTGAGTCCAGCCACCACAAGAGGGACCGCCGAGCTAGAGGGGACAGGGCAAAGGCCTGATCCAGAGACAGAGGGTCCTTGTCCCACACTGACAAGAGGTGGAGCTGAAGAGGTCTCATGTGGAACCGTGCATAGGGAACTGCCTCGAAGCAGGACACCATCGTCCCCATCAGCTGCATCCCCTGCCGGATGGAGGGATGAGGGCAAGACAGAAGGAACTGAATTTGTGCTTGCAGGGCATCCACCTTCTGCTGAGGAAGAAAAATCCTGCCCTGAACCGTATCCAGATTCATGCCCAGAAAGGATGCCACCAGGGAGGGTGACAGGGAAGATTTGGGATGATTGATCACCCAGCCAAAGGATTCCAGAATGGTCACCACCCTCTGGGTATCCAGCTCTGCTTGCTGGAGAGACTGAGAAGTAATGAGGAGAAGGTTGTCCAGATAGGGAAGAATGCGAATACCCTGAGATCTGAGCAGAGCCATCACTCCCACCAGCGCCTTGGTGAAAACTCTGGGGGCTGAAGTGAGACCGAAGGGCAGTGCCACAAATTAGTAGTGCTGATCCTGCAGTGCGAACCTGAGGAATCTCTGATGCCCTGGGAAGACTGGAACATGAAGGTAAGCGTCCTTGATGTCTATAGAGGTCATGAAGTCCCCTGGGCGCAGCGAGCTGACCGCTGAGCGCAGAGTCTCCATGCGAAAGTGCCTGGGTTTGACAAATTTGGTGAGAAGCTTTAAGTCCAGGATGGGCCTGATAGAACCATCTCTCTTGGGTACTGTGAAAAGATTGGAGTAATAACCCATGCCCCTTTCTGACAGGGGAACCCGACAGACGACCCCCATTTCCAGAAGGCTTTGCACCGCTAGGACCAGAGCCTGAGCAGCCAGATGGTTTTGAGGGATCCGGGACCTGAGGAATCTTGGGGGAGGCCAGGCAGCGAATCTTGTAATCGGAGGACACTACCTCCTGAATCCACCGGTCTGAGACATGTTGCCTCCAGACATGAGCGAAGAGCCTCAGCCGTCCCCCCACCCGGATGGGTGAGGGCGCCCCTTCATGCCTGGAGAAGACTTAGGCTTGGAACCCCAGGAGGATCCCGGACAGGCACGTCCTCTGCCTCTTCCCCAGAAGTCTCCCCTGTGCCCTACAAAGGATACCCCTCTCCCCGACCTGGAACCACGGTAGGAGGGATGAAAGGAACCTGAACCCCGAAAGGGCCGGGACTGTCTCTTACGTTGAGGCAGTCTGCCACCCTTAGCAAACAGATCCAAGCGATCACCAAATAATCGTAGCCCCTTAAATGGGAAACCAGTGAGAGCCTTCTTGGCAGCGTTGTCAGCTGCCCACTGGCGCAGCCAGACCGAGCGGCGTATAGCAACCACCAAGGCAGAGGTTCTACCACACATCCTAATGGTATCATCCAAGGCAGAAAGGATATAGGTCATAAAAACCTCACAATGCGAAAGGGCCCGAAACACGGCCGTGATAGCAGAAGCACAGACAGGGTGCAGAGCAGTCCCCACACAGGCAAAAGTATGGGAAGCCAGCTGATCAATGCGCCGGTCCTCACCATCCTTCAGGGTAGTAGAATCAGGGGAATGTACCACAGAGGTGTTAGACAACCCCAAAACTGGAGCATCCACTTCAGGAGGGCTGACCAACGTTTAACCACCTCGGCGGGAAATGGATATCTCTTATCCCAGCTCTTAGGTACTCTGGGAAGTCTACTGGGACGTTCCCATTCCTTAAGAATGAGATTATTGAAATGGGACTGCTCGGGAAACTCACCGCAGCTTAGCGGCATAAAACAATTCCCCCTGCTGCCTGGGGGCCGCAGCAGGAAGGAAGATAGACAGGACTTCAAAGATCTGGGCCAAAAGTCTATCAGTGTCATCTGAATCCCATGGGTCAGAGCCAGAATCAGCGTAACCCTTAGGCTGCTCATCAGATGACTCCGAGAACAATTCCCCCTCCTCAAGGGGGGGATAACCAGCCAGATCAAAGAATTCCTCTGTCTCCATAGGGAAAATAGACACACCAGGCGCCAAATGCTGCCTCTTAGCAGAAGCCTTATGGGCCGTAGTATTAGCAATCAACTTCTCAATGCTAGCCAATCTAGAATACACATCAGGTTGAGACTCCCCACTGGTATTCAGCTCACTGGAAGTCAAATGCAAGCGTGGAGGGGTAGGCAAAGCCATAGGGGGCGCAGGCCCAGCCACCGGTAACCCAGAGTGAAGCGCAAGCACCTGCTGGGCACAGGGTACACAGACCCGCACATCGTCTCTTATAGGGGATACCCCACACAGCCGGGCTTGTCCCGAAGGAACCCCGAGCCCAATATCCTGGGAAGCCTCCATATGGTGATTACAGTGGCACACTAGGCCAATAGGAATTATGCTATAAAAGCAACCCAAGATGCCCCAATAGTCCGCCAGGGAAGTAGGAGGATTTTGCAATTAGGCCTCTAATAAAGTTTTGAAATCTAATAGAGGGGGTAGGACCGGGAGAAACCTCTTATATAGTTTTTCCCGCCTGAAAGACATAAACAAGACACCCCATAAGCGTACAGCAATAAATTCAAGATAAAAGATAAGCCCGCCTGGGCACTCACGGATCGCGGAGGAGAGACACCAATCACGGAGCACAAGGGACCAAAATGGCGCCGAGGGTACCACAAGGGGCGGGCCGCGGGGAAGGCGACGCGGAGCATGCCAACCAAGAGGCTCCGCCCCCCCGAAGAGCGCAAAGTCACACATGTGACCAACAGCCAATACCAACGCAGCAGTGCCTGAGGTAATGTCGCCGCTGACCACGGAACGCCACCAGGCGCGCGCGTCAGCGGCGGCACATACAAAAAAGCACACCATGGAGAATGACAGTGCTAACCAGGGTCCAGAACCCTAAGACAATTCTAAGTATTGCAAGCAACACATACACCCCCCCCCCGAGAACGACCGGGGAGAGCGAGGGGCAGAAGGGGCATCCCAAGTAAGGCTCACCATAAGCCTGCACCGCCTACCCTTTGGTGGGGGATTGCGGTTGGAGCAGCGCTCCTAAAGCACCTGACAGCGGTGCTGCCTACCATCCCCGGACCAGTGCAGCCAAGGCTGGGAGGCAGTTTAAAGAAATGGAACGGGGGGTAATAGTCCTACAGGGCCGCGGGCTGTTGAACCCCGCTCACCTGCGAATAGAGAGAGACATCTTCTTGTCCTTCGCAGCCGACTACAGAGAAGATCTGGGGAAATTGTGGGAGGTCCCGGGTATATAAGGGGCATGGGAGGGGCCTCTTTTTGCTGTCTCTGCAGTCCAGCGCTATCTGGCGGAGGTAATTCCCAACCGTAAGGAATCATCTTTGGAGCAGGACGTGCTGTATACATAGAATATAAGGGGATACAGTCCCCAAACAACTCACCCCCTCAGAAGTCAGGACAGAAACTCTGCATCCCTAGTAGGCTCACCATAAAGCCTATGGCCGGCTCCCCTTTGTGGTACAGGGTCTGCGGCTTGGAGCTGAGCTCCAGGAGCACTTGACCCTAGTGCTCTTCTACCCTCACCCGATCTGTCAGCCGAGGCTGGGAGGCAGTGAGGGTCCAGAAACTGGTGGAAATAGACTTGCAGGGCCGCAGGCTTGGTTGCCCCGCTCACCTGCGCAAGAGAGAGACATCTTCTAACTTCGCAGTGTCACTGCAGTGGAAACACTGGGAACTCTATGGTTAATCCCGTTTTTATAGGGGGCCGGGAGGTGCCACAGCTTTCTGCATTACTACTGCGCCACCTTGTGGCGGAATAACCCAACTGTTATGAATACTGAAGCGGGCCGTGCCATGCAATAAAGAAAAGATAAGTGCAGGCTAACAAGTATCCACATACAGAAGTGGAGCAATGGAGCATGTGCAATGAAATAAATTCTTAATTGTGCTTTACACAGGACAAATGCTTATTACGTCTTATTACATTAAAGCAGACCTTCACCCTGAATAAGAGCATATCTTATATGTTTCC
Organism: Gastrophryne carolinensis; assembly: GCA_027917425.1. NCBI lineage: Eukaryota > Metazoa > Chordata > Amphibia > Anura > Microhylidae > Gastrophryne > Gastrophryne carolinensis. Next base: position 9,343,473 of record CM051238.1, on the reverse strand, counting down.
CACACCCTGTACATACAGATTACCCACATTAAAAATCATCCTACCTGCATCTACCGCATGTTATGAGCCTTTAAACATCCAAGATGTCTGCTCATGGAGCATCAGGCAGCCTGCCAACAGGAAGTGTCTTCTGTCTGTGTTGCTCTGCATTCTGGGATTGCTGTCCTTTCCCTGACCCCAGCTCTGCTCTGTCTGTGCAAAGCACAGCTATAACCCACCCCCTGCACTTTATCCCACTCTCCTCTCCTCAGTATTTGTGATGTTTCTGAGGCAAGATGGCGGGGCCCGTATACTAAAGTCAACAATAGAGTTGCAGCCCGGTGGGGGAAAGAATAATAAGTAAGTGACTAAAAACTTAAAATATATTAATTTTAGATGCTGGGGAATAGTCTTTTAAGGGTTTGGGCTTTTCATTAAATCATGGTGAAGGTCCATTTTAAGAAATCACAAAACTGAGTTTAATATAATAACGGCCACTAGGTGGCACTGATAGACCGTACACAGTTCCATACTGCAGGAACAGCAGCCTATGTACTGTAGGATACTGTATACCCATTGAAGAATCAATGTGGCAATTAGAACAGCTGTAAAGCTGTGAGGCACAGTCCTGGAGTCCAAAACACTCGAGGGAAATCTGCTAGCCTGCCCCTGGGGCATTTGAAATAGGGATGTGCCATAATATGAAACCTCCAGGCACACTGGTAAAATCACTTTCCCTGCTGCTCCAACGCCACTGTCTTTGCAGGTGTAACATGCAGATCTGCAGCAATAAATGATTCATTTGCCTATTCCAAGTGTTTCTAATGTTGTAACTGTTACGCCCTATCTCCTATCCATCCCTCATTGAGGGGGTGTGGCTTCATCCATCCCTCGATGAGGGGGCATGGCTTCATTTACATAATGTCCCTCTTTCCCACCCTGAAAAGTTGGTAGGTATGTAATAGTAATATATTAGGATGCACAATCATTTAGCAAGCTGTGTGGTCACATGGTCAGCAGGGATTTCCATCACGGAGGGGTTTCCCGCTTTGGTGATGACTTATAATCCATTTTAAGCATCTTAATCCTATCCATCCCTCAATGAGGGGGCGTGGCCTAACTTAAAAAATGTCCCTCTTTCCTGTCCTAAAAAGTTGGTAGGCATGAAAGTGGCCCCAAAACAGTACAGCCTACCAGGACTTCTCCAGGGTCCCCCTATGGCCAGGCCGCCCCGGTAAGCCAGTATGCTTTTTCAGCCACCCAATTCATTGACCCTAGGCCATACCCACCAACTTTTCAGGGTGGGAAAAGGGAACATTCGTTAAATTAGACCACGCCCCCTCATTGAGGGATGGACGAAGCCACGCCTCCTCATTGATTGTTGGATAGAATGTAACAGCTACAACAATAGAAACACTTTGAATAGGCAAATGAATAATTTATTCCTGCAGATCTGCATGTTACACCTCAAAGAGGGACAATGAGGGGCAGGGGGACATGGACTCACATGAGGGCCAGTCCCTCCAAATCAGGGACACGTGGGAGGTATGCACTGACATATGTGAAGTGCCTGAAAAAAATACCATTTTGTGAAATACTCACCTGTAAAATGGGTATTATAAGTATGTCACACACCCCGCTTCAAGATATCCATAACATGTGGATATTACCGACCTGAAGAGGGCGTTCTGCAGAGATGATAGCAAAAAGAAAGCCCCTCCCTGATCCATAAATACCTGGGACCTCCCACTCATTACCCAGTATATAGAAGCAGTAAGGTAAGGGACCAGGAAGAGGCAAATATAAACCAAAGCAACGCAAAGTTCACAATATAGAGGAACCAGAATACAAAAAGGGCGGGTGAAGCGGGGTGTGTGACATACTTATAATACCCATTTTACAGGTGAGTATTTCACAAAATGGTATTATTCTAAGTATGTCACACACCCCGCTTCAAGATATCCATAACATGTGGGACATCCAATAGCAGTGTCCATAAAAGGGCGGGGATCCAAAACAAGGCAACAAGGCACAACTTAAACCACAACAGCTTGCAGAACTTTGCGGCCAAAAACAGCATCCGCTGAGGCCCGAACATCAACCTAGTAAAACTTGGAAAAAGTGTGAACAGAGGACCAAGTAGCGGCCTTACAAACTTGCTCAACAGAGGCCTGGTGCTGAAAAGCCCAGGACGCCCCAACCGCACAAGTAGAATGAGCAGTAACACGAAAAGGGGGACTCCTCCCCTTGGCAGAATAGGCCCCAATGATGGCCTGACGAATCCATTTACTAAAGGAAGATTTGGCAGGAGCCAAACCTTTCCTAGGCCCAAAGGGCACCACAAAAAAAAAGGCATCAGTCTTACGAAAGGAAGACGTAACCACCAGATAATATTTCACAACACGAACTACATCCAAGGAATGCAGCGCCCTTTCCTTGTCGTTGCTGGGATTAGGACATAGAGAAGGCAGAACAATGTCCTGAATCAGATGAAAGGCAGAGACCACCTTAGGAAGAAAATCCAGCTTGAAACGAAAAACAACCTTGTCCTGATGCCTGTCGAAGTACGGATCTATAATGGACAAAGCTGCCAACTCAGAAACACGCCTAACCGAAGTGATAGCCACCAAAAAGGCCACCTTTTGAGTAAGTGAAGACAAAGCAACCTCATTCAAGGGCTCAAACGGAGGACCCTGAAGAGCAGAAGGAACCAGGTTCAAATCCCAAACTGGAACAAAGGGCTTCCTAGGAGGCCGTACATGCGTAACTCCTTGGAAAAAAAGGTCTTGACCAAGGGATGAAGTGCAAAGGACCCTTGGAAGAACACCGCCAGGGCAGAAACCTGCCCCTTCAAGGTACTAAGTTGGAGCCCCAGATCCAGACCATGTTGAAGAAACTCCAGGATTCTGGAAATGGAAAACTCCCGACAAGGGAACGACCTACCTTCACACCAGTCAATATAGGACCTCCAGGTCCTATAGTAAATAGTAGAGGAAGACCGCTTCCTGGCGCTAATAAGAGTCTGAATCAACGCGTCAGAAAGACCTTCTTCCTTCAAGATGGCGGTTTCAGCAGGCACGCCGTCAAAGCCAGCGATGGTAAATTAGGATAGCATAGCCGACCCTGGGTGAGCAGGTCCGGCAGTAGAGGCAGAACGAACTGATCCCCTGCCAGTCTTACCAGGTCTGCGAACCAAACCTGCCTTGGCCACCTTGGAGCCACCAGAATCGCCGACGCTCCCTCCAGGGCCAGCTTGCGCACCACTCTGGCTACCATTGGAAACGGAGGGAACAGGTAAAGAAACCCCAGAACCCTCCAATTCAGAGACATGACATCCACTGCCAGAGCCAGTGGAACCTGCGAGAGAGACACAAATACCGGAAGTTTGTGATTGTGACGAGAGGCAAAGAGGTCCACCTCTGGGAACCCCCACCTGAGGCAAAATGAACGAAGCACCTGGGGACTGAGAGACCACTCCCCCTGACGAGAGGAGGACCTGCTCAGAAGGTCCGCCTCCGTGTTCTCTACTCCCGGAATGTAGACCGCTGAGAAACACGGGACGTGGGTCTCCGCCCAATCCAGAATCAAAGATACTTCCCTGAGGGCACTCCTGCTGCGAGTCCCTCCATGGTGATGATGTAAGCAACCGCCGTCCGGTTGACCGACCGAACCTGAACTGGCAGGCCCTGCAACTGATGAGTCAAGCGAAACAGAACCAACCTGACGGCTCTTAATTCCAGAACCTTGAAGGGCTCGTGGGCCTCCTGCGGGCCCCACATACCCTGAAACTGAAGATCCTTCCAAACACACCCCCAGCCTGACAGACAGGCATCCGTGGTGACCGTCTCCCAACACGGCGCCAGAAAAGATCTACCCTTCAACAGATTGGCAGACCCCAGCCACCATTGCAGGAATTGACGGACTCGGGGGGTCACCTGGAAGGACTGATCCAACAATAGCGGAGACTTGTCCCAAACCTTCAACAGATGAAGCTGGAGCATCCTTGTGTGAAAATGCGCAAAAGGAACTGCCTCGAAAGAGGCCACCATCAACCCCACCAGCCTCATCCCTAGCCGGATGGCCGGACGAGGGGCCGACACGAGAAGGCGAACCAACTCCTGAATCAAAAGAATCTTGGCCTGGGGCAGAAAACCCCTGGCCTGCGAAGTGTCCCAAGACATTCCCAGAAAGGTCACAACCTTGGACGGAGAAAGAGAGGACTTAGGGTAGTTGATCACCCAACCGAACCTCTCCAGAGTGGATACCACCGTTCTGGTGTCCAACACCGCTTGGTTGAAGGAAGAAGCCATAATCAGACGATCGTCCAAATAGGGCACAATGCGGATACCCTGAACCCTGAGTAGAGCCATCACCCCCGCCAGCACCTTGGTGAACACCCAAGGAGCTGAGGTGAGACCGAAAGGGAGTGCCACAAACTGAAAATGCCGATCCTCCACCACGAACCTGAGAAACCTCTGGTGTGCTGGAAAAATGTGTAGATAAGCGTCCTTAATGTCTATGGACGTCAGAAAGTCTCCCTGACGAAGAGAGTGGATAGCCGAACGCAGCGTTTCCATGCGGAACTTCCGCGGCCGGATAAACCTGTTGAGAAACTTCAGATCCAAGATGGGTCGGACCGATCCGTCCTTCTTGGGTACCGTGAACAGATTGGAATAAAAAACCCCTGCCCTGGTCTGAAAAGGGCACTGGGCAAATGACAGCCATGTCCAGAAGACTCTCTACTGCCACTAGGAGCCCCTGCGCGGCCAAAGGTTCCGAAGGCACCCGAGACCTGAAAAAAATCTGGAAGGGGGGCGGAGCTCGAACTCCAGCTTGTAACCGGAAGGCACCACTTCCCGGATTCATCTGTCCGAGACCTCCTGATCCCAGGCCTGGGAGAAGTGTCGCAGCCGTCCCCCCACCCGCATGGGTGAGGGCGCCCCCTCATTGCTGAACTGGCTCAGCAGCAGGTTTGGGCTTAGAGCCCCAACTGTAACCTGGACGGGCACATCCTCTGCCCCTTTACCCGGAATCTCCTCTGGAAGAGGGGAAGGCAAATTCCCTGCCAGATCTGGCCCCACGAAAGGAGGGGGTAAAGGAAGGCGCCCCCCGAAAGGGACGGCGTTGTTTCTTGCGTTGAGGTAACCTACCACCCTTGGTGACAGAATCCAATTTCTCTCCAAAGAGCCGCAATCCAACAAAAGGTAGAGCCGTCAGCGATTTTTTGGACATAAAATCGGCCGCCCACAGGCGCAACCACACCGACCGCCGAATAGTCACCCGCAGAGCCGACGTCCTACCACGCATCATCAAAGTGTCATCCTAGGCGGCTAATACAAAAGACAAAAACAACTCACACCGTTTAAGGCCAAGGAACTCGTCACTACCAGGACGAAGCCCGGCAGACTTCAACAGGTCCCTGACCACGGACCTGGCGGCCACCACCATCAGCGCCGAAGCGCAAACGGGCCGCATGGCTGACCCAACGCTAGCAAAACCATGACAAGCCATCTGGCCAACGCGTTTATCCTCGCCATCTGAAAAGAGAGGAGCCATCAGGGTTATTCAAAACAGCTGAATTGGATACCCCTAGAATTGGTGCGTCAACCTGGAGGGAGGGACGCCCAGCGCTAAACCGTATCCAAAGGGAAAGGATATCTTTAAACGCAACTCTGAGGAATGCCCAGGAGCCAAGCAGGCCACTCCCATTCCTTAGAAACAATCTTATCAAAATGCTTTTGGTTAGGAATTCCAATCGCGGCTTGGATTCCTCCTAAAACTCCCCTGTTGATGAGGAGTAACCTCTGGAGGGGAAATAGCCAGAACCTCAAACAACTGAGCCAGGACATGAAGAGTATCCGAAGAACTCCCTGACCCCCGCCCAGAATCAGCGCCAACAAATTGCTGGTCATCTATCAGATTCCTCAAATAACTCCCCTTCCTCCAGTGGGGAGTAATCTGACCAATCCAGACAATCCACATAATCATCAAATTCAAATGCCGGGATGACCGGTGATAAATCCTTTCTCTTAGCCGGTGCCAATTTGGCGACCGCGGTAGAAATGAATTTTTCAATATTGGCCAATCTGGCACACACTTCAGATAGCGACTCCCCACCCATGACAACGTCACACGGGGAATCCTGGAATCCTGGGATGCCTCCATAAGGTGAACTTGTAGTACGCCGCTATGACCGAGGGAATTACGCTAGTAAGCAACCCGGGATGCCCTTTTAATGTCCCAGTGGGAGGATTTGAAAGCTTTTTGAAATAATAACCCAGGGACTCTAGGACCGGGAAAGAACCCCCTAATTGCCACTGTGGTTCCGCCTGCAAGACACAGAACGAACTTATGAGGATTACAGGCGATAAGAAATAAAAGAACATGCATACAAATAAAGATGGGGAAGAGGGGGGCCACAGGCCACTTACAGTACCGCAAGGATCGTGTAATGGCGTCCAGTCTGCGTGAAGAGGAGACTTTCTGACTAAAAGAGTGAAAAGGGGGCGTGGTCAACGCGGGACGCGTGATACGCCAAGCTCCGCCCCCTCCTATGCCAAGCATTAGCTCCGCAGCGGCGCCAGAGATAGATGGGGGCGGGCCGCAGTGACGCGCCGCAAGACCAGCCCCGCCTCCAAGAGGATAATCATGAGGGAAGATTCCCCTCAGAGAAATAAGGCGCCAAAAGGCCGGCGCCGCGCCGAATATGCGGCCGCGGCGCTTGGCACATTAAAAAACAAAGTGAATGTGGCACCTGCGCTCCAAACTACGCTGGCACCCAATACAAGGAGGGGCGGGCGCCGGCCCCGCGCCGAAGGTCCGGCCCCGCCCCCCCCCACTACAGTGCGTGAGGTAAAATACCTCCGCCATTACAGCTTCTCCTCTGCCCCAGATTCTAATGACTCTCAGAAAAAAACCCAGCACCGCACAGAAATAGCGGCCGCTGCGCTGACACTAAGTACAGTTAAAGAAACAAGCACACCAAAAACTGTGTTAAAAGACAGAAAAAAGTTAAGAGCAAGATGGGGGGAGGAAAGAATATTAAAGAGGAGACCCACAACCCCCCATCCCCACTGTGGAAAAGGGATCCTAGGAGGGCCATTCCAACGTTAAAACTAAGGAACAGGGCATCCCAAACCGGGGTCACCAATCCCGGTGTAGCCGCCTACCCTCTTAGATAGGGTTTCACGGTGGAGCATTGCTCCTGAGCACCAGGGGTGCTAAATTACCCTCACCCGGACCATCAGCCAAGGCTGGGAGGCATGTATTGGTATCAGATAAAAAGGATCCGGACGGAAATAGATAAATAAAGTGCCAGTGCCGGGAGTCATCCCGGCTACCTGAAATCCCCCTGTGCAAGGAGGAGCCATCATCTTCTTGCTCGCCGTCTGCAGAGATGGAAGACTGGGTAATGAGTGGGAGGTCCCAGGTATTTATGGATCAGGGAGGGGCTTTCTTTTTGCTATCATCTCTGCAGAACGCCCTCTTCAGGTCGGTAATACCCACATGTTATGGATATCTTGAAGCGGGGTGTGTGACATACTTAGAATAACACATTGTTTTATTAGGGGAAGAACATAGAAGGGCGGGATAACATTTTCCACATTGAAATAGTCAGCTGACAGTCAGTTACTTTATTCTGAAATCCCCAGTTTGATGCAATTTAGAGGAAATCTGGAAGAGAGGATCAGGGACGATGAAGAGAACCTGTCTATGGAGCAATACACCGCAAGCTGCCTGGCTGTGCGCCCCTCTGACCAGGGCTGCAGGCATGCCAAGTCACCCGTTTTATTTTCAGACAGTCACCCGGTTTTGTTGAGTGGATGAGGACACCCCCTGGGGTTTCACACAGCAGAGCATCCCAATTTGATATAAAAAGGAAGCCAACCACCCTGACGGGCTTATAGACTACTGTTTTGCTGTTCCTCTTTAAAGTGGACCATAACCCAGGATTTTGACTATCCTGGGTTTTGGTCCTGGCCCCCGGGGCACCCCGGACAGGGATGGCCCACTGTGTGAAACCTCCTCAGGTCACCAGAACGAACTCAGTCTTCCCGGTCCTTTGGCGCATGTGTGGCCTCTCATCCAATCAGTGCCTTCAGATCCGCTCCCACCCCATCGTCTAAGGCGAGTGGATCTGATCGCGCTGGCGGACGCATCCCCTGCTACCCTCTAACAGGGAGCATGCCCACGCCGGCCATTCACAAACGCCTGGCATGGGCATGCTCCCTGCTAGAGGGATAGCGGGGATGCGGCCGCTGCTTGCATGTGCGCCATTGGAACGGGAAAGAAGATGAGTTAATAGGCGGCCTTGGGGGTTTCACACAGTGGGGCATCCTGATTTTGGATGTCCTGGGGGGAGGGAAACAATCAGCCCGGGAATCTATCTCCGTGGGTTTTGGTCCTTTTGATCCAATCAAGCAACTCAAATTAAATTAAAATTTAAAATTAATAATATCGCTGTACCTGTGTGTGGGCACCTTTCCCCCTTTCTTCCACCGTGATCACCTCCTCTCAAGCTCGCCTCCAGGACTTCTCACGTGCCGCTCCAAACTTCTGGAATGCACTCCCCCACCCAAACTGCCACTCCCCAACCCTCAAAGCTTTCAAAGGTGCCCTTGAAACCCACCCAGTGGGGGACTGGGGCCAAAAATCAGCCCTGGATTTTACCAGCCCCTGGCCGGCCCGAGACTTCTCTGCTCCCCCAACCATGGTGCCAAGGCTTTAGCATTGGGGGCTGGGGTTCCTTGGCTAGGGTTGCCACCTGGCCGGTAGTTTTTTTTTATTTACTGGCCACTGGCCTGGTGGTGCGGTTATTTGTTTTATTACTGGTAGATGTAATTGTGGGTATAATTTTCCCATCCTCAATTACCAGTAAAAAAACAAATACCAGCACCGCCAGGACAGTGGCCAGTAAATAAAAAAAAAACATCCAGATGGCTTGTGGGTACAGTGGGTCTGGGTACAAGGGGCTAAGGGAGACCAAGGAGGGGCAGGGATGGAATATGGGTGTTAAAATCAGCAGCCCAAATGGCCCCAAAGCAGTGCGGCCCACCGGGCATTGTCCCGGATCTCCATAGGGCCGGTCCGTCCCTGAGCCCACCTATTCAGACAAGCATACAATCTGGCTTGAAGTGGACCAAAACCCACCTTGGAGTCTATGAGATTCCATGGCAGATTCAGGATGACCCGCTGAGTAAAACCCCCCAGGTAGCCCAGTAAACTTAAAGTGGACCAACACCCAGGATTTTGACTATCTTGGGTTTTGGTCCACTTCGGTGGGGCACCCCGATCGGGGGTGCCCCGCTGTCTGAAACCCCCCCGAAAGCCTCCTCACCACGCTCCCACGTGACCGCTCCAGCCAATCACAGCGCGCGTCCAAGGCCGCTTGGATGCGCATAGCAGCTCAGCGGCTCTGAGCGCTGGAGGCCGCGTCTCGTGCTTCCCTCTAACAGGGAGCGCGCCTGCGCCGGCCATTCACAAACGGCCGGCACGGGTGCGCGCCCTGCTAGAGGGAAGCGCGAGTCGTGGCTGCGGCTCGCGCATGCGCCGATGGAACGGGGCTGAGGTAAGGTTTGTGGGCCTCCTGGGGGGTTCCTCCTCGCGGGACATCCCGATTTCGGATGCCCCGCGGGGAGGGATCTGATCCCGATCCCCCCTGGGTGTTGGTCCACTTTAACTTCTCCCCAATCCAATGGGGCATGCGCGAGCTGTTCCACTCCCTGCTATACCTTTAGTTGGGCACGGCTAAAGGTATTTTGAATGGTGGGCATGCTCCCTGTTAGAGGGTAGCGGGGATGCGTCCGCTGGTTCACTCGGGTCTACTCATCAGGGCTCGGCTAGACTCGGGCGGAGCTGAGTGTTAGATAATCCTTAGACAAGTCGGGTATGCTGACTGGACAGGAGGCCACGCATGCGCCGTAGGATCGCGGAGAGGTGAGTTCATTTGGGCGACCTGGGGAGTTTCACACAACGAGCTGTCCCCAATCAGGGTGCCTCGGGGCCAAGGACCAAAACCCACGATAGTCAAAATCCTTGGTTTTGGTCCACTTTAAGCAATTCTCTAAAAGGCACGTGCCATAAAGCTCAATATTGACTATTTGTGATCCTTATGCTTTAGACTGTAAGCTCATACATGCCAGTCTCTCTCTCCTATTATATCTTGTATTCAGAATATTCATTGTGAACTCTGTAACACTGCATTTGTACTGTATGTTTCTACCCTGTCTGTAATTACTACTTTGTACAGTGCTACGGAAGATGGTGGTGCTATATAAACAACAATAATACAGCGCCACAGAAGAAGATGGCGCTATTTAAATACATAATTATTTTATACCTGCCAAGTGTCCCTGATTTGGAGGGGCTGTCCCTCCTTGGAGTCCATGTCCCCCTGTCCCTCGTTGGTCTCATTTGTCCCTCTTTGAGCTGTAACATGCACATCTACAGCAACAAATGATTAATTTGCCTATTCAAAGTGTTTCTATTGTTGTAACTGTTAAAATGTATCTCCTATCCATCCCTCAATGAGGGAGCTTGGCTTCATTTACATATTGTCCCTCTTTGAGATGTAACATGCAGATCTGCAGCAATAAATTATTCATTTGCCTATTTAAATTGTTTCTATTATAACTGTTACATCCCATCTACTATCCATCCCTCAATGGGGGGCGGGGGGCAATTGGTGGCTTCATCAATCAATAAGGGTGCGTGGCTTTATTTACCTATTGTCCCTCTTTTGAGTCAATATCCCCGTCCCTCATTGTTCCCATTTGTTCCTCTTTGAGGTGTAACATGCAGATCTGCAGCAATTAATGATTCATTTGCCTATTCAAAGTGTTTCTGTTGTAACTGCTACACCCTATCTCTTATCCCTCCCTTCCATCCCTCAACTAGGGGACGTGGCTTCATCCATCCCTCAATGAGGGGTGTGGCTTCATCTACCAATCAATGAGGGTGCGTGGTTTCATTTACCTATTGTCCCTCTTTTAAAAGAGTCCATGTCCCCTTGTCCCTTGTTCCTATTTGTCCCTCTTTGAGGTGTAACATGCAGACCTGCATCAATAAACGATTCATTCTCCTTCATTCTCCTATTCAAAGTGTTTCTATTGTAACTGTTACAATGTATCTCATATATATCAATCAATGAGGGGGTGTGGCCTAGTTTAACAAGTGTCCTTTCCCACCCTGAAAAGTTGGTAGGTATGTAATAATAATAGATTAGGAGGCACAATCAGATTGCAAGTTGTGTGGTCACATGGTCAGTTGGGATCCCCATCACGGAGGGGTTTCCCCGCTATGGTGATGACTCATCGCCTTAAGCTGTGACTGACATAAACAAGTGACACAACTCCGGGTAACACCCAGTGGGCGGGGCAACAATCAGGATATTATCATGCTATGACGTACTGGGTGGGGTGGGATACAGAAGTTCAACTGAGAGAGCCGGGCGGAGTTTCAAACTCAGAGCAGAGTGGTGACAGCAGCAGGAGCGCAGTACAGAGTCCTCGGCTGTTTTTTTTTTGTTTGTTTTTGTTTTACTTGCATTGAATTTCGCAGTTTGAACTTGTCGCAACTTTTGAAAGACTCCGCAAACTTTTTCCTGATCCTGTCGCCTGCCGGGAAAAACAGAGGGAGCGTCCACTGACCCGACCGGAAGGACAGCCAGGTAACCCTAATGACCCCTGCGCATGCGCCGATGTCACGGCTGGCATTCCCGGAAAGGTGTGGCTAGTGGAGTTTGAATTAAAGGGCACTTGAACCCTTAAAGTGGAATAAATACCACATTTGGGATGCCCCACTATGAGGGACCCCCTGAATCGCCCGTTAAAATTCCCCTTTCTCCAGTCACACAGCTCTTGTCCAATCAGAGCCATATACAATGCGTATTAATGCAAATGGCTCTGTGCTCGACAATTGGGAGTGAAGCAGCCACGACCCCAGATGCAGCCGTGCTCTCGTCCCCAGTCTATCTGAATGGCTTCAGCCCAGAGATGCTGGGGATGCGGCTGCTCTTGCTCCCCATTGTTTACATTGCATGAGAGCCACCAGAAAAGGGGCTTTTGCTGGGACTCGGGGAAGGAGGGGGGGGGGGAATCCCATACCAATTGGGGATGCCCCAAGGGAAAGCCAGTGGCTGGCCCTGGAATCTTTTAGATACCAGGACTGGTCATCTTGGGTTTTGTTCCGCTTTAAACAGTGGTGTAACCCTAATAGATTGTAAGCTCTTCGCCTGTCTGTATCCTCCCATATACCCTAATAGATTGTAAGCTCTTCTCCCTTATACAACAATAGAGTGTAAGCTCATCTCCCGTCTGTATTCTCCATTATACCCTAATAGATTGTAAGCTCTTCTCCTTCTGTATCCTGACTATACCCTAATAGAGTGTAAGCTCTTCTCCTTCTGTATCCTCCCTTATACCCTAATGGATAGTAAGCTCGTCTCCTTCTGTATCCTCCCTTATACCCTAATAGAGTGTAAGCTCTTCTCCTTCTGTATCCTCCCTCATACCCTAATAGAGTGTAAGCTCTTCTCCCTTATACAACAATAGAGTGTAAGCTCATCTCCCGTCTGTATTCTCCATTATACCCTAATAGATTGTAAGCTCTTCTCCTTCTGTATCCTGACTATACCCTAATAGAGTGTAAGCTCTTCTCCTTCTGTATCCTCCCTTATACCCTAATGGATAGTAAGCTCGTCTCCTTCTGTATCCTCCCTTATACCCTAATAGAGTGTAAGCTCTTCTCCTTCTGTATCCTCCCTCATACCCTAATAGAGTGTAAGCTCTTCCCCTTCTGTATCCTCCCTTATACCCTAATAGAGTGTACGCTCTTTTCCTTCTGTATCCTCCCTTATACCCTAATAGAGTGTAAGCTCTTCCCCTTCTGTATCCTCCCTTATACCCTAATAGATTTGTAAGCTTTTATCCTTCTGTATCCTCCATCATACCCTAATAGAGTGTAAGCTCTTCCCCTTCTGTATCCTCCCTTATACCCCAATAGAGTGTAAGCTCTTCTCCTTTTGTATCCTCCCTCCTACCCTAATAGAGTGTAAGCTCTTCTCCTTTTGTATCCTCCCTCCTACCCTAATAGAGTGTAAGCTCTTCCCCTTCTGTATCCTCCCTTATACCCTAATAGATTTGTAAGCTTTTATCCTTCTGTATCCTCCATCATACCCTAATAGAGTGTAAGCTCTTCCCCTTCTGTATCCTCCCTTATACCCTAATAGAGTGTAAGCTCTTCTCCTCCTGTATCCTCCCTTATACCCTAATAGAGTGTAAGCTCTTCTCCTTCTGTATCCTCCCTTATACCCCAATAGAGTGTAAGCTCTTCTCCTTCTGTATCCTCCCTTATACCCTAATAGATTAGTAAGCTCTTATCCTTCTGTATCCTCCCTCATACCCTAATAGAGTGTAAGCTCTTCTCCTTTTGTATTCTCCCTCATACCCTAATAGATTGCAAGCTCTTGTTATAGAGCACTTAGTACAGACTACAGTGATAGTATGAGGACATCTTATCACAAGATGATGACAGCCTCTGTTTCCTGGATGTGCAGAACATTGCAGTTCCCCATTCGCTCCCCTTAGTGTCAGTATGTACATAGGCGGGAGGGGTGGGAACTCCTTCCAGGAAGCCGGCTGGGTGAGGCTCCTTTTCTCATATGGGGCTGTTCACCTGCAGTCATGTGATCACCTGGCTGGGCTTGGCGGGCGTTTGACACCTTGATATTTAGGATTCCTGTATAACTTTCACAACTTCAGGAGACAGGACAGCAGGACACACCCACCTGTGCATGCTCCCATCACACAAGGGGTTAATGATCAGGTGAAGCCCGGAGCCCGTCACCCTGATCTGTGGCCTGGAGATCGGCAGAGTTCTAGGAATCTTTTCCTGGACTGGTTGGACCCGGCTTGGATGAAGCTTTATTGGAATTTTTAATTAGAATAATTTCTACAGAAGGTGTGTGGTAAGTACTTAGAAGATCCTCTGACTGTTCTTTTAGCTGCAATATTTTTTTATTAAAGCGGAACAAAACCTGGGATTTTGGCTTTCCTGGATCTTGTTCCCTGCCCCCTGGGCCATGCCCCGAACCTCCGTTTTCCCATAAAAACCCACCTGTTCAATGGTCATGCGTGGGCTCTCATTCGATGACTGCCGCATGCTGAGACTCCATCATTCCACAGGCGGCTCTCATTGACTTTAATGTGGAGCACGCTCCTGCATCCTTGGCCGTGCATGCGCTCCTGTCCCAGCCTATCATTGGAAACAATGAGAGCCACCTGGCGAATGACATAGTCACAGCAGACGGCTCTCATTGGAGACCGCACATGAGCAGTTGGAGTGGGGAAAAGTGAGTTTTTATGGACGATCTGAGGGATTGTTTAACATAGTAGGGCATCCTGATTCGGGAAAAGCCAGTGTCTGCCCATGGAATCTTTTTGATTTCAGGCCGGCCGCTGTTGGGTTTTGTCCCACTTTAAAGTAGAGCAAAACCCAGGATTTTGACCATCCTGCCTTTTGGTCCGTGTTCCCGGGGGACTCAGGGGTGCCCCGCTGTGTGAGACCCACCCAGGTGGCCAAAACAAACTCGCCTCTTCCCGGTCCTATGGCCTCGTCCAATCAGCATGCTCGTGAGTGGCCAGCACGGACACGCTCACGCTCCCTGTTAGAGGGTAGCGGGAGATGTTGCCGTCAGTGCTGACGGCCACATCCCCCCCACTACCCTCTAACAGGGAGCGTGCCAGCGCTGGCCACTCACAAATGCCTGGTGCGGGCATCCGCCCTGCTAGAGGGATAGCGGTGATGAGGCAGTGACTCAGCGGCGGACCAGAGAAGAAGGTGTATGGGCAATCTGGGGAGTATCACACAGCGGGGCAACCTGATTTTGGATGCCCCAGGTGGAGGGAATTGATCGGCCCAGGAATCTTATAGATTGCCGGGCTGTTCGCCATGGGTTTTGGTCCACTTTAAGACTTAAGCGTGTTTGCATATAACCAGATCTTATCCAATAGATACAATGTAAAGGCTACATAAGGTGATATTCAAGGTGTCTTATTTATAGAGCGCAATCCTATTCCATTGCCCATAGCTGAATTTATAAAACGCGTAAGGCACGCAGCATGCTTGTAATAAGCAGAGCCCTTGCCTTGAGAGCTTACAATCGAATGCACCCTCTCCTCGAGAGCCACCCACGGCTGGGTTTTGCAGATCGGTTAGTTAGATTTGGTTGTAGCACACTGAGAATAAGTAGCTTCAAAAGAGAGGAATAAAGATCAACAGGTCTGGGTTCAATCACCTCAATGGTGTCCTCTGCTTCTTGGACACTAGTACATATGCTAAAAAATATAGACTGTGAGGTAATGAACACCATAAACGAAGTTATGCCTGATAACACATGATTTTAATGCTCATAAATCGTGAAATACAGAAGTGCAGGCTATATACAGTGAAACATATAGGTTCTATGACAGCCAAGTATATATACAGCATATGAAAGGCATGATGCACATAGGGCAATTGTCAGAGAGCAAAACAAGGTATAAACAAAGGATGGCACTTAGAGATAGAGAGAGCCCTGTTAGTGCTGCCTTCCAAACATACAGCACCAAAATGTCAAGGTGACCAATGCATAACAAGCAAAGTGAACAGATAAGTCAATACAAATGCTTACAGGCTGACCGCAGGTCGTCAAAATCCCTCTGGGTTTTGCAGATCCCCACATGTACACGCGGGGCAGTATTTAGAACTCAGACAGGGCCTCGATTCAGTAAGAGTTGCTAGAACAAAAAGCATAAGAATGTCACGGTTGCTGAATCGGCAGCTAGAAAGACAATGAAAGGAATGCCTCACAAGTTTTCTAGGTGGGAAAGGGGGACATTTGTTGAACTGGACCTTCACCATCATTTAAAGTGGACCAACACCGAGAGGTGATCGGCCCGGAAATCTATAAGATTCCCGGGCCGATCACCTCCCACCCCGCGGGACATCCGAGATCGGGATGTCCCGCGGGGTGAAACCCCCCCAGACACCCCAAATCGCTTACCGCGCGCGCCGAAAGTGACGCGAGGGAGGCGGCGGCGGCAGCCGCTTGGACGTTCCTGATCCCCGCCTGGACGTTGGCGGGGATTGGACCGTCCAGTCACGTGGGAGCGGGGACAGGTAAGATTTTGGGGCTTTCTGGGGGGTTTCACACAGCGGGGCACCCCCGATCGGGGTGCGCCGCCAAAGTGGACCAAAACCCAGGATAGTCAAAATCCTGGGTGTTGGTCCACTTTAATGAAAAGCCCAAACCCTTAGAAAACTATTCCCCAGCATCTAAAAATAATATATTTAATATATTTAATGTTTTTAGTCACTTATTACTCTTTCTCCCGCTGGGCTGCAACTCTGTCCAGGACTCTGGGATATGGACACCACTATCTTGAATCAGAAGCATCACATACTGAGCAGAGAGGGGTGAAAAGTGCAGGGGGGCGGGGTTATAGCTGTGCTTTACACAGATAGAGGAGAAAAAGGTCAGCAATCCCAGAATGCAGAGCGGCACAGTCAGAAGACACTTCCTGTCTGCAGACAGCCGAGACTCCACGGGCTGCCATCTTGGATGTTTAAGGGCTCAGAAAATGCAGTAGATGCAGCTAGGATGTTTTTTTAATGTGGGCAATCTGTATGTACATGGGGGGGCATATAAGATAGGCCCTTATTCAGGGTGAAGATCTGGTTGAGATTGGGCCATGCCCCCACATTGAGGGATGGATGAATCCACTGCCCCTTATTGAGGGATGGATAGGAGATGTAACAGTAACAACAATGTAAATGCTTTGGAGAGGCAAATGAATGATTTATTGATGCAGATCTGCATGTTACATCTCAAAGAGGGACAAATGAGAACAAAGAGGAACATGGACTCAAAAGAGGGACAGTCCCATACCTCCCAACTTTTTAGGGCGGGAAAGAGAGTTGTTTTATTAGGCCACGCCCCCTCGTTGAAGGATGAATGAAGCCACGCCCCCTCATCGAGGGACGGATAGAAGATGGGGATGTAACAGTTACAACAATAGAAATGCTTTGAATAGGCAATTGAATCTATTTATTGATGCAGATCTGCATGTTACACTTCAAAGATGGACAATGTGTAAATGAAGCCACACCCCCTTATTCAGGGATGGGTGAAGCCACACCCCCTTATTCAGGGATGGGTGAAGCCACACCCCCTTATTCAGGGATGGGTGAAGCCACACCCCCTTATTCAGGGATGGGTGAAGCCACACCCCCTTATTCAGGGATGGGTTAAGCCACACCCCCTTATTCAGGGATGGATGAAGCCACACCCCCTTATTCAGGGATGGATGAAGCCACACCCCCTTATTGATTGATGAGGAGGTAGATTGTAACAGTTACAACAATAAACACTTTAAATAGGCAAATGCATAATTTATTGCTGCAGATCTGCATGTTACACCTCAAAGAGGGACAGAGGCGAACAAAGAGGGACAGGACCTCCAAATCGGGGACACTTGGGAGGTATAGAAAGGCAATGACACGTTTTGTTACTCATAAGAAACGTGTAGGCCTCACCCACTTCGTACTTGGTGAGGACGGCAGGGAGCGGCTTCTTCTGGGCCCAGGGTGCCCCACGTGTCTGTATGGGTGGGTGGGGGATGATGGGTATCTACCTCAGGGGATGTGGCTTCTTCTGGGCCCAGGGTGCCCCATGTGTCTGTATGGGTGGGTGGGGGGTGCTGGGGATCTACCTCAGGGGATGTGGCTTCTTCTGGGCCCAGGGTGCCCCACATGTGTCTGTATGGGTGGGGGTGCTGGGGATCTACCTCAGGGGATGTGGCTTCTTCTGGGCCCAGGGTGCCCCACATGTGTCTGTATGGGTGGGGGGGGGGTGCTGGGGATCTACCTCGGGATGTGGCTTCTTCTGGGCCAAGGGTGCCCCACATGTGTCTGTATGTCTGTATGGGGGGGGGGGTGCTGGGGATCTACCTCAGGGGATGTGGCTTCTTCTGGGCCCAGGGTGCCCCACATGTGTCTGTATGGGTGGGGGGGGGGTGCTGGGGATCTACCTCAGGGGATGTGGCTTCTTCTGGGCCCAGGGTGCCCCATGTGTCTGTATGGGTGGGTGGGGGGTGCTGGGGATCTACCTCAGGGGATGTGGCTTCTTCTGGGCCCAGGGTGCCCCACATGTGTCTGTATGGGTGGGGGTGCTGGGGATCTACCTCAGGGGATGTGGCTTCTTCTGGGCCCAGGGTGCCCCATGTGTCTGTATGGGTGGGTGGGGGGTGCTGGGGATCTACCTCAGGGGATGTGGCTTCTTCTGGGCCCAGGGTGCCCCACATGTGTCTGTATGGGTGGGGGTGCTGGGGATCTACCTCAGGGGATGTGGCTTCTTCTGGGCCCAGGGTGCCCCACATGTGTCTGTATGGGTGGGGGGGGGGTGCTGGGGATCTACCTCGGGATGTGGCTTCTTCTGGGCCAAGGGTGCCCCACATGTGTCTGTATGTCTGTATGGGGGGGGGGGTGCTGGGGATCTACCTCAGGGGATGTGGCTTCTTCTGGGCCCAGGGTGCCCCACATGTGTCTGTATGGGTGGGGGGGGGGTGCTGGGGATCTACCTCAGGGGATGTGGCTTCTTCTGGGCCCAGGGTGCCCCATGTGTCTGTATGGGTGGGTGGGGGGTGCTGGGGATCTACCTCAGGGGATGTGGCTTCTTCTGGGCCCAGGGTGCCCCACATGTGTCTGTATGGGTGGGGGTGCTGGGGATCTACCTCAGGGGATGTGGCTTCTTCTGGGCCCAGGGTGCCCCACATGTGTCTGTATGGGTGGGGGGGGGGTGCTGGGGATCTACCTCGGGATGTGGCTTCTTCTGGGCCAAGGGTGCCCCACATGTGTCTGTATGTCTGTATGGGGGGGGGGGTGCTGGGGATCTACCTCAGGGGATGTGGCTTCTTCTGGGCCCAGGGTGCCCCACATGTGTCTGTATGGGTGGGGGGGTGCTGGGGATCTACCTCAGGGGATGTGGCTTCTTCTGTGTCTGTATGGGTGGGGGGTGCTGGGGATCTACCTCAGGGGATGTGGCTTCTTCTGTGTCTGTATGGGTGGGGGGTGCTGGGGATCTACCTCAGGGGATGTGGCTTCTTCTGGGCCCAGGGTGCCCCACATGTGTCTGTATGGGTGGGGGGGGGGGGTGCTGGGGATCTACCTCAGGGGATGTGGCTTCTTCTGGGCCCAGGGTGCCCCACATGTGTCTGTATGGGTGGGGGGGGTGCTGGGGATCTACCTCAGAGGATGTGGGTAGTCACTGCGCAGCTCACACAGATGATAGACAATCCAATAGATAAAAGCGGAGTTCCTCTTTATTACCTTCACATGAAGACATGGCGGAAGTCGCGACATCCTTCCAGTTATATTCCCTCCTGTCACAGCCACAGATCAGCCACTGAGGTCCCAGCGGCGGCAATTGCTGTCTTGCTGGAGCTTTACCTCACGCTCTCTGACAGGGACAGGCCTCACATCTGCTCCCCAACAATTCAAGTGCTATAGAGACTGGTTACAGGGTCTCCCTCCCTTATATCACCTCTAGCTTCCTTCTAGAACCTTCACGTCACATGTTCGTCACCATGTGATAGGCTGTTACCTCACAGACCTTCCAGCCAATCACTACCCTCCTTGTTGTTACTGTGTCTCTACCAAGCAACCTGCTCTGGTTATTAGAGAGGAACATCAGGGTAGGTTACACACTCATGGTAGGTTACACACTCACCTTCCTCTGGTTTTACCTCAGGGTAGTTTCTACTCACCTCCATCTTCTGCGTCCCTCGGATTCTGGTGACCTTCCATCAGGCGGCGCCATCTTGCATCCCATCAGGCACTGGGCCCCCGATCTCGTGCCTGCGCAGTGTCCGCGAATGGGACGCAATGGAGCCGCCCAGAATCTTGCGTCATCCTTGCCCCTGCCAGCGGCTTAGCCGCCATTTACAGACAGGAGGATTGGGCCCCGAAGCAGCCGGATGTCACTGCAGCAGGCAGCGGCCACATCCAAAAGGTAAGTAGGGGCCCATTCGGGCCGGGGGGGGGGGGGGGGGATCATCTCTTTTTATATTCTAAGTATGTCACACACCCCACTTCAAACATTAATTATTACACTTGGGTTATACCACCAGCAGGTGGCAACGTTGCAGAGAAGTCATGAAAAACGAGCCCCTCCTGGTCTATACATACCTGGTACCTCCCACTCATTCCCCAGTGTTCTTCTCTGCAAGATGGCGACAAGACAGAAGAAAGAAGTCTCCTGCTTGCAGGTAGCTGGGGTCAGACCCCGCCCCCCCCATGGTCTATTTCTGCCCGGCCTTTTGTGTTATCAGCCCCTTGTTGAATGTGTAGCCTCCCAGTTTAGGCTGTCGGCCGGGCAAAGTGTAGACGGCACTTAAGGTGCCTAGGAGATTAGCTCCTCCTCTCGACCCCATATTATGGGGCATAGTGGTTATCCGGCCTGGTGATCCGGATGTGGGATGCCCCGGCCCTATTGTCCCTATTAGATTCCTCCTTTCCAGCTTGGTTTTGTGTGTGTCAGGTGTCTGTTTTACTTGGTGGCGGGGCTGGGCGGCCTGGGGGTTGTGTGCTGCCGGCCCGCGCGTTTTGTGAGTGTGTTGGGGGGGGGGGCTCTGCTGGGGCCCCCCGGACTGTGTTTCCCGTGGAGGGGTCGGGCGGCGTGAGGGTCGCCGGCCCGCCGCTCTGCATGTGTTTTTACTGTGGGCGCCATGTCCGTGGCGCCCGCTACTATGCTCCAGTCGGGGTGGGTGGGGCCGGGAGGCGGGGTGCCGCCGGCCCGCCTGTCTTCGGTGCGGGTGCCTTTAGTTAGGCGCCCACGGGCGTGGTCCCCGGCGCTGGGTACTGCTGGTCGGGCCGGGCGGCGTCTGTGTCGCCGGCCCGCCTGGCTATCGTTGCGGGCGCCATTGTCTGGGCGCCCGCCTTGCTCCTTGGTGGGGGGCGGGGCCGCGTCGCGCGCGGCCCGCGCTTCCTCCGGATTGGGGGCGGGGCCTCAGCGCTTCCCGCGCGCGCTGGGCCCGCCCTTCCTTTCCCTCTGCTGCTTCCTCGCTCTTTAAAGTGGACCAACACCCAGGATTTTGACTATCCTGGGTGTTGGTCCACTTAGGTGGGGCACCCCGATCAGGGGGAAGCGAGAGACGCGGCCACGTCTCGCGCATGCGCCGTTGGATCGCCGGTAAGGTGAGGATTGTGAGCCTCCTGGGGGGTTCCTCCCCGCGGGACATCCCGATTTCGGATGCCCCGCGGGGAGGGATCTGATCGGTCCGGGAATCTTATAGATTTCCGGGCCGATCCCCCCTGGGTGTTGGTCCACTTTAAGGTAGGCTGGGGCGGTTGTCGGTTATTAAGGTGGTCTTCTGGCTGGGGGCATTTTTTATTGCTATTGTTGATAGCAAGCTATTTTTGTGTGCTGGGTGTCCTATTGGGGCTTCCCTGGCTTTTCACAGGTAACCATAGCGTTTGGATTATGCATATATATATATATATTTTTTTTTTATGTATATGGATATGTGTATATTTGTATATATATTGTGTTTTGTCGATGTGCTTGGTGTGACTGTTGTCTTCCTTTTCGGATTCTGGGATCCCACGCTGCAGGGCTCTCCCGGTCTTGGATACCGGGCTAGTGGGGTGTTTTGTCCTTACCTTCCCCTTTATTGGCATTTTTTTTGCAAATTTCCCCATTTCAGGGCCATTGTTAAATAAAGTAATTTAAGGGGCATCCCGGGTCGCATTTTGCGTAAATCCCTGGTTATTGCGATTACCATAAATTCACCATATGGAGGCTACCAAAGATTCCGGAAGCGGTCCTTCGGGGCAGTCCGAGTTGTGCGGGGGGTGTGGGACTCCGCTCCCAGGGGATGATGTCATTATATGTATTCCATGTGCACAGCGGAACATTGAGCACCAGTCCGGCACCCCGGTGCCCGGTCATTTCTCGGCCGCGCCATCTCCCTCCCCCTCCTCGCCTGTTCCGGACCCCGTGTGATGTTGTCATTGGGGGTGATTCGCAATCTGAGGTTTGCGCCCGATTGGCCAGCCTCGAGGAAATGTTTTCTGCTGTGGTCGCTCAGAAGGCTTTGGCTAAGCGGAGACGCTTGTCCCCGCCTCCGTCGGACTCAGATGATGAGGTTGTTGAGGCTTTGGTTTGGTCAGATCGTCCCCTTGAAGAGGGTGAGCTTATTGAGGGTCTAGATGATCCTAAGGTTCAGCAGCTGCTGGGTGCTGAGGATGACCAGGCCACGGGGTTGGTCCCCGACACGTCTTCCATTCTGGCCCAAATGTTGAGGTTTTGGATTTGGACCCTCCTGAAGTTGCTCCTCGGCCAAAGGGTCAGCTTTTTGGGGTGTCCAAGCCGCGCTTGGAGTTTCCCAGTCAACAGCATTTCGTGGATGTTGTCCTTAAGGAATGGGAGCAACCTACGCGTCTCGTTGGGGTGCCGCCTAGCTGGGATAGAAAGTATCCCTTTCCGGCGGACTTGGTGAAGCGTTGGTTTGTCCCTCCCGAGGCTGATGCTCCGGTTTTGGGACTATTAATACGGAGGTTGTACATTCTCCCGACACGACTTCTCTTAAGGACGGCGAGGATCGCCGGATTGATCAGCTGGCCCGCCATGGTTTTGTCTGTGCGGGTTCGGTCTTGAGGCCTGTTTGTGCTTCGGCACTTTTATTGTTGGCGGTTAGGTCTATTGTCAGGGATTTATGTGTGGATCTTGATCCTACTCGTGATGAGTTTTCTTGCCTTAAGCGTTGTGAATCCTTCATTTCATTTCTTCTTACCGCTCAGGATGATGCCATGTTAATGTGTGGCAGGGCTACAGCTCTGTTGGTGGCTATCCGCCGCTCGGTGTGGCAGTGGACTGCTGATTTTAATTCTAAGTGATCGCTCACGGCTCTTCCCTCTCGGGGTTTGAGACTTTTCGGTGAGAAGCTTGATTTTGTTGCCAAGGGAGGTAAGTTACCTCAGCGCAAGATATTTCGTTGCTCCTTTTGGGGGGGCGGCCCCCTTCAATCCTTCCTTTTGGGGAGCCAGAGCCGGCAGGGGTGCGGGCTTCTTGGCTTTCAGGGGTGCCAGCTGGAACAGGGGTAATGGCCGCGGCCGTCCCGTTCCCGTCTGGGGCATCAAGCCCAAGCCAGCTGCCAAGCCCGCTCAGCAATGCGGGCGGGGGGGGCGGCTGCGACTCTTCTCCCGGGTATGGGACCAGGAGGTCTCGGACAGATGGATCCGGGAGGTGGTGTCGGCCGGTTACAAGCTGGAGTTCGAGTCCCGCCCTCCTCCAAGGTTTCTCAGGTCTCGTGTCCCTTCAGATCCTTTGGCCATGCAGGGGCTCCTGGCGGCGGTAAGGAATCTTCTGGAAATGGCAGTCATTTGCCCGGTCCCTCCTTCGGAGGTGGGGCACGGGTATTATTCCAATCTCTTCACAGTGCCCAAAAAAGGATGGGTCGTTCTGTCCCATCCTGGATTTGGAGTTTCTCAACCTGTTTGTTCGTCCCAGGAAGTTTCGCATGGAAACTCTGCGGTTTGCGAGCAATTCGCTTCGGCAGGTGGACTTTGACGTCCATAGGCATCACGGATGCATACCTTCACATTCCGATCTTCCAGCTCACCAGAGGTTTCTTTGCTTTTGTGGTGGAGGATCGGCATTTTCAGTTTGTGGCTCTTCCGTTCGGCCTCACCTCGGTGCCGAGAGTGTTCACCAAGGTGTTGGCGGGCGTGATGGCCCTGCTCAGAGCTTAGGGGATTCGCATTGTGCCTTTTCTGGATGATCGGCTGGGTGATCAACTACCCCAAGTCCTCTCTGGTTCTGGCCAGGGTGGTGACCTTTCTGGGGATGTCCTTGGACTCTTGCCAGCACAGAGTCTTTCTCCCTCAGGCCAAGGTTCTTTTGATTCAGGAATTGGCTCAGCTTTTTCTTTCCAATTCTCGCCCGTCCATCCGTCTAGGGATGTGACTGGTGGGGCTGATGGTAGCTTCTTTCGAGGCAGTTCCCTTCGCGCAGTTTCGCACGCGGACACTTCAGCTTCGTCTGTTGGCGTCTTGGGACCGGCGACTGCGGTCGTTGGATCGGTCCTTCCGGATGTCCCCCCGGGTTCGGCAGTCTCTACTGTGGTGGTTGGTCTCGGACAATCTCTTGAAGGGCAGGTCATTTCTGACCCTGCTTTGGGTAACAGTCACCACGGACACCAGTTTGTCAGGATGGGGAGGTTTCTGGAAGGATCTTCGGTTCCGGGGGCGGTGGGGTCCTCAGGAAGCCCACTCGTCCATCAATGTTTTGGAGTTGAGAGCCATCTGGTTGGTTTTGTCTCACTTGACGCAGCATTTACAGGGCTTGCCGGTTCAGGTTCGATCAGACAATCGGACGGCGGTTGCTTACATCAATCAAGTCCTCTCTGGTTCCGGCCAGGGTGGTGACCTTTCTGGGGATGTCCTTGGACTCTTGCCAGCACAGAGTCTTTCTCCCTCAGGCCAAGGTTCTTTTGATTCAGGAATTGGCTCAGCTTTTTCTTTCCAATTCTCGCCCATCCATCCGTCTAGGGATGTGACTGGTGGGGCTGATGGTAGCTTCTTTCGAGGCAGTTCCCTTCGCGCAGTTTCGCACGCGGACACTTCAGCTTCGTCTGTTGGCGTCTTGGGACCGGCGACTGCGGTCGTTGGATCGGTCCTTCCGGATGTCCCCCCGGGTTCGGCAGTCTCTACTGTGGTGGTTGGTCTCGGACAATCTCTTGAAGGGCAGGTCATTTCTGACCCTGCTTTGGGTAACTGTCACCACGGACACCAGTTTGTCAGGATGGGGAGGTTTCTGGAAGGATCTTCGGTTCCGGGGGCGGTGGGGTCCTCAGGAAGCCCACTCGTCCATCAATGTTTTGGAGTTGAGAGCCATCTGGTTGGTTTTGTCTCACTTGACGCAGCATTTACAGGGCTTGCCGGTTCAGGTTCGATCAGACAATCGGACGGCGGTTGCTTACATCAATCACCAAGGAGGGACTCGCAGTCTGGGTGTCATCAGAGGGGTGTCTCTGATCCTAGTTTGGGCAGAGACTCATGTCCCTTGCATCTCGGCAGTAGACATTCCAGGAGTGGAAACCACGGAGGCGGACTTTCTGAGCCGGCGTTCTTCCTGTTGGGGAGAATGGTCTTTCCACCCCCAGGTGTTTCGGTCGCTTTGTCTCCGGTGGGGGACACCGGAGGTGGATCTGTTTGTCTCTCGTCACATTCACAAGCTTCCGACATTAGTGTCGCTTTCCCAGGATCTTCTGGCTCTGGCGGCGGATGCCATGGCCCTGAGTTGGGGGGACCTGGGGTTTCTTTATCTGTTTTCTCCGATCCCCATGCTAGGCAGGGTGCTGCGAGAGTTGGTTCTGGAAGGGTTTCCCGCCATTCTTGTGGCTCCAAGGTGGCCAAGGCGGGTGTGGTTCGCAGACATCGTTCGTCTGGCAGTGGATCAGTTTCGATCTGCCTCTTTGGTCGGATCTCCTCACAACTGTGCTACCCCAGTTTACCAACGCTGGCTTTGACGGCTTGGCTGCTGAAACCTCCATCTTAAAGGAGGAGGGTTTTTCGGATTCGGCCATTCGGACTCTTATCAGTGCCAGGAAGAGATCCTCTTCTTCCATCTATTATAGGGTTTGGAGATCTTATATTGGTTGGTGTGAGGCTAGATCTTTGCCCTGTCGGGTCTTTTCTGTTTCTAGGATTTTGGAATTTCTTCAATCTGGGCTGGACTCTGGTCTTCAGCTGAGTACTTTGAAGGGGCAGGTTCTGCCTTGTCTATCTTTTTAGGTCAGTTGCACTCCATCCTTTGGTCAGGACATTTTTCCAGGGGGTTCGTATCTGCGGCCTCCTAGGAAGCCTTTGCTCCCTGTTTTGGGTTTTGAATTTGGTTCTCTCTGCTCTTCAGGCTTCTTCTTGAGCCTTTGCAGGTTATTGTTCTTCCTACTCTGATTCTGAAGGTTGCCTTGTTGGTGGCCATCACTTCTGTTCTGCGTGTCTCGGAGTTGGCAGCCTTGTTGGTTCGGGCTCTTCACTTTGAGAGACGTCAGGTCAAGGTGGTTTTCCGCTTCAAACCGGACCTTCTTGCTAAGGTGGTCTCTGCTTTTCGTTTTAACCAGGACATTGTTCTTCCTTCCTTGCGTCCTGAGCCTAGGAATGACAAGGAGAGGGTTTGCACTGTTTGGAAGTACTGTTTGTTTACTACTTCTCTTTTTCTTAAGACTGTTGTCTTTTTCGTGGTGCCCTGTTGGTCCTAGTAAAGGTTTGGCTACCTCTAAGTCTTCCATTAGCAAATGGATTCGTCAGGCTGATGTCGGGGCCTATTCTACCAAGGGGAAGGTTTTCCCTTTTTTCGTATCACTGCTCATTCTACTCGTGCTGTTGGAGTGTCCTGGGCTTTTCAGCGCCAGGCTTATGTTGAACAAGTTTGTAAGGCTGCTACTTGGTCTTCTGTTCACACTTTTTCAAGTTTTACAAGGTGATGTGCGGGCTTCAGCGGATGCTGTTTTTGGCCGCAGGGTTCTGCAGGCTGCAGTGGTTTGAGTTTTGCATTACGGCTTTGTTGGATACCCGCCCTTTTCTGGACACTGCTTTTGGATGTCCCAAGTGTAATAATTACTGTTTGAAGTGGGGTGTGTGACATACTTAGAATAATACCATTTTGTGAATACTCACCTGTAAAATGGGTATTATAAGTATGTCACACACCCCACTTCACCCGCCCTTTTTTGGTATCCCAGATTTTTTTTTTTACAGGTGAAGTTTCGTTTACAGTTTGAGGGTTTCCAATGGGTTTTTTCCTGGTACCTTGTCTTTACTGCTGTTTTAAATACTGGGGAATGAGTGGGAGGTACCAGGTATGTATAGACCAGGAGGGGCTCGTTTTTCATGACTTCTCTGCAACGTCGCCACCTGCTGGTGGTATAACCCAAGTGTAATAATTAATGTTTGAAGTGGGGTGTGTGACATACTTATAATACCCATTTTACAGGTGAGTATTCACAAAATGGTATTTTTAGGTCTGATGTTCCTCTATAACTCCTTCTACCTGACCTTCTAGAACAGTCTCCATTTAAGTCTATGGCCCAATGATTCTCTATGGCCTCGTTGCTGCCATCTTGAGTCTATTTAGGAGTACTGCAACCACTATACACTCTTATGGCTAGAAACCATTAAAGGGTTTAAAGTAGACCAAAACCCACAGTGATCGGCTCGGGAATCTTACAAACTGATCGATTCCTTCTCCCTCGGGGGATTCAAAATCGGGATGCCCTGCTGTGTGAAACCGACCAGGTTGCCCCATTCACTTGCCTTCTTCTCTGGTCCATTGGCGCATGCCAAGGGTAGCGGGGGATGCGTCCGTCAGCGCACTCGAAGCCGATTGCCTTAGATGACTTGCTCCGAGCGCGCTGATTGGACGAGCAGACTCGTATGCGCTGTAGGACCGGGAAGAGGCGAGTTTGTTTCGGCGACCTGGGGGGTTTCACACAGTGATCGGGATGCCCCGAGGGCAAGGACCAAAACCCAGGATAGTCATAATACAGGGTTTTGGTCCCAATGATTCTCTATGGCCTCACTGCTGCCATTTTGAGTCTGATTAGGAGTACTGCAGCCACTATACACTCTCATGGCTAGAAACCATAAAAGGGTTTAATCTCTTATTAACTGTATGTACAAGGGTTTCTTAGTAACTAACGGGCATGTTCCTTTTTACATCTAGACCCCTACAAAAGTAGTGAACTTTCATTGTCTTCCTAGCGGGTGATTCAGCAACAGAGGTATTAATATGCTTTTTTTTTATCCTAAAGTTAATTTTTTACTGCCAATTTTTTTAACTCTTACTGAATCGAGGCCATAGAGCCGGTTAGGTGGAGGTCCACAAAACATGACCTGTCAGTGGCTCCCGAGGAGAGGGTGGAGGCGGGAGGTTGGGTCACAAAGTGAATGTGCCAAGCATGGTGGTAAGTGTTTAGAAGGGTGTAGGGTGGGTTGGTAAAGCCATGTGATAGGCTCGTCTATATAGATTAGTTCCGACCCCGCCCCAGCCCAGAGATGCTGGGGATTGGTCCAGCATTGTTTAAACCGGTGAAGGAGCCAGGGCAAGGATGAGTTTGGCAGCGGTCCAGGGGGGGGGGGTTCACACAGCGGGGCATCCTGGTTCAGGATGTCACAGGTGGAAGGCCTGTCTTGCACATGGTGTAGGAGTAGGAGACAAGAGTGAGGACAGATTGGAGACTGAAGTTGGGTTGGTACCTTTGTACTAGCAATTAAAGCAGAACTACCTCTACCTCTGTATGTGGCGATCCCAATCTGGAACGCCCCATTGTAAAAGACCAATCGACTCGCCTCTGTTCCAAGCCTTCAAGGCATCTTGATGCCGCTAAGTGCCCAAACCTGTCCCTCTGATTCTCCTTCCTTCTGTTAAATGGCACTTGGATTATTTTGACTATTATTATTTTTATATTATTTATTATGATTATGTTTTGATTTTTAAGAATGTTTTCTATGTATTATTATGAAGATTTTTTATTATTATTATAATATGCTTTCTTTATATGTATTATTATTATTTTTATATTTATTATTATATTTATTATTGATTATCGTTTTTATATTTATTAATGATGATTATTAGTAGTAGTACTATATTTATTATTGATTATTATTATTTATTATTTTTATATTTATTATTGATGTTTTTATTTTTATATTTGACTATTATTATTTATTAATATATCTATTTTTAGAAATAAACAATAATACCTGAAGCGCTGATGCTTTGTATAGTTAGGGGTGAGAGGAGAAATGGCCAAGGCAGGAATCCAGAATAACTATGACAGGTTGGTAGTAGAGAGCGGCAGTAGTCTTGCTGGGATATGATCGGGGCAGGCACTAGTGAGCTGTATTGGTGGTGCTGTGAGGCTGCTCTCAAACCTGTTCAGATTTTACCTGCAACCGAAACAGAAACCGCAGCTGCTTACAGTAAGTGTGAATCCGGCCTGAGTACGTGTCTGAGATGTTTTTGAGCTGCAGGTGACAGGGGCGGCAACGGGGTGAATGTGAGGGCAGAGTCCAGTAGGTTCCCGTTGCAACACTCTGGGATCCTTTATGAATAATTGCATATAGAGCCTCTCCATGGAGTAATTTCCCTCCACTGCAACAGCTGCTTTAATGTGGACCAAAACCTGTGTTTTTTATTATCCCATGTTTTGGCCCATCACCCTGGGGCACCTTGATTTGAGATGCCTCGCTATGTGAAACTCCACCATTAGCCCACTGTTCTTGCCTTTCCACGAGCCCACGGGCGGGAGTGCATCTCTCCTCCAACCAACCTGGATGAAATCCTAGCCTAGCACATGACCGGCGAGACAGGTGAGTATGTGGGTGATCCTGGGGATACAGACAGCGGGACATTCCTTATCAGGGTGACCCTGGGACTCCAGACAGTGGGGTATCCCTTATCAGGATGCCCCCTACCCATGCATACATTGTGGGTGACCCTGGGGATACAGACAGACCCGATAAGGGATGCCCCCACCAAGAGGAACAAAACACTAGCAAGACAAAATCTTATTCCTCCTAAATAGCCCAACTGTATCTAATTCAGTTTAAAAATTACAAATGTGACTACATGACGGGGAACCCCTTAAAGCGGAAAAAACCCAAACAGGCTTTTCTCTTGGCCATCCCAAATTTGGGATGCCTCGCTATATGCACCCAGCCAATCAGATCGGTCGGGACGAGAGCGCGCCCTAATCTAAAGGCCATTTCCTGAGCTCTGCGTCTAAAGAGAGGCATATTCATAATCACTGGCCATAATCCTTCATATGCACAGTATACAGCGTTGATTCGATGAGAGTCTACACGTGTCGCGGGACTGGTGCTCAGATAAGATTTACTGGGGATCAGGGGGTTTACACAAAGCAGGGCAACTCTATTCGGGATGCCACGGGGCAAGAAGCAAAACCCGGGTTAGTGAAAATCCACAGTTTTGGTCCACATTAAATGTTTGCACCAGTCTCATCTTGTAACACTTAGTGATTAACCCTTAAGCCTCATCCCAGGAAGCTTATCAGTGGCAAACAAGAAAAACTGGCCCTGCAGCAGCACCTTTCCTGAGCACCCATAGGTGATTACAGCCCTGATTGCAGCCTGTAATAACCTGTTTGGCTCTTCCTTCAGGGCGCAACTACTGCACAGCGCAGGGCCCAGCAGCAAAGTGTCCCGACCCAAAAGCAAATATCTGGAAGGCTTTTAGTAAATATTGGCAGCGCGTTACACCTGGCACAGACCTCGCCTCCTTCTCTTCTAAGGCTTGGCAGGCACTGAGGCATAACTCCCAAGTGTCCCCGATTTGGAGTGACTGTCCCTCTTTTGAGTCAGTGTTCCCTTGTCCCTCATTGTTCTCATTTGTCCCTCTTTGAGGTTTGCCACCTGGCTGGTATTTTCTTTTTTTTTTTTTTTTTTTTTTTTTTTTTTTACTTTACTGGCCAATGGACTGGTAGTGTCGGTAATTGTATTATTACTGGTAAATGTAATGTAAAGGGATACTTTTCCTAACCTCAATTACCAGTAAAGGCTTCATCCATCCCCCAAAGAGGGGGCGTGACTTCATCCATCCCTCAATGAGGGGGCGTGACTTCATCCATCCCTCAATGAGGGGCATGGCTTCATTTACATGTCCCTCTATGAGGTGTAACGTGCAGATCTGCAGCAATAAATGATTAATTTGCCTATTCAAAGTGTTTCTATTTTTGTAACTGTTACAATGTATCTCCTATCCATCCCTCAATGAGGAGGCGTGACTTCATCCATCCCTCAATGAGGGGGCGTGTCTTCATTTACATGTTGTCCATCTTTGAGATGTAACATGCAGATCTGCTGCAATAAATGATTCATTTGCCTATTCAAAGTGTTTCTATTGTTTTAACTGTTACTATCTCCTATCCATCCCTCAATGAGGGTGTGTGGCTTAATCTATCCCTAAATGAGGGGGCGTGGCCTAATTTAACAAATGTCCCTCTTTCCCACTCTGAAAAGTTGGGAGGTATGGCTGAGGCTCGCCATCCAGAAAGACCTATGCCCCATATAGGGTTGCCACCTGGACAGTATTTTTTTTTTTCTTCTACTTTACTGATCAATGGTGGTGCCTCTATGTTTTTTTTTTTTACTGGTAAATGTAATTGCTGGTATACTCTTCCTATCCTTATTTACCAGTAAAAAAAACAAATATACCGGCACCACCAGGCCAGTAAAGTAAAAAAAAAAAAAAATTACCGGCCAGTTGGCAACCCTAGTCCTATAACCAGGGGTGTAGGTGGGGGGAGCAGGGGGGCATTTGCAGCGGGTCAGGGGGGTGCCAAAGGGAGGTCTGAGAACAGGTGGGGGGCACCATTTTGAATCTTTGCCCCGGGTGCCAGAAAGCCTCGCTACTCCTCTGCCTATAGCAGCTGCTTAGTGGCGATTACACCTTTCACTTTCCAATCGCACAGCAGCCCAGGAGCGGCTCTCCGCTGACACACTTTAGAAAGCCCCCCGACAATGAGCTGCCTGGGCTTGTCTGCTAATTCCTCTCTGTACCTTGTGAGACTCTCGGGCTTAGAAACCTAGTTACAGGTGACTGGGCCCCAATGCATACTCTAAACGGGGCCCTTTGTGGCTCATATAGTAACTGCACAAAAGGTGATTTCCCCCCCCCCCTCCTTCCTTGGTCCTTATATTCTGACCATCTCTCACTTCTCCTTATCAGCTGTTTGCAGGTTGTTATACTGTGTAACTGCTTTGTGCTGTATGAGATCTGTATAGCGAGAAGCCGCCTCTGTGTCATCCGCAGAACAACCAAAACCATAAGCGACCGCCATTATTCTGGGTTTATGCCCCACGCATTCTAATCTCCGCCGATCTTCCTAATCCTAATTATTCCAATCCCAACCCTCCAGTCCTAGTTTCCAAATCCTGAGCATTCTAATTCTGGCTTCCCGATTCTAGCCTTCCAATGCTTCAATCCCAAGCATGTTAAACTCTGCTTCCCAATCCTATCCTAATCCCAATGATACTAATGCCAGTTTTCCAAACTTAGGGAGTTATTTAAGAAGCGATAGCGCCAGGTAGAAACAGGCAGCGCCCGGTAAACCCTTGCGCTGTGCGCAAAACCACATTTATGAAAGCGAATCTGGTGTCACTCTCCCATACAGTTCAATGGGCTTTCATTTGTTTGTGTTTTTAAATAGCTCCAATCATTGTGTGACCTCTCCTGGCTGCAAACAAACACTTTTATAATTTTTTTTTAAATTTTTTTTTAATATTTTTTGACAGAATTGTATTTACTGGTCTGGCACTAAAGTGTCGTTGTCACGGTGTTAAAACAATGTCATTCCATGTGTTTTTGATTTGTTACTGGTGAATATGTGTTCAAAAACAGACTTTAACCACACAGCGTCTGGAACTCTATGCTACAGCGACCAGATTTAAAACACCGACACTGGGTGTGTGTAGTTTTTTCTGAAGTATGGTGTTGAGCGCCGAGTGCCTGACGCACTGAGCTGGCGCTACCTCTCACTGCAGCATTGTACTGTTGTTAGAGCGCCCAACATACATCACATTCATCAATGCCGGCCAGGTTACTACAGCGCCCGATACCCGCTTAAAGCGTCTACTAGTGGTCGCTCTAAGAGCCGCTAGACAGATGCTCATCTGGCAATACCTGGCGCTAGCAGTGAATCGGCCTCCGTTTCCCAATTACAGACATTCTGATTCCAGTTTTCCAGACCCAAGCATTCTGATCCAAACCTCCTAATCCCTGCTTCCCAATATTTCTAAGCTCCGTCTCCCAATCCTAAGAATCTAATTCCAATCCTCCCAGTCCCAAATCTTCGAATCTGTTTCCAAATCCCACCCATTGATTATTAAATAAATAAAATGCACACCCACTTTAAATCTTTGTGATTTTATGTATAATAATTAAATATGCATAGAAAAAGAGTTACAAATTCATAATATAACCCAATTATTGCACTGACGTTTAGAAAAACTGTAGTGATAGGTTCTGTTATGCATAGGACCTAGCCCTAGTCTATTGCACTTACCTGATAAATAAAGTGACTTTTTTTGTATATTATTGTATCTAATTAGCCAAATGTTACCATGGTGCTAAGTCTGCCCTATGTATAACTCCTTCATCACAATTCTTGCAAGGTAGGTATTGAAGATAAAAGTATCAGTTTGTATACAGAAAAGGGCAACTGCCCTCCCGATAATATTACAACAAAGATACATAGAAACAATACATCCACAGCAGTGTTTTATTTACAAAAGTGGATTAGACTAATCCAAATCCCACTTATTCCAATCCCCAAATTAAAGTCCTGAGCATTCTAATCTCAGCCTCCAAATCATCATAATCCCAACAATTTTAACCCCAGTTTTCCATTCTCAACTATTCTAATCCCAGTTTCCCAAACCCACTCATTCCAATTCCCATTGGACCTTAAAGTCCTAAACATTCTAATCTCTGCCTCCCAATCATCCTAATCCCAATCCAATCATCCTAGTTTCCAAATCACAGGTATTCTAATCCCAGCTTCCCAATTTTAGCCTTCCAGTTTTCCAATCCCAAGCGTTCTAATCACAACCTCCCAATAACTGCTTCCCAAGCATGCAAATGCCAGCCTTTCAATCTAAAAATCGCAACCACAGTGTCCCAGTCCCAGATCCTCTTCTAATCCCAGTTTCCCAATCATTCTAATCCCCAAACATTCTAAGATCAGCCTTGCAATCAATTCTAGCATTCCGGTTTTCAATTTCCAATCTTCCTGATCCCAACCTCCTAATCCCAGCCTTCCAATCCCGAGACCCTTACTCCCAGCCATCCAATCCCAGTTTCACAGTCCACAATCATCTAATTCCAGTTTCCCAACCCCATGCACTCCAATCCCAAGCATGCCTCCCAATCTGACTAATCCCAATGATTCTCATCCCAGCCTTCCAGTCTTGGTTTCCCAGCCACAAGCTTTTTAATCCCAGTTTCCCAGTCCCAAGTATCCTTATCCCAATTTCCAAATCCTAAGCATTTTTATTCCAATCCCCCCAGTTCCGAATGTTCTAATCACAGTTTCCTATAATACCTAATCTCCCCCGCAATTCCTTGAGATTGTACACTCACAGGGGCCGTGTGCTCTCTCCTGATACTCCTCCTGTACTAATGTGTTTTGTTGCATGTGACTCCTGTGTGTGTATTATTTGCATTCATTGTCAATGCCTTGTGTACTCCTCCCACCCTCCTGTAATTTCTTCTTTGTACAGCGCCACCAAATAGGATGGCGCTTTATAAATTAACATTAATATTAATAATCCCAGTTGCCTAATTCCAATCCCAGTGTCCCAATCCTAGCCCCCCAGGTACCTATTCCCAAGCATCCTAATTCCAGTTTCTTAATCCATGCATCCTAATCTCATCCTTCCAATTCCATTTTCGCAATCCCAAAGCAACCTTATCCCATTCTGCCAACCCCAGTTTCCCGGTGTTAAAGAGGACCAAAACCCAGTATTTTAGAAACATAGAAGGTTGACGGCAGAAGGAGACCATGCGGTCCATCTAGTCTGCACTTATGTGTATACTGTATGTTCTCTGTATCTTATGTGTATACTGTATGTTCTCTGTATCTTATGTGTATACTGTATGTTCTCTGTATCTTATGTATATACTGTATGTTCTCTGTATCTTATGTGTATACTGTATGTTCTCTGTATCTTATGTATATACTGTATGTTCTCTGTATCTTATGTGTATACTGTATGTTCTCTGTATCTTATGTATATACTGTATGTTCTCTGTATCTTATGTGTATACTGTATGTTCTCTGTATCTTATGTGTATACTGTATGTTCTCTGTATCTTATGTATATACTGTATGTTCTCTGTATCTTATGTGTATACTGTATGTTCTCTGTATCTTATGTGTATACTGTATGTTCTCTGTATCTTATGTGTATACTGTATGTTCTCTGTATCTTATGTATATACTGTATGTTCTCTGTATCTTATGTGTATACTGTATGTTCTCTGTATCTTATGTGTATACTGTATGTTCTCTGTATCTTATGTATATACTGTATGTTCTCTGTATCTTATGTGTATACTGTATGTTCTCTGTATCTTATGTATATACTGTATGTTCTCTGTATCTTATGTGTATACTGTATGTTCTCTGTATCTTATGTGTATACTGTATGTTCTCTGTATCTTATGTATATACTGTATGTTCTCTGTATCTTATGTGTATACTGTATGTTCTCTGTATCTTATGTGTATACTGTATGTTCTCTGTATCTTATGTGTATACTGTATGTTCTCTGTATCTTATGTGTATACTGTATGTTCTCTGTATCTTATGTGTATACTGTATGTTCTCTGTATCTTATGTATATACTGTATGTTCTCTGTATCTTATGTGTATACTGTATGTTCTCTGTATCTTATGTGTATACTGTATGTTCTCTTTATCTTATGTATATACTGTATGTTCTCTTTATCTTATGTATATACTGTATGTTCTCTGTATCTTATGTATATATATACTGTATGTTCTCTGTATCTTATGTATATACTGTATGTTCTCTGTATCTTATGTGTATACTGTATGTTCTCTGTATCTTATGTGTATACTGTATGTTCTCTGTATCTTATGTATATACTGTATGTTCTCTGTATCTTATGTATATACTGTATGTTCTCTGTATCTTATGTGTATACTGTATGTTCTCTTTATCTTATGTATATACTGTATGTTCTCTTTATCTTATGTATATACTGTATGTTCTCTGTATCTTATGTATATACTGTATGTTCTCTGTATCTTATGTGTATACTGTATGTTCTCTTTATCTTAGGATAGATGTGTGTTTATCCCAGGCATGTTTAAATTCAGTGACTGTTGATTTTTCAACTACCTCTGCTGGAAGTTTGTTCCAAGCATCTACTACTCTTTCTGTAAAATTATATTTTCTAACATTGCTCCTGATCTTCCCCCCGACCAGCTTCAGGTTGTGCCCCCTTGTTCTATCATTAAGCTTCTTCTTAAAAACACTTCCCTCCTGAAACTTATTCAATCCTGTCACATATTTAAAGATCTCAAACTCTCAATCATGTCCCCTCTCTCCCTTCTTTCCTCCAGACTGTACAAATTAAGTTCTTTAAGTCTCTCCTGATAAGTTTTAAGTTTAAGTCCCTCCACCATTTTCGTTGCCCGCCTTTGGACCCGTTCTATTTGAATAATGTCTTTTTGCAGGGGAGGTCTCCAGAACTGCACACAGTATTCTAGCTGTGGCCTCACCAGGGCTCTATACAGCGGCATCACAACCTCCCTCTTCCTACTGGTGATGCCTTGAGCTATGCAGCCGAGCATCCTGCTTGCTTTTCCCACTGCCTGGCTACACTGTCCAATCATCTTGCAGCTTTCAGTAATCAGTACCCCTAAATCTCTCTCCTCCGAGGTCCTGGATAACACAGCGCTGCCCATACGGTGCTCAGAGCAGGGATTCCTTCTACCCAAGTGCAGGATTTTACATTTAGAGACATTAAACTCTAGTTTCCACAGTTTTGACCATCTATCCAGTAACGCTAAATCCTCTTTTGACTATCCTTGACTATCCTGAGTTTTGGTCTTTGCCCCCCGGGCACCCCGATCAGGGATGCCCCACTGTGTGAAACTCCCCAGGTCGCCTGATCTCACTCACCCTTCCTCGGCCCTAAGGCGCATGTGCGGCCCCTTGTCCAATCAGCGGATCTGAGCGTGCTGGTGGCCGCATCCCCCCACTACCCTTTAACAGGGAATGTGCCCGCGCTGCCCATTCACAAATGCCTGGTGCGGGCACGCGCCCTGCTAAAGGGATAGCGGGGATGCAGTCGCTGCTCGCTAATGTGGCGTTGGATCAGGAGAGAAGGTGAGTTTTCGGGCGAACTGGGGGGTTTCACATAGGGGGCATTTCCGAATCTGGATGCCCCGAGGGGAGAGAGTATGCCTGCCCTGGAATTTCATAGACTCCAGGGTGGGTTTTGGTCCACTTTAGGATTTGGATCCTAGCCTCTCTCAATCCATGCATCCTAATCCTGACCCAAAATGATCAGCTCTGTGCAAAGTTTGATTGGCCTACACCGGTCCCATCATTTTCTGAACTGACTAGTCAAGAGGTCAAACTTGGATGACCATTCGCTGCCGCGTGGTCCTTGGGCTCCGACAAGAGGCATAAATATAACATGACATTCAAGTGGGACATTTTTTTTTTTTTTTTTTAGTGTGGCCCTTGGCAACATTAAAGTGGACCAAAACCCAGGATTTTCAGCATGCCGGTTTTTGGTTCTTACCCTTGGAACACCCCGATTTGGGATGCCCTGCTGTGGAAAACCCCACCAGTCCTCTATATAATACATACCTCCCCGGTGTTGCTCAGGCACAGATCCATCTCAGCCTAGGGCCACACTTGAATGTCATTATATATTTATGCCTCTTGTCCGAGCCCAAGGAGCGCGTGGCAGCGAATGGTCATTCAAGTTTGATTTCCTATCTACTGAGTTCAGAAAACAGGTACGGGGGATAGAGTGGTGAAGGCTGTTGTCGATCAACCATAGTGTAAACTGGAGGATTATTAAAGAGGACCAAAACCCACACCCCATTGGAGCTGAAATGTAAAAAGATTCCAGGGCTGCTAGATTCCTGTCAAACCCCCCCCCCTTCTTTCCTGATCTAACTGCGCATGCTGCGGCCACATACCCGCTACCGCTATCCCTTTAGCAGGGCGGGTGCCCGCGCCAGGCGTGTGTGTGTGTGTGTATATATATATATATATCAGATTCCACAGAAGCACTCTTACCTAGCGTTGTAGTGGGTGCTGTGGCGCCGCAAACACACAAGAAAGACGATCAGCCAGCACTCCAAAAGATATTGTATTCAAATCCAACAGGTCGATATCTCAGCAAAGACCAAAAAGATCCTTAGCCCCTGTTGAGCGACCGCATCAGGTCTCTGCCGTGTTTATTTTACTTATTTTACTTGTTTCACATGATTGTATTATGTATATGGCTTGTAATTGCATTTGTTTGGCTGGTGGTGTTCTGATTGGCTGCATCAGCTCTGATGTCACGTGGGACAAGCCCACTGACATCAGGTGGTAATCCCGGGCCCTCTGAGGACATTTAATCCTCAGTGGAGGGGAATCTCTGCTTGCTTGTTTTTGCTCCCTGATGAAGGGGCGCTAGACGCCCCGAAACGTTGGATTTTGTTGGATCTTTTTGGTGTTTGCTGTGATATCGACCTGTTGGATTTGAATACAATATCTTTTGGAGTGCTGGCTGATCTTTCTTATATATTTGGATGGAGGGGTCACTTATACACCTGGCATTAAGAAATAATGTTTCTTTATTTTAATGGAAGTAGAAGGAAATTCGGGGGGGGGGGGGGGTTTGCAGGTTCTGTCACCCTTAATACACTCAAACCTGTCACCCCTGTTTTTTTTCCTACCATGAGAGAATACACCACAAGCTTGGCTGGTGTTTATTTCAGTTCGGATGCCTAAGTGACACCTCCTCTCATTAGCTGATGTGTTTTATGTGGGATTTTACACAATTTTGCCATACAGCTCCTTTAATGTCAGCCATACGCCTCCTTTAATGTCAGCCATACGCCTCCTTTAATGTCAGCCATACGCCTCCTTTAATGTCAGCCATACGCCTCCTTTAATGTCAGCCATACGCCTCCTTTAATGTCAGCCATACGCCTCCTTTTAACCCGGACTTCACCATGTTTTATTGAAAAGCCCAAACCCTTATAGAACGATTCCCCAGCATCTAAAATTAATATATTTTAAGTTTTTAGTCACTTTCTTATTATTCTTTCCCCCACTGGGCTGCAACTCTGTTCAGGACTCTAGGATACGTGCGCTGCCATCTTGACTCAGGTGCATTACACTTACTGAGGAGAGTAGAGCGGGATAAAGAACAGGGGGGGCGGGTTATAGCTGTGCTTTGCTTAGACAGAGCAGAGCTGGGGTCAGGAAAAGGTCAGCAATCCCATAATTCAGATCAGCACAGTTAGAAGGCACTTCCTGTTTGCAGGCTGCCTGATGTCCCATGAGCCGCCATCTTGGATGTTTAAAGGCTCATAACATGCAGTAGATGCAGGTAGGATGATTTTTTAATGTGAGCAATCTGTATGTACAGGGTGTGGGAAGCATATAAGATAGGCTCTTATTCAGGGTGAAGGTCCGGATTAATGTAAGCAATCTGTATGTACAGGGGGAAACATATAAGATAGGCTCTTATTCAGGGTGAAGGTCCGGATGAATGTGAGCAATCTGTATGTACAGGGGGAAACATATAAGATAGGCTCTTATTCAGGGTGAAGGTCCGGATTAATGTGGGCAATCTGTATGTACAGGGTGTGGGAAACATATAACATAGGCTCTTATTCAGGGTGAAGGTCCGGATTAATGTGGGCAATCTGTATGTACAGGGTGTGGGAAACATATAACATAGGCTCTTATTCAGGGTGAAGGTCGGCTTTAATGTCAGCTCCTTTTGACAACCGAGACGGTATAGACGATAGTGGGAGAGGAGCGTCCGCATTCCCACAAGAATGGCTGGATGCCGGAGCATGAATGACCCGCGAGATGACAAGGATGTGACCGCGGTGGCGTGCATGCGCTGTGGGAATGCCAAAAACCTACATTTACGTCAATTCCGGGTGATTTTACATAGTGGAGAAATCCCAAACTGGGATGTCGCATAGATAGGGAATCAGACGTCTTGGGAGTCCACTTAAATGATGTTCGGTAAGGAAAAGTGTGTTGGGAAAAGGTGAGTATCCTGGATACTCACCTTTTCCCAACACACTTTTCCTTCCCATATTACGATATTGTTTATAACTATGTCCGTGTGGTGCAGCTCCTGTACAATGTATATTTGTCTTGTCTCGGCAGCGGGATGCTTGCGGTCGCTGAGAGCGCGATGGAGGAGATCTCCCTGCGGGAGGAGGAGGAGAGCATGGAGTACCGCATGCTGATGGTGTACGCTCAGCGCACGCTTCCCAAATACGCTCAGATGGAAAAGGCGCAGTGTGGGAACGGCGCCGACACCAGCAACTTGAAGGAGGGCCAGGCAGCGGCCAAAAGTGCGCTCCTCCAGAAAGAGCCTAAAAAGAAGAAGAAGAAGAATCCGTTCAAAAGACTGATCCCCAAATGTGTGAAGCCCGTCCATGATGGGAAAGAACATCCCTACGACCAAAATAATGGTGAGTCAGAAAGCCTGTGCGAGAAGCCCTCCCCAATTTACCCCATTAAACCAGTCCATGTCCCTGCCCTGGAACTAGCATGCAGCATCTTTCAGCAGCTTTCACTCATGTAAGAAGGGATCCCTTGTCCTAAGTGCTTACAATTTAAAGGAACAAGAGATGAGGAAGCCATGGGCACAGGAGCTTAGTCTAATGCAGCAAGGAGTAAATAAGGGAGGCTATAGTCATAGCTAAAAAAAACAGACCTTCAGCATGATTTATTGAAAAGCCCAAACCCTTAAACTATTCCCCAGCATCTAAAATTAATATATTTTACGTTTTTAGTTACTTATTCTTTCCCCCACTGGGCTGCAACTCTGTTCAGGACACTAGGATACGGGCGCTGCCATCTTGCCTCAGAAGCCTCACATACAAAGGAGAGGATAGCGGGATAAAGTGCAGGGGGCGGGGTTATAGCTGTGATTTGCACATACAGAGCAGAGCTGGGGTCAGGGAAAGGACAGCAATTCCAGAATGCAGAGCGACACAGTCAGAAGACACTTCCTGTTTGCAGGCTGCCTGATGCTCCATGAGCCGCCATCTTGGATGTTTAAAGGCTCATAACATGCAGTAGATGCAGCTAGGATGATTTTTAATGTGGGCAATCTGTATGTACAGGGAGGAAACATACAAGATAGGCTCTTATTCAGGGTGAAGGTCCGGATTAATGTGGGCAATCTGTATGTACAGGGTGTGGGGAATATATAAGATAGGCTCTTATTCAGGGTGAAGGTCAGGATTAATGTGGGCAATCTGTATGTACAGGGTGTGGGAAACATATAAGATAGGCTCTTATTCAGGGTGAAGGTCCTTTATTAATGTGGGCAATCTGTATGTACAGGGTGTGGGAAACATATAAGATAGGCTCTTATTCAGGGTGAAGGTCCTTTATTAATGTGGGCAATCTGTATGTACGGGGGAGAGAAACATACAAGATAGGCTCTTATTCAGGGTGAAGGTCTGGAGTATTGTGGACAATCTGTATGTACAGGGGGGAAACATACAAGATAGGCTCTTATTCAGGGTGAAGGTCCGGATTAAAGAGCTGCTGTTCCTTGTAGTCCTATGAGTGCCAATCCCATCCATGGGTCCCACACATATATAAGCCTGCCTAGAGCCAACATATAATGGCCTCCACTATCCTCTGTTTTGTTCTAGGGGAAAGCCCAGAAGAGGAGCGAGCCCAATCCATCGCCCGCAGAATGCAGCGCATCATCCAGAGGATCAAAAAGCAAGAGAAGGAAAGCGGCTTCCGGATGAGACGGGCCTCCAGCGTGCAGGTGGATGGAGAAGGTGAGTCTGGGTCCTCCACCCTTTAATCTGAGGGTCCCCCCAGAAATACCCCAGAATTAAAGGTAGTTAGCTTGTCTGTTGTGCTGACCCCCGTGTAGCTTTGGATAAAGAAGCATTGCTTTTATTATTATTATTATTATTATCTTTAGTATTATTTTATTAGTATTTATTATTATTTTCTTTTTCAAAGAGTTATCCTTACTTTCTCTAGGGGTTAAACCGGACCTTCACCATGATTTAATGAAAAGCCCAAACCCTTAACAAACTATTTCCCAGCATCTAAAATTAATATATTTTAAGTTTTTAGTCGCTCACTTACTATTCTTTCCCCCACTGGGCTGCAACTCTGTTCAGGACTCTAGGATATGGGCACTGCCATCTTGCCTCAGAAGCATCACATGCTGGGGAGAGGAGACTGGGATAAAGTACAGGGGGTGGGGTTATAGCTGTGCTTTGCACAGACAGAGCAGAGCTGGGGTCAGGAAAAGGTCAGCAGTCCCAGAATGCAGAGCAACCAGCCAGAAGACTGCCAGATGCTCCATGAGCCACCATCTTGGATGTTTAAAGGCTCATAACATGCAGTAGATGCAGGTAGGATGATTTTTAATGTGAGCAATCTGTATGTACAGGGTGTGGGAAACATATAACATAGGCTCTTATTCAGGGTGAAGGTCCGGATTAATGTGAGCAATCTGTATGTACAGGGTGTGGGAAACATATAATATAGGCTCTTATTCAGGGTGAAGGTCCGGATTAATGTGAGCAATCTGTATGTACAGGGTGTGGGAAACATATAATATAGGCTCTTATTCAGGGTGAAGGTCCGGATTAATGTGAGCAATCTGTATGTACAGGGTGTGGGAAACATATAATATAGGCTCTTATTCAGGGTGAAGGTCCAGATTAATGTGAGCAATCTGTATGTACAGGGTGTGGGAAACATATAATATAGGCTCTTATTCAGGGTGAAGGTCCAGATTAATGTGAGCAATCTGTATGTACAGGGGGGAAACATATAAGATAGGCTCTTATTCAGGGTGAAGGTCCGGATTAATGTGAGCAATCTGTATGTAGGAGGGTGGGGGAAACATATAAGATAGGCTCTTAGTTAGGGTGAAGGTCCGCTTCAAACTTAATTTAAAAGGATTGTCCAGTCAGATAAGTCCAAACAACTGTTTTACTCACCATGCAAAGGAGTCCTCTTGGTGTGCTGCTGCATAAGGCTGTTGTTGAAATTGAGGCCCTTTCCTGTAGCCCAGCCCAGGATTTTATTCTTGACCACCATGTATTTTATCATTTAGAGGTGGACCTGTCTCTGCCCCTCTTGCATCAGACTGTGTGGGGACACGACGATGTGTGTGTGTGTGTGTGTGTGTGTTTGCAGGGGAGGATGACTGCTCCTTGTTCTGCTTTTCCTGGCTTCTTTGTATAGGTCCACCTTACAGTGCTAAAATTAAAAAAGTGGTCATGAATAAAAAATAATCCAGTGGCTGGGCTACAGAAAAAGGGGCTGGATCTCAGCAAC
Source organism: Gastrophryne carolinensis (assembly GCA_027917425.1). Taxonomy (NCBI): domain Eukaryota; kingdom Metazoa; phylum Chordata; class Amphibia; order Anura; family Microhylidae; genus Gastrophryne; species Gastrophryne carolinensis. The sequence continues at coordinate 9,300,315 of CM051238.1, read as the reverse complement.
AGCGGCGTGATTCAGTGGCGGGGTGGATACTCCACATAAACAGGTACACAAGCAACAATTTGTATTCTAAGTATGTCACACACCCCGCTTCAAGATATCCATAACATGTGGGTAATACCGACCTGAAGAGGGCGTTCCTGCAGAGATGATGCAAAGAGAAAAGCCCCTCCCTGATCCATAAATACCTGGGACCTCCCACTCAGCACCCAGTTTTCCATCTCTGCCGACGGCGAGCAAGTCAGAAGATGATGGCTCCTCCTTGCACAGGGGGATTTCAGGTAGCCGGGATGATTCCCGGCCCGTTATTTATTTATTTCCGTTTGGACCTTTTTTCCCCAGAAATCCATATGCCTCCCAGCCTCAGCTGAGGGTCCAGGCGAGGGTATATCGGCACCTTAGGTGCTCAGGAGCTATGCTCCACCGTGAGACCCTATATGAGAGGGTAGGCGGTTACTCCGGGTTGGTGACCCCGGTTTGGGATGCCCTGTCCCTTATTTAACATTCAGTGGCCCTCCCAGGATCCCCTTTCCATAGGTAGGGTTAGGGAGTGTGGGTCCCTTCTTTAATTAATCCCTAACATGTTACGTTCTGGGTGTTGTGTAGTGTCTCTTTAAATGTATTCACCGCCGCAGCCGTTTTACAGGGCCTGTGCGGTGCTGACCTGTCTTTTTCCCCCCATCTTTCCTCAGCTGGTGTTCACTTTTATTAATGGCGGAGGTATTTACCTCACGCCATGATACTGTCCTTCTAGAGGGGCGGGGCCGGGGCTCGTCCCTCCCGTTTTCGCATGTTTTATACACTGTGTGTGTGTATGTGACTCTGTTTTATACTAGCCGGGCCGGCGACCGCTCTTTACACTGCGGCGCCGGCCGGCTCTTGGCGCCATTTTCTTCTGAGGAGATTCTCCTCACGCTGACTGGGGGGGGCGGGGACGGTGTGGCGGCGCGTCACCGCTGCCCGCCCCCATCCTTCTCTGGCGCCGCTGTGGAGCTCTGCCTGTGTGGAGAGGGGAAGGGGGGCGTTACCCGGCGTCCCGCGCTGACCACGCCCCCTTCTCCCCTTCTGGCTGCAGCTCAGGTGGATTCCCTCACGGTCGCCATTACTTGCTGTCTGTTCTGTAAGTGGCCTCCGGCCATCCCCTTTTTCTCTTCCTCTGTATGTAAGATTTTCTGTTGTCCAATTCCTCGGTTTTAAATAGACCTGATTGTTCCATTCTCAAGGATGGAGAGGATAAACGTATTGACCAGATGGCTTGTCATGGTTTTGCTAGCGTTGGGTCAGCCATGCGGCCCGTTTGCGCCTCGGCTCTAATGGTGTTGGCTGCCAGGTCTGTGGTCAGGGACCTGTTGACTTCTTCCGGGCTGCGTCCTGGTAGTGCTGAGTTCCTTAGCCTTAAGCGGTGTGAGTTGTTTTTATCCTTTGTGTTGACAGCCTTGGATGACACTTTGATGATGTGTGGTAGGACATCGGCTCTGCTGGTCACTATTCGACGCTTGGTTTGGCTGCGCCAGTGGGCGGCAGATTTTATGTCCAAGAAGTCGCTAACGGCTCTGCCTTTTGTTGGATTACGGCTTTTTGGAGAGACATTGGACTCCGTTACCAAGGGTGGCGCCTTTCGAGGGGCGCCTTCCTTTATCCCCTCCTTTCGTGGGGCCAGATCTGGCAGGGGATTTGCCTTCCCCTCTTCCAGAGGAGATTCTGGGAGCAGGGGCAGAGGACGTGCCCGTCCAGGATACAGTTGGGGCTCTAAGCCCAAGCCGGCTGCTAAGCCGGCTCAGCAATGAGGGGGCGCCCTCACCCATGCGGGTGGGGGGACGGCTGCGACACTTCTCCCAGATCTGGGATCAAGAGGTCTCGGACAGATGGATCCGGGAAGTGGTGTCTTCCAGTTACAAGCTGGAGTTCGAGCTCCGCCCCCCTTCCAGATTTTTCAGGTCTCGGATGCCTTCGGAACCTCTAGCGGCGCAGGGGCTCCTGTTGGCAGTACAGAACCTTCTGGATATGGCCGTCATTTGCCCAGTGCCCCCTTCGGATCAGGGCAGGGGTTTTTATTCCAATCTGTTCACGGTACCCAAGAAGGACGGATCGGTCCGACCCATCTTGGATCTGAAGTTTCTCAACAGGTTCATCCGGCCACGGAAATTCCGTATGGAAACGCTACGTTCGGCCATTCACTCTCTTCGTCAGGGAGACTTTCTGACGTCCATAGACATCAAGGATGCTTATCTACACGTTCCAATTTTTCCAGCACACCAGAGGTTTCTCAGGTTCGTGGTGGAGGATCGGCATTTTCAGTTTGTGGCACTCCCTTTCGGTCTCACCTCGGCTCCGCGGGTGTTCACCAAGGTGCTAGCGGGGGTGATGGCTCTGCTGAGGGTTCAGGGTATCCGCATTGTGCCCTATTTGGACGATCTTCTGATCATGGCCTCCTCCTTCAACCAAGCGGAGTTGGACACCAGATTGGTGGTGTCCACCCTGGAGAGGTTCGGTTGGGTGGTCAACCACCCCAAGTCTTCTCTTTCCCCGTCCAGAGTAGTGACCTTTCTGGGAATGTCTCTGGACACTTCGCAGGCCAGGGTATTTCTGCCCCAGGCCAAGATTCTTTTGATTCAGGAATTAGCTCGGCTTCTCTTGTCGGCCCCTCGTCCGGCCATTCGGCTAGGGATGAGGCTGGTGGGGTTAATGGTGGCCTCATTCGAGGCAGTTCCTTTTGTGCAGTTTCATACAAGGACGCTTCAGCTTCATCTGTTGAAGGTTTGGGACAAGTCTCCCCTATCGTTGGATCAGTCCTTCCTGATGACTCCCCGAGTTCGTCGATCCCTGCAATGGTGGCTGGGGTCGGTCAATCTGTTGAAGGGCAGATCTTTTCTGGCTCCGTGTTGGGAGACAGTCACCACGGATGCCAGTCTGTCAAGTTGGGGGGGTGTTTGGAAGGACCTCCAGTTTCAGGGTCTGTGGGGCCCGCAGGAGGCTCACGAGCCCATCAATGTTCTGGAGTTGAGAGCCATCAGGTTGGTTCTGTTTCGCTTGACTCATCAGTTGCGAGGCCTGCCAGTTCAGGTCCGGTCGGACAACAGGACGGCGGTTGCTTACATCAATCACCAGGGGGGGACTCGCAGCAGGAGTGCCCTCAGGGAAGTGTCTTTGATTCTGGACTGGGCGGAGAGTCACGTCCCGTGTATCTCAGCAGTCTACATTCCGGGAGTGGAGAACACGGAGGCGGACTCGCTGAGCAGAGCCTCCTCTCATCAGGGGGAGTGGTCTCTCAGTCCCACGGTGTTTCGTTCGATATGTCTCAGGTGGGGGTTCCCAGCGGTGGACCTCTTTGCCTCTCGTCACAATCACAAGCTTCCAGTCTTTGTGTCTCTCTCGCAGGATCCTCTGGCTCTGGCAGTGGATGCCATGTCTCTGAACTGGAGGGATCTGGGGTTTCTTTACCTGTTCCCTCCGTTTCCAATGGTAGCCAGAGTGGTGCGCAAGCTGACTCTGGAGGGCGCGTCGGCGATTCTGGTGGCACCAAGGTGGCCAAGGCAGGTTTGGTTCGCAGACCTGGTAAGACTGGCAGAGGATCAGTTCGTTCTGCCTCTACTGCCGGACCTGCTCACCCAGGGTCGGTTGCGCTACCCCAATTTACCTTCGCTGGCTTTGACGGCGTGGCTGCTGAAACCGCCATCTTGAAGGAAGAAGGTCTTTCTGACGCGGTGGTTCAGACTCTTATTAGCGCCAGGAAGCGCTCTTCCTCTACTATTTACTATAGGACTTGGAGGTCCTATATTGACTGGTGTGAAAGTAGGTCTTTCTCTTGTCGGGAGTTCTCCATTTCCAGAATCCTGGAGTTTCTTCAACATGGTCTGGATCTGGGGCTTCAACTTAGTACCTTGAAGGGGTTTCTGCCCTGGCGGTGTTCTTCCAAAGGTCCTTTGCACTTCATCCCTTAGTCAAGACCTTTTTCCAAGGAGTTACGCATGTACGGCCTCCTAGGAAGCCTTTTGTTCCAGTTTGGGATTTGAACCTGGTTCTTTCTGCTCTTCAGGGTCCTCCGTTTGAGCCCTTGAATGAGGTTGCTTTGTCTTCTCTTACGCAAAAGGTGGCCTTTTTGGTGGCTATCACTTCGGTTAGGCGTGTTTCTGAGTTGGCAGCTTTATCCATTAAAGCTCCGTACTTTGAAAGGCATCAGGACAAGGTTGTCTTTCGTTTCAAGCCGGATTTTCTTCCTAAGGTGGTCTCTGCCTTTCATCTGAATCAGGACATTGTTCTGCCTTCTCTTTGTCCTAATCCCAGCAACGACAAGGAAAGGGCGCTGCATTCCTTGGATGTAGTTCGTGTTGTGAAATATTATTTGGTGGTTACGTCTTCCTTTCGTAAGACTGATGCTTTTTTTGTGGTGCCTTTTGGGCCTAGGAAAGGTTTGGCTCCTGCCAAATCTTCCATTAGTAAATGGATTCGTCAGGCCATCATTGGGGCCTATTCTGCCAAGGGGAGGAGTCCCCCTTTTCGTGTTACTGCTCATTCTACTCGTGCGGTTGGAGCGTCCTGGGCTTTCCAGCACCAGGCCTCTGTTGAGCAAGTTTGTAAGGCCGCTACCTGGTCTTCTGTTCACACTTTTTCCAAGTTTTACAAGGTTGATGTTCGGGCCTCAGCGGATGCTGTTTTTGGCCGCAAAGTTCTGCAAGCTGTAGTGGTTTAAGTTGTGCATTGTTACCTTGTTTTGGATCCCCGCCCTTTTTATGGACACTGCTATTGGATGTCCCACATGTTATGGATATCTTGAAGCGGGGGGTGGGACATACTTAGAATAATACCATTTTGTGAAATACTCACCTTGTAAAATGGGTATTATAAGTATGTCACACACCCCGCTTCACCCGCCCTTCCTGTATTCTGGATCCTTTATTTTGTGAACTTTGCGTTGTTATGACTTATATTTGCCTCTTCCTGGTCCCTTACCTTACTGCTTCTATATACTGGGTAATGAGTGGGAGGTCCCAGGTATTTATGGATCAGGGAGGGGCTTTCTTTTTGCTATCATCTCTGCAGGAACGCCCACTTCAGGTCGGTATTACCCACATGTTATGGATATCTTGAAGCGGGGTGTGTGACATACTTATAATACCCATTTTACAGGTGAGTATTTCACAAAATGGTATTTTTTACACATGGCCTGGACAATCCCTTTAACGGCAAAGCTTTAGATGCCACAGGGTGAGGACGCCCCTAGATGTCAAACTTCCTGGATCCAGCAACCAGTGAGGCTGCATCCCCTTAACAGGCTCGAAATGGTCTGGATTTAGCCTTAAAGTGGACCAAAACCCAGGATTTTGACTATCCTGAGTTTTGGTCCTTTCCCCGGGGGCACCCCGCTGTGTGAAACCGCCCAGATCACCCGATCTCGGTGCCCTGGGGGGTTTCACACGGCGGGGCAAGGACCAAAACCCAGGTTAGTCAAAACTATTGACTATCCTTGTTTTTGGTCCACTTTAAAGTGGAGAAAAACTTTAGTAACCTTGTTCTGGAGTCTAAAAGCCATATTATTGCTTAAGACACGTGGGGAAAATCCTCCTGAGTCAGACGTCCTGCACCCAAGTAGTATGACATCACACCTCTGCATGGGGGAATCCCCGGGAATTTCCAATAGGAGAGACCTATAATAGGGGAGGCCCTGTTGTTGCTTTGCCTGACCTGGAGGGGGCGTGCCACACGGCTGTAACTGGAATATGGTCCCTGAACTGATCGGGCAGATTCACTGCATTTCTGCATCCAGCACAGTAATGTGGCTTCAGGCTGAAATCACTGAATGCTCCGGCACGCCATCTGCTGGCGGATAGATAGAATGATATCTCAATGAGAGAGAGAGTTTGTGGGGATTCCTCTTGACCACCAATGTTCTCCCTCTCTCATTGGTCACTTTGCTGCCTGCCTCAGCCATTGCTTTGCCCTCCTCACGCTTCCTCTCGGTTTTCATTTTGCAGTCTGTTTGCCTGCTTGCTCCTTCTCAACCTTTGCTTTTCTCTCTAGCTGCCTGCTCCTCCTCATCTGTTGCTGTTACTCTCTGCCTACTTGCTCTTTAACTGTTGCTTTGCTTCTTGCTTGCTTGCTCTCTCAGTTGTCGTTTAGCTCCCTGCCTGTTTGCTTTTTCTGCTGTTGTTTGGTTCCCTAGCTGCTTGCTCCTTCTCAGTTCTTTGCTTGCTCTTTCTCAGCTGTTCCTTTGCTCTCTGTCTATTTGCGCCTTTTTCTGCTGTTATTTGGTTCCCTGGCTGCTTGCGCCTTCTCGGCTGTCGATTTTGCTCCCTGCCTGTTCGCTCTTCCTCATGTGTAGTTATGCTTTCTGCCTGCTTGCTCTTTCTCACCTGTCGCTTTGCTCCTTCTCATCTGTCACTTTTGATCCCTGCCTTTTTGCCCACTTCTTATTTTTTTTTTTTCTCTCGTCGTTTTACCTGCCTACTTGCTCCTTCTCAGCTGTCTCTTTGCTTGCTTGCTTCTTCTCAGCTGTTGCTTTACTCTCTGCCTGCTTTCGTTTGGTTCCCTGCCTGCTTGCTCCTTTTCGCTGTCTCTTTGCTCCCTGCCTGCTTGCTCCTTCTCAGCTGTTGCTTTGCTCCCTACCTGCTTGCTCCTTCTCAGCTGCCAATTTGCTCTGCCTGTTCGCTCCTTTTCATGTGTCGCTTTGCTCCTTGCCTGCTTGCTCCTTAACTGTTGACTTCTTGCCTGCTTCCTTCTTCTCGGCTGTTTCTTTTTTTTTTTTTTTCTTTTTTTATGCTGTCTTTTGGTTTCCTACCTGCTTGCTCCTTCTCAGCTGTCGCTTTGCTCTCTGCCTGTTCGCTCCTTCTCGGCTGTCGCTTTGCTCCCTGCCTGCTTGCTCCTTCTGGGCTGTCGCTTTGCTCCCTGCCTGCTTGCTCCTTCTCGGCTGTCGCTTTGCTCCCTGCCTGCTTGCTCCTTCTCGGCTGTCGCTTTGCTCCCTGCCTGCTTGCTCCTTCTCGGCTGTCGCTTTGCTCCTTCTCGGCTGTCGCTTTGCTCCCTGCCTGCCTGCTCCTTCTCGGCTGTCGCTTTGCTCCTTCTCGGCTGTCGCTTTGCTCCCTGCCTGCTTGCTCCTTCTCAGCTGTCGCTTTGCTCCCTGCCTGCTTGCTCCTTCTCGGCTGTCGCTTTGCTCCTTCTCAGCTGCCAATTTGCTCTGCCTGTTCGCTTCTTTTCATGTGTCGCTTTGCTCCCTGCCTGCTTGCTCCTTCTCGGCTGTCGCTTTGCTCCCTGCCTGCTTGCTCCTTCTCGGCTGTCGCTTTGCTCCCTGCCTGCTTGCTCCTTCTCGGCTGTCGCTTTGCTCCCTGCCTGCTTGCTCCTTCTCGGCTGTCGCTTTGCTCCCTGCCTGCTTGCTCCTTCTCGGCTGTCGCTTTGCTCCCTGCCTGCTTGCTCCTTCTCGGCTGTCGCTTTGCTCCCTACCTGCTTGCTCCTTCTCAGCTGTCGCTTTGCTCCCTGGCTGCTTGATCCTTCTCGGCTGTCGCTTTGCTCCCTACCTGCTTGCTCCTTCTCGGCTGTCGCTTTGCTCCCTGCCTGCTTGCTCCTTCTCAGCTGTCGCTTTGCTCTCTGCCTGCTTGCTCCTTCTCAGCTGTCGCTTTCCTCCCTGCCTGCTTGCTCCTTCTCGGCTGTCGCTTTGCTCCCTACCTGCTTGCTCGTTCTCGGCTGTCGCTTTGCTCCCTGGCTGCTTGATCCTTCTCGGCTGTCGCTTTGCTCCCTGCCTGCTTGCTCCTTCTCGGCTGTCGCTTTGCTCCCTGCCTGCTTGCTCCTTCTCAGCTGTCGCTTTGCTCCCTGCCTGCTTGCTCCTTCTAGGCTGTCGCTTTGCTCCCTGCCTGCTTGCTCCTTCTCGGCTGTCGCTTTGCTCCCTACCTGCTTGCTCCTTCTCAGCTGTCGCTTTGCTCCCTGGCTGCTTGATCCTTCTCGGCTGTCGCTTTGCTCCCTGCCTGCTTGCTCCTTCTCGGCTGTCGCTTTGCTCCCTGCCTGCTTGCTCCTTCTCAGCTGTCGCTTTGCTCTCTGCCTGCTTGCTCCTTCTCAGCTGTCGCTTTCCTCCCTGCCTGCTTGCTCCTTCTCGGCTGTCGCTTTGCTCCCTGGCTGCTTGATCCTTCTCGGCTGTCGCTTTGCTCCCTGGCTGCTTGATCCTTCTCGGCTGTCGCTTTGCTCCCTGCCTGCTTGCTCCTTCTCGGCTGTCGCTTTGCTCCCTGCCTGCTTGCTCCTTCTCGGCTGTCGCTTTGCTCCCTGCCTGCTTGCTCCTTCTCGGCTGTCGCTTTGCTCCCTACCTGCTTGCTCCTTCTCGGCTGTCGCATTGCTCCCTGGCTGCTTGATCCTTCTCGGCTGTCGCTTTGCTCCCTACCTGCTTGCTCCTTCTCGGCTGTCGCTTTGCTCTCTGCCTGCTTGCTCCTTCTCAGCTGTCGCTTTGCTCTCTGCCTGCTTGCTCCTTCTCAGCTGTCGCTTTCCTCCCTGCCTGCTTGCTCCTTCTCGGCTGTCGCTTTGCTCTCTACCTGCTTGCTCCTTCTCGGCTGTCGCTTTGCTCCCTACCTGCTTGCTCCTTCTCGGCTGTCGCTTTGCTCCCTACCTGCTTGCTCGTTCTCGGCTGTCGCTTTGCTCCCTGGCTGCTTGATCCTTCTCGGCTGTCGCTTTGCTCCCTGCCTGCTTGCTCCTTCTCGGCTGTCGCTTTGCTCCCTACCTGCTTGCTCCTTCTCGGCTGTTGCTTTGCTCCCTACCTGCTTGCTCCTTCTCGGCTGTCGCTTTGCTCCCTGGCTGCTTGATCCTTCTCGGCTGTCGCTTTGCTCCCTACCTGCTTGCTCCTTCTCAGGTGTCGCTTTGCTCCCTGCCTGCTTGCTCCTTCTCAGCTGTCGCTTTGCTGTCTGCCTGCTTGCTCCTTCTCAGCTGTCGCTTTGCTGTCTGCCTGCTTGCTCCTTCTCAGCTGTCGCTTTCCTCCCTGCCTGCTTGCTCCTTCTCGGCTGTCGCTTTCCTCCCTGCCTGCTTGCTCCTTCTCGGCTGTCGCTTTGCTCTCTGCCTGCTTGCTCCTTTATTCTAAGCAGACAGCACGTCCTGCTCCAGACATAGTCCTTACATGTGGGTAATCCTCCGCCTTCAGCGCCGTGCACTGCAGAATCATGAAGAAAACAAGCTCCTCCCGGCCCTACATATACCGAGGGACCTCCCACAAATCCCCAGATTCCTCTGCAGTGCTCAAACTGCGAAGACGTTGGCCTAATCTTGCCATATCACACGCCTTGCCTTAGTCCTATTGGTTTCCGGGGGGTCAGAGCCGCGCTTTAAACTTTATTTTTATGTTGGCCGCAGCGCCTTTAAAATATGTGACTTGGCGCGTAAGGGGGCTCTGTCTCACGACGCCATGGCGTTTATTTCTGTTCTTTTCCTGTCTTGTTCCGCGGAGCTTCGCGCTCTCCGGGGTGGGCATGGTCTGGTTTGGCGCATTCCGCGTCACCTATAGCTCTGGCCCGTCCTTCGAGGTTCGCTGGCGCCATTTTGTCGGTCTCCCGCGCGCGTGGTCACGATCCTCCTTCTCCCTTGGTTGCTGTAAGTGCCCTCACGGGAGTTCGTTTAATTTTCTTTTTGTGCTGCGCATGGCTCTGACACCCTCTTTTCCCCTTATGTCTTTCAGACGCCAAGCTCCCAGTGGCTTCTCCCGGCCTGATATATATATCTCACGGGGTTATATTAGAATCTCCCACATTCCCAGCGGGTATTGGGGCATCCAGGGTTGCTTACAGCATAAATCCCTTCCGGCATATTACCTAGATTAATCACCATATGGAGGCATCTCAGAATTTGGTGTCCGGGGTCCCGCGGGGATAAGACCGGCTGTGTACCATGTGTAGACAACCCCACGCTGACGCTGACAGAGCACTGGTCTGCGGACTGTGTGCTGAACAAGCGCTGGCCCTGCAATCAGGCTTACCAGTAGCTGCACCTCGTTTCAATACACCTGTCTCCCCGGACTTGAATCTCACTCCCGATGAGTCGCACTCGAGCGGGGAGGACCAGCAAGTAGTGCCGCGCAAGCTTCCCACCGCGGAGCATATTATGTCAGGCTTGGCAGAGCGCTTGGGCGCTGGGAAGAAACGATCCCTGACGCAACCTAGCTATAGGTTTTCCACAGAAACCGAAGAACCTGCCGCTATGCAGGATCTTGATCAGTCAGAGGATGGTGATCTGTTCTCAGGGTCCAGTTCTTCAGATGAGTTGTCTTGGAACCACGACGGTTCTGGCCCGGAGTCCTGGGGCCTGTGTGAAACTGATGAGTTACTCATTAAGATTTTTGAAGTGCTGTCCATCTCTCCTCCGGGAGAGTCTCCCAAGCCCAAGGAGGAGAGTTTACACACGGCGACGCCGCGCCTGGAATTCTTGGATCAGGATCATTTCCAGTATCTTATATCTAAGGAATGGGAATCCCCTTGTAAACTCACAGGGGTTCTGGGGGTTTGGGACTGGAAGTACCCCTTTCCCCAGGATTTGGTTGAACGATGGTCAGTTCCTCCAGAGGTGGATGCTCCAATTATTGGGGTTGTTAACCCTCCCTTCATGGCGGCCTCCCCCTCTCGCACCCTTCGGGATGCCGAGGACCGGCGCATGGACAGATTGGCCTCCCATGCCTTCTCTAGTGTAGGGACGGCTCTGCGCCCAGTCTGTGCTGTGGCTGTTACCTCGGTGGCCGCCAGGACGCTGATCAGGAAGATAATTGACCAACAGCCGGAGGATCTCCCTTGTGAGGTCTTCAATGCACTGTCAGATTGTGACGTTTTTGTGAGATTATCCTCTCAGCTATGGATGACACCATTAAAATGTGTGCTAGAACCTCGGCCCTTGTGGTGGCCATTCGTCGCCTGCTTTGGCTGCAACAGTGGGAGGCTGACAATGACACTAAAAAGGTTCTTACTGCTATTCCCTTTCGAGGACGTCGCTTATTCGGGGCCAGGTTGGACCTTTTTGGCAAAAAGGGTAAGGCGCCCTCGCGCAGACGGTCAGCCAGGCAGCCCAGGGGCAGGGACCCCTCGCCCCCTCCTTATGTTTCTGTTAAAAGAGAACCAGAAGTGTGCTTCCAACTTTTTGGAGTGGAAGCTCGTTCCAGGGGAGGCAGGCATCGCCCTGGGACCTCTGGCAGGTCAAAACCAAAGTCTGCCAAAACCTCACAAGCGTGAAGGGACGCCCTCGCCCTGCAGGCGAGGGAACTGCCACAGCACTGGGCTCTTAGGGAAGGATGCCAGGCTTCGTTTGGGCGATGGCAGGTGATGGCCTTCCTGGACGTGGTTTTTGAAAGAATGGAGTTTTCTGGGCAGTTCCCTTCAAAATTAGCCAGGGGTATTCTAGTCCCCGTTGTACCCTTTAGTGATTGGACTCAAGTTGAGTTTGGCCTGGAGGGTCTGGGCCTTCTTTTAGGTTGGCCTTGGCTGATAATTGCATTCACTCTGCTCTTCCCCCGGGATGACGCAGTCTGCCCAGATCCGGCAGTCTAGACCGGGCATCTAGGTTCCACGGGCTCTGCCTACTTGGTATCCAGCTGTTGGGCCGCAAACCCCCTTGTCAAGGGAACCTCTTGATGCCTGCAAGGATCCTTTTCCCCTTCGGTCCCTTGTTCCCTCTGGACGCCTAGTCCTTTTTTCCAGCCGGTGTTACAGGACCATTCTTTATATTAGGGTCTTGTCTGGGGTCCCTCCCCTGTTCCCAGATGGCTCGCCAAGGCGAGTACGGGAGCGCTTTCATGCTCTTTCACCGGAGCTGTCCGCACTAGTTGCTACTTTGACTTGGGGCTCTCTTGGAGTCTTTTGGATTGGTGCTTAGGCACATCTATTACTTGGTGTAATCTGATTCATACTCCCCCTACGGGGTGGCATTTAGATGGGTCCAGGTTCAACCCTCCCTTCTGATTGGGTGCCTTGGTATGGAAGGGGCCTTGCCCTCTGTGTAATCTCATTACATTCACCTTGCGGCTGGTGGGCCTATTGCTGGCGGCCCAAGGCTGTTCCTTTTCCCAGATGCCCCTGGGGCATCTTGGGTTACTTATCCTGGATGGGGTTCCAACACCCCTGGAAATAGCTCAGTACGTTCCCCCTGTTTTATGGGGGTTCCCTTCTGGTTGGTCTACGCATGGAAGTTGTTGATGGACATCACTTCCTTCTTGCTATCCCTGTAGATGGTCGCCATGGGGACCAGGTCAGGCAGGGTCACTAAAGGGGTTCTATTCCTTATGAATTCCCCTGAGGTACCTAAAGAGGGCTCCTTTAGGGGGGCCATTCTCATACCATTGGTAGGTCATCACATTGTGCCTTGTTGGGCCCTAGCTTGCTGGTCTGTTTACCTTAGGTCTTGTCTCTTGGGGATTCTTGGCCTGTCCCAGCTTTTATCCGAGAAGGTCTCGGAACAGGTTGACCCTTCTTGTAGGGTCTGGTTCTGATCCAGCGGAGGTTTTTACACTCCTTGCGCTTCATTGCTATTGGCTCGTTGGCTGTCCTACTGTGCTGGGAGGGCCTTCCCTAGTGTCTCAATGAGCCTACCGGTTGGGGCCGTGGCCCTGTGACTGGTACAGAGACTCTGTCCTGGTTAAGGTCCTAATTCATTGCCCTGGGTGATTGTCCCAGGACTCTCTGGCCGGGGTCACGGTGACCTAGTCTGGCCGTTTGTCCGGGTATTCTACCCTTTGTCTGACCCTTCTTACACCCTGCTAGGTGGGGTCCTGCACAGGCTTGCTGTGGCAAGGGTGAACTGTTGCACTGGGGGCCATGAGTGGCCCTGTGTGGTTTGGTTCGCATTTTCTGCTGGAGACAGTTGTACTCTGTGCCCTCTCATGTGGGCTGTTATGCCTAGTTAGGCTCCTTACTACGTCATTCCCGTCACAGGGTTTGGACGATCGTTATTCACCCTATCAGAAATGTTCCCTCTGGGTGTCTCTTCCTCTTGGAGGGTTGGGCCTAGATCCCTCCCTTTTTTTATTCTTCTCCCTTTTCCACCAGCTTGGTGGGAGTTGGCGCCATAGTTGGATGGCGGGGACTAGCTCCCTATTCCCTATGGAATGAGGTCTTACTCATGGGTACCAGAGTCCTTATGGCACGGCTGGAGTTGGTCCTCCAACTCAGTTCCTTGAGAGGCTCCAGGGCTCGCTCGGTTTGTCCTCGGTAGAGACTAGTTTCAAGCTTCGGCGTTGAGCATTCCTCAAGGGCGTCTCAGGCGCATTCCCCAGAGAATTCTAAGCTCCCTTGAGGGGAAGGTTGCTTATCCTGTTGCCCTGCTAAGGGTTGTCCCTGGGTCTTATTCAGGTTCTTGTCTGAACTGTTCCCTGCCTCAGACGACTCTTTCGGGGCGGGTGCCTCAGTCTGAGGCGTATCATAGGAGACGGCGTTCTTAGCCTAGTCCTTTTTACATTTTACAACTTTCTTATATCTGTACACCTTGTTGGTGAGGATGTGTCCGCCTTGCACCAAGCTTGAGTCCAGGCGGAAGGTTGTTATTCTCTATTCCAGATCCTAGGGTCCTTGGACTGGTGTTCTGCTTACTCTGAGCTTAAAAGGGATCTGTCTCCCTCAATAGGCATTGGGAACCTCTGGACTGCTTCCTGTCCAGGGTTGGGGCTATGCCTGTCGGGCTTATAGATGTCCTCATCCTTCCTGCAGCAGGATCTGGTTACTCCCATGAATATGGGAAGCCGGTTGGACTGGTCTCGCTTGCCTGGTTGTTCTTCTGAGCTCTTGATTATCAGTTTGGCTCTAGAGGAGCCTCGTTAGCTCGTGCGTAGTATTATGTTGGTCTCTCCGAGACCAGGGTTTGTATTCCCCGAAGGGAAAGGTTCTATGGTTGCCATGGCTACCCTGTTATCGTTAGTAGCTTGGTTAGGCCGTTTTTTTCTGGCCTGTTTGTTAAGGGAGATTCTTTCTCCTCTCTTGGTTTGGATCTCTTCTACCGGTGCTTGGTTTGGGCCTTATGCACTTGGTTGTTGAGTAGACTGATTAGTTCTCTGCTCGTGTTTCATTAGCCTTGTAAGGCTTCATAAGTTAAGTTAGAGCTTTGCTCTAGTTGCTCCTGGTAGCAAGGTTACAGGCGATAGCGCTGTTTTGGTTGGCTGTGCCTTTTGTCATGGGGATCCCACCCTACTTATGGACACTGCTATTGGGTGTCCCACATGTAAGGACTATGTCTGGAGCAGGACGTGCTGTCTGCTTAGAATAATACAACTCTGTGAAGTACTCACCTGTAGAGTTGGTATTATATGCAGACCGCACGTCCTGCTCCACCCCACCCTGATTCACTTTGTTCTGGATCCCCTGTGTGGTGATTATTATTATTGATATTATTGCCAGTCTCTGGGTGGTTGGTTTCTCCTGGCTTCTTCTCTCACTGCTTTTCAATGCTGGGGATTTGTGGGAGGTCCCTCGGTATATGTAGGGCCGGGAGGAGCTTGTTTTCTTCATGATTCTGCAGTGCACGGCACTGAAGGCGGAGGTATACCCCCATGTAAGGACTATGTCTGGAGCAGGACGTGCTGTCTGCATATAATACCAACTCTAAAGGTGAGTACTTCACAGAGTTGTATTTTTACTGCTGTTTGGTTCCCTGGCTGCTTGCTCCTTCTCAGCAGTCTTTTTGCCTCCTTGCTTCTTCTGAGCTGTTGCTTTACTCTTTGTCTGCTTGCTCCTTAACTGTTACTTGACTTTTTGCCTGTTCGCTCCTTCTCATGTGTCGCTTTGCTTCCTGTCTGCTTGCTCCTTCTCAACTGTTGCTTTACTCTGCCTGATTGCTCCTTAACTGTTACTTGACTTCTTGCCTGTTTGCTCCTTCTCAGCTGTAGTTTTGCTCCCTGCTTGCTTCCTCCTTCTTGGACGTCCATTTTCTCCTCCTTGGCTGTTGCTTTGCTCCTTGCCTGCTCCTTCTCAGCTGTAGTTTTGTTCCCTGCTTGCTTCCTCCTCCTTGGACGTCCATTTTCTCCTCCTTGGCTGTTGCTTTGCTCCTTGCCTGCTCCTTCTCAGCTGTAGTTTTGCTCCCTGCTTGCTTCCTCCTTCTTGGATGTCCATTTTCTCCTCCTTGGCTGTTGCTTTGCTCCTTGCCTGCTCCTTCTCAGCTGTTGCTTTGCCCTTTGCCTGCTTGCTCCTTCTCTGCTGTCGCTTTGCTCCCTGCCTGCTTGCCCCCCTCTCCTCCAGGACACTGACCTCTCCTCCTTCTCTCCCCAGATGAGGACGAGCTGATCGCCAACATTGTGCAGATCCTGAGATTCGCTGGAGATGAGCTGAACGATCAGGTGAGCGCTGTGACCTCCGCATATGGCCGTATAACAATGGTTAGTATTATAGGGCTCAGCCCAGATTTGGGATACTGACCAATCCCCGCACAGGAGCTCTGTGCTGTCTGGCTGCTGTGGATTATATAGAACGCTAATGAAGGGACTCCAAGGGACCCAACCCTATAATCTGATCATGTGGGTGGGAGGATATTTAGTATATCACTGAATAATTTAACCTGTTGCCTGGAATCCGAATGCCCAAATATGATTGGTTGAATGTAGAGGGTTGCTGGTGGAATAAATGGGGACTGGGTGGGCGTTATTGTGGGGGCGCGCTGATCCTTGTCGCCTCTCCTTTGTAGATCACTCAGCACCGCTCGCTGCTGGAGAGGATCCAGGGTCTCTGGTCGTACAGCTTCTTCAGCAAGGTCGCAGATCATTTCCTGGAAGACTCTGTCCCCGGATCGGGGGAGGAGCAGGAGCAGCAGATCAACCGCATCGCCCTGTGCGTCCACGCCACCACCGCGCTCACCCAGCTGGACAACCACCCAATGAACAGGCTGCTGGGTTTTGGGGCTCGTTACATCAAAGACAACTATTCCCCCTGGATAAACAGCCATGGAGGATGGGTAAGATGTAACAATTTATATAAGTCCAGCACACACATAAACAGAAAAATCTAATTTCTTACAAGTAGAGGGACTATATCCCTCTTTTTAAGAGAAATGGTGCTGCTACTTTAAATGAGAATGTCCATGTAAATCCCTCTTTATCCAATACAATGTAGAGAAAAAGTGTGCACTCCTTTATAGTTTCAAATTAAAAAAAGATTTAGGACCTTATTCATGAAGGGATAGCGCCAGGTAGCTGCAGGTGAACGCCGGACACGGCACGCAATTCCATATTAATGAAGCCGAATCTGGTGAGCGACTAGAACAGCGCCATGTAGCGTACGATTCATCATTATCCCAGGCTCAGCGTACAGCCTTGCAGAGCGCCATGTCTTACCTGGTGCTCTCCCATACATTTCAATGGACGATCCTTAAATCCCTTTCCTGATCCCTTTTTTCCCTTAGAAGGTGTGTTTTATTTTATTTTATTTATTTATTTATTTTTTGACATCTATCCTGGGCAAGAAAATGACATTTTTGAAACCTTTTTTGATTAATATTTTTATGCAGAATTGTCCTTACATGTCTGGTATTAAAGTGTTCATGTTACAATGTAATAACAATGTCATTCCATGTTTTCGCTTTACTAGTGGATACATGTTCAAAAACTGACATTAATCACACAGCCTCTACAACAGAGCGGGCTACAACAACCCGATTTTGAGCGCTGGCGCTGTGTGAGGCTGTTTTTTTGATGATCATATTCATCAATGCCGGACAGCAACTGAGGCGCTCTGAAACAATGATCCATACCCGAGCACAGCGACTACTAGCGGCGCTCTGAAATCCGCTCTACAGGCGTTTATCTGTCGCTACCTGGCGTTAGTAATCGGCCTGTTAATTTCACACATAGAGTTATATTGCATTACATGATCAACTTCAGACAAATACAACAAATAAAGGTAGAAACAAACTCTCATGGTAGTAAAAAATTCAATTCATGAGAAAAAAGCCTGAGAATGTCACTGTTACTGAATCACCAGATAAAAAGACAATGAAAGTCACTGTTACTGAATCACCAGATAGGAAGACAATGAAAGTCACTGTTACTGAATCACCAGATAGGAAGACAATGAAAGTCACTGTTACTGAATCACCAGATAAAAAGACAATGAAAGTCACTGTTACTGAATCACCAGATAAAAAGACAATGAAAGTCACTGTTACTGAATCACCAGATAAAAAGACAATGAAAGTCACTGTTACTGAATCACCAGATAAAAAGACAATGAAAGTCACTGTTACTGAATCACCAGATAGGAAGACAATGAAAGTCACTGTTACTGAATCACCAGATAAAAAGACAATGAAAGTCACTGTTACTGAATCACCAGATAAAAAGACAATGAAAGTCACTGTTACTGAATCACCAGATAAAAAGACAATGAAAGTCACTGTTACTGAATCACCAGATAAAAAGACAATGAAAGTCACTGTTACTGAATCACCAGATAAAAAGACAATGAAAGTCACTGTTACTGAATCACCAGATAAAAAGACAATGAAAGTCACTGTTACTGAATCACCAGATAAAAAGACAATGAAAGTCACTGTTACTGAATCACCAGATAAAAAGACAATGAAAGTCAATGGCAACTTTTACTACAGTGTAGAAAGGAGTAAAGTGTTTTCTACTTTTCTTAGGAGTGCCATTGACTTTCATTGTCTTTTTATCTAGTGATTCAGTAACAGTGACATTCTCAGGCTTTTTTCTCATGAATTGAATTTTTTACTACCATGAGAATTTTTTCTACCTTTATTGAATCGAGGCCAATGGATTCAAATTGGTAACATATTGCACTTCAGAAAATAGCAGCTCTTGATAAGTGCAATATGTTACCATTTGAATCCATTGGCCTTGATTCAATAAAGGTAGAAAAAAATTCTCATGGTAGTAAAAAATTCAATTCATGAGAAAAAAGCCTGAGAATGTCACTGTTACTGAATCACCAGATAAAAAATCAATGAAAGTCAATGGCATCTTTTACTCCTAAGAAAAGTAGAGAACTGTTTCCTCCTTTCTACACTGTAGTAAAAGCTGCCATTGACTTTCATTGTTTTCTTAGCTGGTGATTCAGCAACAGTGACTTTCTCTCCTCTATTGATACATGGAGAAATATGTCACCACGAATTTTTTTTTTTTTTTTTTTTGTAAGTCAGTCATCATTTTTGTTGCATTTGTCTGAAGTTGATCATGTAATGCAATATAACTCTATGTGTGAAATTAAATCTTTTTTGAATTTGACAATATAAAGGAGTGCGCACTTTTTCTCTACATTGTATTGGATGGGTAAGATGTGAAGCGAGGTCATAGGGGGCATCCCATGTCATGTAGGTGTAGGTGTGCTTGAGGGGTATGTTTAAAAGGATGGATAGGGCCAAACTGGTGAGCGGGGTTCACCCAGGGCTTCTGAGCAGGGCAGCTGTGATAAAGAGGAACCACACCCAAGAAAATGACTTTGTTGGATGTTGTTGCTCTCTGGCGTGGCTTCCTGATTTGGGATGCCCTGCTGTGTGTATTTCCATGAATTGCCTGAAAACCCTTTTTTTTCTCGCTCTCTCTCTTTCTCATATATTCTATATTAGATGTAATGTAATCTCTGGTACTAACCAACTAGTCCCCTGTTCCGGACCCTACACTTTTTCCCAGTGTAGCAAGGGTGACCTAGTGTCCCCATTAAATCTTACCTGACCGCCAATTAAACAGTGCATGCGCTGGCTCTAGTCTGATGCGCACAGTAAGCCATGCATATTAGAGTAGACAGTTATCCAGCAGGGCCACCTGAAAGACTCGACTAGACTAGAGTAGAGCTGGCCAACTAGGTTCACCTTGGGCATCTCAATTCGGGATGCCCCTCTGTGTAAACCCACTCAGATCACCCACAAACCCCTTACCTTTCCCCGATCCCTTACTGTGATTGTGGGCTGCGGCCACATCCCCGGCATCCCTGCAGCTGTGCGCGCCATATAGTTAGGCAAACTCCACAGGGAAACCAGGGATGCGGGTGATGAACTAAATGATGGCGTCCCTCTGACCCCGGACTCTGATCTCTCTCCAGGAAGCCGCGTTAGGGATCCAGGACGAGGAGGAGGAGGTGGAATGAGGCGGGGCGACGTGTCCGGGTGGACCCGGGCCGGTACCGGGCAATACTCGGAGAGGAGCTCACACCGAAGAGGAGGATAAAGAGCCCCGCGGGGCCGCACACTGAGCCAATGGGTGCAGACTGCAGGAGGGGTCCACTAACTGAGGAAGGGTTACAACCCCCCTTAACAATGGCAATTCTGGCTACTGAGATCTCCCCCTCCGCCAAGGAAAAGTACACTTATAGGTTTATGTATAAAAAAACTTACCTGTACTTACCAGGTGGGTGAGTATTATGGTCCTCTCTTTACCCTGTGAACAATGGCCGATGATTAAATGTATTCTTTTATTTTTGTAATAAAATGCAAAAAAAACTGAACAAATCTGTCTCTGGCCCCGGGGAGTGTCTGCTACTTACCTTCAAATTCTATGTATATTAAAGTGGACCAAAACCCAGGATTTTGAATATCCTGGGTTTTGGTCCTTTCCCTGGGGGCGTCCCGATCAGGGATGCCCCACTGTGGGAAACCCCTCAGGTCGCCCATAAACTCACCGCATCCCGGCCCTACATGGCATGCGCGGCCGCTCGTCCAATGAGCGCACTCTGAGACACGGAATCGCGACATCTAAGGCCGGAAGCTCCGAGCGTGCTAGTGGCCGCATCCCCCGCTTCTCTCTAATAGGGAGCATGCCCGCAACAGTCATTCACAAATCGCTGGAGCGTGCACGCGCCCTGCTAGAGGGATAGCGGGGATGCGGCCGCTGCTCGTGCATGCACCGTTGGCCCGGGAAGCAAAGTAAGTGACCTGGGGGTTTCACACAGCCGGGGCATCCCGATTTTGGATGCCCCGAGGGGGTATCGATTGTCCCAGGAATCTCAGATTCTTGGGCCGATCAAGTTGGGTTTGGTTCACTTTAAAGAGCCGCTAAAGCCATTAATGCTTGCAACATGCTAACACAGATTTATTGCTGCCTGATCCTCGGGGCGGGACTTAGGGATTTCAGCATTGTCCCAGCACGGGTCACATGGAGACCCTTAACATTTCTTGTATTAACTGAACTTGTGAGGAGAGTTTCTGCAAAAATTCAAGCGGGATGTCAGAACTGCCTTCTAGAGCTGCTGTTTTGATGTAAACTGTCTCCCACCCTCATATGTTTGTTTACTTGAGGAAACCCCATAGGTTCTCAATAGGGTTGAGGTCAGGGAAGGTTTGTAGCCACACCATGAGTCTCTCCCCTTTTATGCCCATAGCAGCGAATAACTCTGGGGTATCTCTGCGGCATGAGATGGGGGCGTGGTCAGACATGAAGATGATTGGCCACATAAGGCGTTCTTTTTTTTGTACCGAGGAAGAAAGTGGTCAGTCAGAAACTGAAGACAGACTTTGGCGAGGTCATTTTCTCACCTTCAGGGGCCTCCCAGCTCTCTTCCCATGATTCCGGCCCGAATCATGACTCCGCCCTCTCCTTGCTGACATCACAGCTTGGTTGGGACATGGTGGCCATCCACTACCGCATCTATCTGGAGCATCCAGGGTTGCACTGGTTAGTAATGGCCCAATAGTGGGTTAGTACCCAATTGCCAGCTTCTGGAAGCGCTACACCATGAGGTTCCCAGGACTCCAGAGGCATTTAGATGCCTTTTCATCCAGGGGCGTACATGCCATAGGGGCAGTGCAGGCAATGTGCCCCTGGGGCCATGGAACAAAGGGGCCCAGCACACGGTGCCTACACGGCCCCTGCGGTATGTACCTGCTGCAAATACTTACCCAGCCATGCTGCCTCTATGCAGCTTCTTTCCCTTTTGGATGCGGGCTCTGACTATATGTTGGTGCCGCGTACAAGGATGTTGCTCTAATGGTGGCGCTGCATGCCCGTTCCTCCAGTGACACGTGAGTGCCCCGTTCCGTCTTCAATGTCACCTATCGATGAAGAAAGGCCGGCTGGTGAGTGTCTACGGGGCGGTGGTAATTATGGGGGTCTTGCTATATGGGGCCCCATCAGGGCTATGTACTCCCCTGTCTCCATCCAAAAGAATTGTCAGACCGAAATCTTCCTCATTATGACTTTCCCTGCACCAACCCCTTTGTGCTCTGAATCAGCCACAAATGTCCTCACAGTACAATGATCAAGCTTTTGTAAAATATCTAATGTGTTCATAGCTCACCTGAGGCAATGAGATTATTTGTCTTACGACAAAGAGAGAGATTATTTGTCTTTCCCATGTTGCTGGAAACCTGGAGGTGGCAGGCCAGGGCATCTGCCCCCTCTTACTGAGATCAGACTTGGGCGCAGGGCCCTGTAGACCAAAACCAGGGATTTTGACTCTCTGGTTTCGGTCCTCGCCCCCCTGGGGCATCCCAATTTGGGACGTCCCGTTGTGTGAACCCCTCCCCCAGATTGCCAGCACATGCATCCCCACTATCCTTTAGCAGGGGGCGTGCCCGCGCTGTTCATTCTAAAAACCTGTGGCCCGCACATGAACAATTGGATTGGGTAGGTTTTACTGGGGGCTCAGGGGGTTTTAAATCAGCATGCCCCAAGGAGAGGGAACAGGACGGCTACCTGAGATGGGTTTTGGTCCACTTTAAGGGTGTCCATAACCTATGGGAAGGTTTTACTGGGGACTCAGGGGGTTTTAAATCAGCATGCCCCAAGGAGAGGGAATAGGACGGCTAGCCGAGATGGGTTTTGGTCCACTTTAAGGGTGTCCATAACCTATGGGAAGGTTTTACTGGGGACTCAGGGGGGTTTTAAATCAGGATGCCCCAAGGAGAGGGAATAGGACGGCTACCTGAGATGGGTTTTGGTCCACTTTAAGGGTGTCCATAACCTATGGGTAGGTTTTACTGGGGATTCAGGGGGTTTTAAATCGGGATGCCCCAAGGAGAGGGAATAGGACGGCTACCTGAGATGGGGTTTGGTTCACTTTAAGGGTGTCCATAACCTATGGGAAGGTTTTACTGGGGACTCAGGGGGGTTTTAAATCAGGATGCCCCAAGGAGAGGGAATAGGACTGCTACCTGAGATGGGTTTTGGTCCACTTTAAGGGTGTCCATGATATGGAGCAGTTCTTTTATAGGGTCCCCCCACTGTTTCACACCACAACCACAACCAGGTCTTAGCTGTGACCATCAGGGGGAGGGGCATCCATTTTCGATAACGAGGAGGAAGTCCCTGCTGGAAGAAAAGGAAACCTATAGATATTTATATCTAGTCCCCTGCCCTGGGGCGCCAGGAAAAGAACAGGGGCGTGCATCCTTCGGGGCGTCGCGTTTTTCCGAACTGGCTGCGCTGTGTATGAAGCCTCCTTATTTTGAGCGGCATCAGGATAAGGTGGTATTTCGCCTTAAACCGGATTTTTTGCCTAAGGTTGTTTCTTCCTTTCAACTTAATGAGGACATTGTTTTACCTTCTTTGTGTCCCGCCCCTTCTAATTCTAAGGAAAGGACCCTCCATGCCTTGGATGTGGTCAGAGCCATTAAGTATTACCTGGTTGCAACGGAATCTTTCAGGAAGTCGGATTCTCTTAGTCCTCACTGACGGGCCTAGGAAGGGCCTGCCTCCAGCCAAATACACTATCAGCAAGTGGATCAGGCAGGCGGTGGTGCAAGCGTACTCTGCCAAGGGGAAAGAGCCTCCCTTCCGTGTTACAGCTCATTCTACTCGTGCTATTGGTGCCTCTTGGGCTTTTCAGCACCAGGCCTCTGTTGAGCAAGTTTGTAAGGCCGCTACTTGGTCTTCTGTTAGTACCTTTTCTAAGTTTTACAAGGTTGATGTTAGGGCCTCAGCTGACGCTGTTATTCTAAGTATGTCACACACCCCGCTTCAAGATATTCATAACCTGTGGGTATACTGACCTGAAGAGGGCGAACTGCAGAGATGATTGGAGGAAAGAAAGCCCCTCCCGGTCCATAAATACCTGGGACCTCCCAGGCACCGGCTAAAAAAAGCATTTGTCAACGATTTCTCATTATAAATATGATACTGATGGTCTGGATTGGTCAGATTATTCCCCTCCAGAGGAAGGGGAGGTATTTGAGGATTTGGATAATTCCGAGGATCCACAAATTGTTGGCGCTGATTCTGATCGGGGGTCAGGGAGTTCCTCGGACACCCCTAATGTTTTGACTCAGATGTTTGAGGTTTTGGCTATCTCGCCTCCGGCGGAGGCCCCTCAACAAGGGGAGTTTTATGAGGAATCCAGACCGCGCTTGGAAATAATATTATCAAAATGCTTTTGATTAGGAAATTCTAAGGAATGGGAGAGACCAGCTCGGCTCCCAGGCATTCCTCAGAGTTGGGATAGAAGGTATTCATTCCCCGCGGACACGGTTAAGCGCTGGGCTTCTCCCCCCGAAGTGGACGCCCCAATTTTGGGGTTATCCAACTCTGCCGTTTTGAATAACCCTGATTGTTCCTCTCTCAAGGATGGTGAGGATAAACGCATTGACCAGATGGCTTGTCATGGTTTTGCCAGTATTGGGGCAGCTATACGGCCAGTTTGTGCCTCATCACTGTTGGTGGTGGCTACTAGAAAGGTGGTCAGGGATTTGCTATCCTCGTCCGGCTTGGATCCGGACAGTGATGAATTTCTTGGACTGAAACGTTGTGAGGTTTTTCTTTCCTTCATTTTAACTGCTCTGGATGATTCATTGATGAACAGCAGGGCCTCTGCTCTTATGGTAACCATTAGGCGTTCAATTTGGTTGCGCCAGTGGGCGGCCGATTTTGGTTCTAAGAAGTCTCTGACGTCTCTTCCCTTTTGTTGGTCTAAGGCTTTTTGGAGAAAAATTGGACTCCGTAGCTAAAGGTGGAAAATTACCTCAACGTAGGAAGCAACGTCGCCCCTTTCGAGGGGCGGCTTCCTTCACCCCTTCCTTTCGGGGAGCTAGAGCGGGAAGAGGTTTTGCCTTCCCTTCTACAAGAGGAGACTCCTGGAACAGGGGCAGAGGTCGTGCCCGTTCAGGATACAGTTGGGGTTCTAAACACAAGCCCGCTCAACAATGAGGGGGCGCCCTCACCCGCGCGGGTGGGGGGACGGCTGCGACACTTCTCCCAAGTCTGGATTCAGGAGGTCTCGGACAGATGGATCAGGGAAGTGGTGTCTTCCGGTTACATGCTGGAGTTCGAGTCTCGAAACCCCCCCCCCCCCCCCGCGTTTCCTCAGGTCTCGGGTGTCCCCGGACGTACAGGCTGCAGTACGGGCGGCGGGATCGAGTCTTCTAGAAATGGCGGTCATTTGCCCAGTGCCCCCATTAGAACGGGGTCGGGGTTTTTACTCAAATCTGTTCACGGTTCTCAAAAAGTATGGCTCCGTTCGGCCCATCCTGGACCTAAAGATTCTCAACAAATTCACCAGGCTGCGAAAATTTCTCATGGAAACGTTGCGTTCCGCTATCCACTCTCTTCGTCAGGGGGACTTCATGACGTCCATAGACATCCAGGACGCTTACCTCCATGTTCCCATTTTTCCCCGCGTACCAGAGGTTCCTAAGGTTCGCTCTGGAGGACCACCACAGCTCCAAGGGTTTTCACCAAGGTGCTTGCTGGGGTGATGGCTCTTCTCAGAGCTCAAGGAATTCGCATAGTGCCATATCTGGACGATCTCCTCATATTGGCATCGTCATTCAGCCAAGCGGAATTGGACACCAGGACTGTTCTATCCACTCTGGAGAGATTCGGCTGGGTGATCAACTACCCCAAGTCCTCCCTCCATCCGTCCAGGTTAATATCCTTTCTGGGGATGTCTCTGGATACAGATCAGGCCAGAGTGTTCCTTCCTCAGTCCAAGGTTCTTCTGATTCAGGAGTTGGTTCGGTCGCTTATGTCCATTCCTCGACCGTCCATCCGGCTAGGGATGAGACTGGTGGGTTTGATGGTGGCCTCCTTCGAGGCGGTTCCCTTTGCTCAGTTTCACACAAGGACACTACAGCTCCATCTGTTGTCGGTCTGGAACAGGTCTCCTCAGTCGCTGGATCAATTCTTTCAGATGTCCCCCCAGGTTCGCCGCTCGCTTCAGTGGTGGCTGAACGCAGCCAACTTGCTGAGGGGCAGATCCTTTCGGACACCCCAGTGGGAGATAGTCACCACGGATGCCAGCCTCTCAGGATGGGGGGGCTTCTGGAAGGATCTGCAATTTCAGGGTTTGTGGGGTCCCCTGGAAGCCCACGAACCTATCAATGTACTGGAATTAAGGGCCATCAGGATGGTTCTTTGTCATTTGACTCATCAACTACGAGGCTTGCCGGTCCAGGTCAGGTCGGACAATCGGACAGCGGTGGCCTACATCAATCACCAGGGAGGGACCCGCAGCAAGAGTGCCCTCAAGGAAGTGTCCCTGATTCTGGACTGGGCGGAGAGCCATGTCCCGTGCATCTCGGCGGTTTACATCCCGGGAGTGGAGAACACGGAGGCGGACTCCCTGAGCAGGATGTCAGCCCGCAAGGGGGAGTGGTCTCTCAATACCAAGGTCTTTCACACAATTTGTCGCAGGTGGGGGTCACCGGTGGTGGACCTCTTTGCCTCCCGTCACAATCACAAACTTCCGTCATTCGTGTCTCTGGCGAAGGACCCTCTGGCTCTGGCAACGGATGCCATGTCTCTGAATTGGAGGGATCTGGGTTTTCTGTATCTTTTTCCCCCGTTTCCCATGGTGGCCAGAGTAGTGCGCAAGCTTGCGCTTGAGAGAGCACCAGCAATCCTGGTGGCTCCAAGGTGGCCAAGACAGGTCTGGTTCGCGGACGTGGTAAGGTTGGCAGAAGATCAGTTCGTTCTGCCCCTGCTGCCAGATCTCCTCACACAGGGTCATCTTCGTTACCCCAATTTACCAACGCTGGCTTTGACGGCGTGGCTGCTGAAACCTCCATCTTGAAGGAGGAAGGTCTTTCGGATGCTGTGATTCGGACTCTTATTAGTGCTAGGAAGAGGTCTTCATCGTCTGTGTACTATAGGACTTGGAGGTCTTATATTGATTGGTGTGAAACTAGGGCCTTCCCTTGTAGGGAATTCTCTATTTCTAGAATTTTGGAGTTCTTGCAACATGGTCTGGACCTAGGGCTCCAACTCAGTACTCTGAAGGGACAGGTGTCTGCCCTGGCGGTGTTTTTCCAAAAGTCTTTTGCCCTTCATCCTTTGGTTAAGACTTTTTTCCAGGGGGTTACACATGTGCGGCCTCCTAGGAAGCCTTTGTTTCCGGTTTGGGATTTGAATTTGGTTCTTTCTGCACTCCAGGGTCCCCCCTTTGAGCCTTTGCATGATATTCCTTTGTCTTCCCTTATGCAGAAGGTGGCCTTTTTGGTAGCTATCACTTCCGTTAGACGCGTTTCTGAGTTGGCGGCTCGGTCTATTCAAGCTCCGTATTTTGAAAGACATCAGGACAAAGTGGTTTTCCGTTTTAAGACGGACTTCCTTCCTAAGGTGGTTTCGTCCTTTCATTTAAATCAGGATATTGTTTTGCCCTCTCTGTGTCCTAATCCCAGCAATGACAAGGAGAGGGTCCTGCATTCTTTGGATGTGGTTCGTGTTGTGAAGTATTATTTGGTGGTAACATCTGCCTTTCGCAAGACTGATGCATTTTTCGTGGTGCCGTTTGGGCCCAAGAAGGGTCTAGCACCCACAAAGTCTTCCATCAGCAGGTGGATTCGTCAGGCCATTGTCGGGGCCTATTCTGCTAAAGGGAGAGATCCTCCCTTTCGTGTTACAGCTCATTCTACTCGTGCGGTTGGGGCTTCCTGGGCTTTTCAGCACCAGGCCTCTGTTGAGCAAGTTTGCAAGGCCGCTACCTGGTCTTCTATTCACACTTTTTCCAAGTTTTACAAGGTTGATGTTCGGGCCTCAACGGATGCTGTTTTTGGCCGCAAAGTTCTGCAGGCTGCAGTAGTTTAAGTTGTGCTTTATACCTTACCTTTATACCACCCCTTAAGGACACTGCTTTTGGATGTCCCACAGGTTATGAATATCTTGAAGCGGGGTGTGTGACATACTTAGAATAATACCATTTTGTGAATACTCACCTTGTAAAATGGGTATTATAAGTATGTCACACACCCCGCTTCAACCCGCCCTTTTTGTATTCTGGATCCTTCATTTTGTGAATTTTGCGTTGTTCTGACTTATATTTGGCTCTTCCTGGTCCCTTACCTTACTGCTTTCTTTATACTGGGTAATGAGTGGGAGGTCCCAGGTATTTATGGACCGGGAGGGGCTTTCTTTCCTCCAATCATCTCTGCAGATCACCCTCTTCAGGTCAGTATACCCACAGGTTATGAATATCTTGAAGCGGGGTGTGTGACATACTTATAATACCCATTTTACAAGGTGAGTATTCACAAAATGGTATTATTGGCCATAAGGTGCTTCAGGCGGTAGTGTCATGAACTACATGCTGTTGCTCACTGGGGATCCCTCCCTATTTTGGACACCGCTTTTGGATGTCCCACATGTCAGAAATGGAGCAACCTGAACAGGACACTGGGAAAAATACAATTCTGTGAGTACTCACCTGTAGAATTGTTTTTGACGGTGTCCTGTTCAGGTCGCTCCATCCCACCCTTGTTCTTGTTATCTCCTGTTGCCTGTTATGGTGATTACTGTTGTATATGTATCTTGTCCTTTGCTTTTTCTCTTTGAGAGAGTACATGTTGAAGCTATGTGAAGTAACATGGTTTCTTGGCCTCCCGGCATGTCTCCGATTTACTGCTTTTGAACCACTGGGGATTTTTGGGAGACAGCTGCCTTATGGAGCCGGGAGGAGCTACGATTTTTATCTTGCAGTCACTGCACCACCTTGAGGCGGATTCCACACATGTCAGAAATGGAGCGACCTGAACAGGACACAGTCAAAAACAATTCTACAGGTGAGTACTCACAGAATTGTATTTTCCTGAGCAGGCCCATTTCTCTAACATGATTTTCAAGGAATGGGAAAGGCCTAATAAGTTACCGTCGGTGCCCAAGGGCCTGGACAGGCGGTATCCTTTTCCTGAGGCACTGGTCCGGCTATGGTCCCGTCCTCTCGAGGTGGATGCCCCCGTGTCGGGTCTGTCCAACACTACGGTCATGCCTTCACCCGATACTGCTTCCCTACGTGATCCAGCTGAGAAGCGCATGGATCAGCTAGTCTGTCATGCATTCACCTTTGCTGGTGCTTGGTTCCGCCCCATGTGTGCCGCGGCTATTGTCTCCCTGGCCATTAGGAAGAAGGTGAGACGCCTTGTGGAGATTGCTAAGTCTCGCAAACGGGCTGAGGAGTACTTTGGCAGCACAAGGCCTGCAAACGGCCGTCCAACACCTTCTGCTCTCAGGTGTGATTTGTTTAGTGCCTCGGCAGGAACGGGGTCGGGGTTTTTATTCCAATTTGTTCACGGTGCCCAAGAAGGACGGAATGCTGAGGGGTCTCAACAGGTTTGTCAGTCAGACATTTCCGCATGGAGACCTCACGGTCCGCAGTGAGCTCGCTTCGACCCGGCGACTTCTTGACCACGGTGGACATCAAGGATGCTTATCTGCACATTCCGATATTCCAGGGGCATCAGAAGTTCCTGAGATTTGCTCTGGAGGATCAGCATTATCAATTTGTGGCTCTGCCATTCGGGATGTCCTCAGCTCCCCGTGTGTTCACCAAGGTGCTGGCGGGCGTCATGGCTATCCTGAGAATCCAGGGCATTCGCGTGCTGCCTTATCTGGATGATTTACTGATTGCGGCTCAGTCTCTGCAACAGGCCGAGAGCGACACCCTGACGGTGTTGTCCACTCTCGAGGATTTCGGTTGGGTAGTCAATTACCCCAATTCTTCAATCACTTCCTCGATGGTGAGGTCCTTTCTGGGCATGAAGTTGGACACCTCTCAGGCCAAGGTATTCCTGCCACCGCAGAAGGTGGTGGGTCTTCAGGCGCAGATGCAGGCCTTGCTGTCTTGTCAGCAGCCATCTGTCCGTCTGGGGATGAAACTGGTGGGCCTTATGGTGTCATGCTTCGAGGCAGTGCCCTTTGCTCAGTTCCACATGAGATCTCTTCAGTTAAATCGGTTGACCGGATCGGATGCAGGAGTCACTGGAACAGGAGTTTTCACCGTCTCCCCCGGCCAGGCAGTTCCTCTTGTGGTGGCTGGACTCCAGACATCTGCTGGTAGGCAAGTCATTTTTGACTCCACGGTGGGAGATTGTCACCACGAAGGCTGGGGAGGCTTTTGGCTGGGGTAGAAAACCAGGAGGCAGACTCCCTGAGC
This sequence comes from Gastrophryne carolinensis, assembly GCA_027917425.1. Lineage (NCBI taxonomy): Eukaryota > Metazoa > Chordata > Amphibia > Anura > Microhylidae > Gastrophryne > Gastrophryne carolinensis. The sequence goes on along the minus strand of CM051238.1, from coordinate 9,271,099 downwards.
AGGAACGCCTCACGCCTGGGGGAATGGTCTCTCAGCAGCGAGACCTTTCACGCTCTGTGTCTCCGCTGGGGTCAGCCGGATGTGGACCTGTTTGCGTCCAGATACAATCGCAAGCTCCCGAGATTCGTCTCCCTGTCGAGAGATCCTTGGACGGAGTTCAGGCTCCTTTATGCATTCCCTCAGTTTCCACTTCTGGGTCGAGTGTTGCGCAAGATAGCCCAGGATGGGGTACCAACCATCCTGGAGGCTCCGCGCTGGCCGAGGCAGAGTTGGTTCGCGGACATAGTTCAGATGTCAGTCGATCGCTACGTCATGCCCGACGACCCAGGGCTTCTCACTCAGGGGTCGCTGCGGCACCCCAATTTACAGACGCTGGCTTTGACAGCCTGGCTATTGAAACCTCAATCCTGATGGAAAAGAGGGGTGTCAGTCATGGTTGTTCAGACCATGTTTCAGGCGCGGAAGAAGTCTTCATCCATGATATACTACCGAGTTTGGCATGCCTACATTGCTTGGTGTGAATCCAAGAGCCTTCCTTGTGGCATCTTCTCTATCTCTAGGATTCTGCAGTTTTTGCAACACGCCTTAGACTTAGGTCTCCAGCTGAGCACCCTCAAGGGCCAGGTCTCGGCCATCTTTTTCCAAAGATCCAACGTGCTAAAGAGAACACAGAGCTACTAATCAATCAAATATTTTTCTCATTCATCAATTAATTCAATAATAAAAAACGTGATAATCCAAAATGTAAAGTCAATAAAAAATAGATGTGACTATAAACAAATGTTTCCTCTTTTTATTCTTCTTTCCATCCACTTCCCAAAGTGCTTATCATTTATCTTCAGTGCTCTCAACACCCATATGTGCAAATCCTTACCAGAAGAACTTCATAGATAAGGTCAAATTGAATAATATATATATGTCCTCCCCGCGCTGCTCGGTCACCAATTTGATCAGGGATCATCCACATCCACTTAGATTTCAGAGGATAAGTATTTTGTCATAAACTCTCAAGATGTGTTGTATTAATCAATCACAAACCGCACATGGAGGGAGACATAAAAATATGTATCTCCCTCCATGTGCGGTTTGTGATTGATTAATACAACACATCTTGAGAGTTTATGACAAAATACTTATCCTCTGAAATCTAAGTGGATGTGGATGATCCCTGATCAAATTGGTGACCGAGCAGCGCGGGGAGGACATATATATATTATTCAATTTGACCTTATCTATGAAGTTCTTCTGGTAAGGATTTGCACATATGGGTGTTGAGAGCACTGAAGATAAATGATAAGCACTTTGGGAAGTGGATGGAAAGAAGAATAAAAAGAGGAAACATTTGTTTATAGTCACATCTATTTTTTATTGACTTTACATTTTGGATTATCACGTTTTTTATTATTGAATTAATTGATGAATGAGAAAAATATTTGATTGATTAGTAGCTCTGTGTTCTCTTTAGCACGTTTGATTGGGAATATTGGGAACATTCCAAACACGTTGAGCTGTTTTTAGAATATAATTTTGGGTCCTTCACATTTAGTTATTATAATTGTATTGTAAGCGCGGTGTTGCACACGTTTTGCTTTTTCCAAAGATCCTTTGCCAATCATAGACTGATCAAGACTTTTTTCCAAGGAGTTACTCATGTACGTCCACCGCGTAAGCCTGTATTACCGGTGTGGGACTTGAATTTGGTGCTTTCTGCTCTCCAGGGGCCTCCCTTTGAGCGATGCTGCATTGTCTATTCTGACCCTAAAGGTGGTCTTTTTGGTAGCTATCACCTCGGTGCATCGCGTGTCAGAGCTGGCTGCACTTTGTATTAAGCCTGCTTACTTTGAGCGGCATAAGGATAAGGTGGTTTTTCGCTTTAAACCTGATTTTTTGCCTAAGGTCGTTTCTCCCTTTCACCTTAATGCGGAAGTTGTCTTACCTTCCTTGTGTCCAGCACCAACTAATTCTAAGGAAAGGACCCTCCATTCCCTGGATGTGGTCAGAGCCATTAAGTACTACCTGGTTGCGACTGAGTCCTTCAGGAAGTCGGATTGTCTTTTTGTCCTCTCCAAGGGTTCCAGAAAAGGTTTGCCTCCGGCCAAGTCCACTCTCAGTAAGTGGATCAGACAGGCGGTGGTGCAAGCATATTCTGCCAAGGGGAAGGAACCCCCTTTTCGTCTTACAGCTCATTCTACTAAAGGTATTTGTGCTTCTCGGGCTTTTCAGCACCAGGCCTCTGTTGAACAAGTTTGCAAGGCCGCTACTTGGTCTTCTGTTCATACCTTTTCAACATTTTACAAGGTTGATGTTAGGGCCTCAGCTGATGCTGTCTTTGGCCGAAAGGTGCTTCAGGCTGTAGTGAAATGAACTACATGCTGTTCCGGACTGGGGATCCCGCCCTAATGGACACTGCTTTTTGATGTCCCACATGTCATCACTTCTGGGACGACCTGGACTGGATATAGTGAAAAATACAATTCTGTGAAACTCACCTGTAGAATTGTTTTTGAATATATCCAGTCCAGGTCGTCCCACCCCGCCCTTGGTTCATTATCTATGGTTGCTTGTTATGGTGATTACCTTTTTTGCATTGGACCGTTGTCCTTAGTTTTGTTGGAGAGAGTACATGCTGAAGCTATGTGAAGTAGCATAGTTTGGCCTCCCGGCCTGTCTCTTTTTCTTACTGCTGTTTAACCACTGGGGAATCAGACACACCTGCTTTTATAGGGGGCCGGGGGGAGCTACAGCTTTTGATCCTGCAGTCAAGTGCCACCTGGAGGTGGATTACCCAACTGTCATCACTTCTGGACGACCTGGATTGGATATATTCAAAAACAATTTCACAGAATTGTATTTTCACAAGTTCTGTGGGTTTTGGTCCGCTTTAACCTTTGAACTGGTATAATAATAATAATATAATAAATCAGTGTCTTCCTCTTCCTTCCTAATTGACTTAATATTCTCAACTGCTTCCCAGATCTTTTCTTGCCTGTGACAACTTCTTCAGACGGCCACTGGTCTCCCCTCCTCCATCAGTGGTAACCGCCTTGTGGGAAAGGCATTTCTTGGGGGTGTGGCTTCACTGTGACATCACAAGCCACACCCCTGAGCTATAAATGCACTTAACTGAGGTAGTAATTGCTTCAATTGTATGTTATGTATAAGACCTCCTCTAAAGCGTCTCTTTGTATCGGCCTTGTATATATTATACACAGTGATTAGATCCCCTCTAAGGCGTCTCTTTGTATTGGCCTTGTATATATTATACACAGTGATTAGATCCCCTCTAAGGCGTCTCTTTGTATTGGCCTTGTATATATTATACACAGTGATTAGATCCCCTCTAAGGAGTCTCTTTGTATTGGCCTTGTATATATTATACACAGTGATTAGATCCCCTCTAAGGCGTCTTTGTATTGGCCTTGTATATATTATACACAGTGATTAGATCCCCTCTAAGGCGTCTTTGTATTGGCCTTGTATATATTATACACAGTGATTAGATCTCCTCTAAAGCATCTCTTTGTATTGGCCTTGTATATATTATACACAGTGATTAGATCCCCTCTAAGGCGTCTTTGTATTGGCCTTGTATATATTATACACAGTGATTAGATCCCCTCTAAGGTGTCTCTTTGTATAATATATACAAGGCCAATACACAGGGATTAGATCCCCTCTAAGGCGTCTTTGTATTGGCCTTGTATATATTATACACAGTGATTAGATCCCCTCTAAGGTGTCTCTTTGTATAATATATACAAGGCCAATACACAGGGATTAGATCCCCTCTAAGGCGTCTCTTTGTATTGGCCTTGTATATTACACAGTGATTAGATCCCCTCTAAGGCGTCTCTTTGTATTGGCCTTGTATATATTATACACAGTGATTAGATCCCCTCTAAGGCGTCTCTTTGTATTGGCCTTGTATATATTATACACAGTGATTAGATCCCCTCTAAGGCGTCTCTTTGTATTGGCCTTGTATATATTATACACAGCGATTAGATCCCCTCTAAGGCGTCTCTTTGTATTGGCCTTGTATATATTATACACAGCGATTAGATCCCCTCTAAGGTGTCTCTTTGTATTGGCCTTGTATATATTATACACAGTGATTAGATCCCCTCTAAGGTGTCTCTTTGTATTGGCCTTTTATATATTATACACAGTGATTAGATCCCCTCTAAGGCGTCTCTTTGTATCGGCCTTGTATATATTATACGCAGTGATTAGATCCCCTCTAAGGCGTCTCTTTGTATCGGCCTTGTATATATTATACGCAGTGATTAGATCCCCTCTGAGGCGTCTTTGTATTGGCCTTGTATATATTATACACAGCGGTTAGATCCCCTCTAAGGCATCTGTGTATTGCGATATATAATGTATATTGAATAGGTGAAACCTTTATTGGCACCTCACTGCTACAGAAGAAACAATCAACATTTAATTTTAGGCTTTTTGTTTTATTATAAAAATTAACTCTTTGTTACAATTCGGCTTACAGTCATAATAAAACTTTATACAGGGTGAGCGGGGGCGCGGTCTCCATTATACACAGCTTTAGAAAGTAAAGCTCATATCTTATATGGAAAACAAAAGGAAAAAAAAAAGGCAACGGAGGAATTGAGTGGCTGTCAGCTGACCAAATGTTGGCCAATAGCATCGCATTCTAATAATAATACATCCTGTGCAGATCTGTCATGCGGCCAAGCAGGGGGTGGGAAGGGGATTGGTCACACTAAGATTTTAAAGCGGAATCATTCCAAGGCTTTATCCCCAGGACTTAAAGCACATCTAATAGTTAAATACTTTAGGCCCCTTTAAAGCAGACCAACTGTTAATCATTAAAGTGGCCTAAAGTCATTTTAACTATAAGGCAACCCAAATTGGGATGCCCCTGGGGGCAAAGATCCTTAGGAAGCCGACTTCAGGCATTAAAAAGAGGAGCAACCACCAACAGAGTCTATAGACCACAAAGGATGGTGGTCTCACCCTTTGTGGGGGCATCCCGATTTGGGTGAAACTCCAGGTATACTCATCTCACGCCTCAAACCCGCTGCCCTCTAGTGGCTCACACTTTATCTTTCATATACCGCTCTAAGGTCAGAGCGCCATAGCAAAGAGGAATTCAAGCGCAAGGCGCACATTGGGCTTGGCGCATCCTGGGATTCACCGGAGCTTTTATGGCGAACCGACAGGGGGCGGAACAAATAGTGAAAATCCTGATGAGGTTTAGTTCCTCTTTAAACCAAATCATCCATTTTTGACAACACGGGTGTTCCCTGCACACGAGGGCATCCCGATTGGTAGTGCACCATTGCTGTAACTTTACCTCAACCGCTTCTCCAGCAAAAACGAGCCTTGCGATTGGCCGCAGTGGTCAGCACCAATGTAACTACCGGCAACAAAAATCTTACCTTAACTGCTTAGTCAGCAAAATCGAGCCTTGTGATTGGCCGCAGCGGTCAGCAGGTCTCTCCCTGGGTATCTGGCCACGAATGTGTCAACCAATCTCAGGCCTCGATTTAGCCCAGGGTGAAATTTAAAAAAAATAAGATTTTTTACCAGGTTGTTAAAGTGGACCAAAACCCACGCTAATCGTGAATCTATAAGATTCCCGGGCCAATAGATCCCACCCCCCGGGGCAACCAAAATCCGGATGCTGTGTAGTGTGAAATCCCCCAGGTGGCTCCGTTCACTTACCTCCTTTCCCGGTCCCATGGAGCGTCTAAGAACAGCGCCCGCATCCCGCCATCCCTTTAGCAGGGCGCGTGCCAGGCATTTGTGGATGACCAGTGCGGGCACACGCCCTGTTAGAGGGAGGCGGAGGATGCGGCTATCAGGGTGCTCAGAGGCCTTAGACGCGCTGTGGGACCGGGAAGAGGCGAGTCCGTTCGGGCATCCTGGGGGGTTTTACACGGGGGGGGGGACCAAAACACAAGATCGTCAAAATCCTGGGTTTTGATCCACTAAGTACAAGGCCACTCGGGATGCCCCCGGTGCAGGGAACAAGACCCATTATGTTAAATAATGATATTGATATTTCCCTGTTTCCCATTGGATGGAGCTGCGCTAGGAAAAGGTCTGAGGAGGGCTCACCGTTCGCATGCGGGGGGGGGGGGGGGGGGGGGGTAGGTTAGTGTCCCAAAGTTACAGGAAGTGTTTAGGTCTGCTTTAACACACCCCTCCCCAACTCGCCCTCATTCAGCAGGTTGGGAACATGTATAGGGAGAAGACTGCCCCCCGAGGGAAAGGTCGGCAACACAGCTACACTGCACTGTATAGGGAGAAGACTGCCCCCCCCCCCCCCCGAGGGAGAGGTCAGCAACATAGCTACACTGTACTGTATAGGGAGAAGAGTACCTCAGGGGGAGGGGTCGGCAACACAGCTACACTGCACTGTATAGGGAGAAGACTGCCCCCCCCCCGAGGGAGAGGTCGGCAACACAGCTACACTGCACTGTATAGGGAGAAGACTGCCCCCCCCCCCAAAGGGAGAGGTCGGCAACACAGCTACACTGCACTGTATAGGGAGAAGACTGCTCCCCCCCCCCGAGGGAGAGGTCGGCAACACAGCTACACTGCACTGTATAGGGAGAAGACTGCCCCCCCCCCGAGGGAGAGGTCGGCAACACAGCTACACTGCACTGTATAGGGAGAAGACTGCCCCCCCCCCCGAGGGAGAGGTCAGCAACACAGCTACACTGCACTGTATAGGGAGAAGACTGCCCCTGAGGGAGAGGTCAGTAACAGCTGCTCAGCACATCTATAGAACCCAATGGGATCCAGCAAAATCCCTTTATCCCCAAAGTTGCTGACCCACCTCTCCTGGCCCATGCAGGATGGTGAGGGGCGGGGCTTTGCCTGATTGGATCACAGCTGCGGATAATTTCAGGTCCGCTTTCACACATATATGGAACCCACCAGGATGCAGCAAATATCTTTCAAACGCCACCCTGCTGCCCCCTGATGTTGCCGACCCATCACAAAATGTTGAGCGAGGGGCGTGGCTCTGCCAGGATTGGACTGAGCCACAATGGCTGTCCGTTTTCACACATACAGAACCCACCAGAAACCAGTGAATTTCTTTCAACTGCCACCCTCCTTCTCCACCCAATGTTGCCGACCCCACCTTCCCCGACCCCCTGCACGATCTTGAGCGAGGGGCGTGGCTCTGGCAGGATTGGACAGCCACAACGGTGGAAAGTTTCAGGTCCGCTTTCACACATAGAAAGAAATTCACTGGTTTCCGGTGGGTTCTTTAAACTGCCACCCCCCCCCCTTTCCACCCAATGTTGCCAACCCCCTGCAGGATGGTGAGCAAGGGGCGTGGCTCTGCCAGGATTGGACTGAGCCACAATGGTGGAAATTTTCAGGTCAACTATCATAGGTATTTAGAACCCACTGGAAACCAGTGGATTTCTTACAACTGCCACCCCAACCCTTCATCCATCCAATGTTGCCGACCCCACCTTCCCAGACCCCCTGCACGATGGTGAGCAAGGGGCGTGGCCCAGCCAAGATTAGGCTGAGCCACAACAGTGGATATTTTCAGGCCTGCATTCGCACACATATAGAACCCACCGGAATGGATTCCTTTCCACTGCCACCCCCCCCCCTTTCCACCCAATGTTACCGACCCCCTGCACGATGGTGAGCGAGGATTGGGCTGAGCCACAATGTTGGAAATTTTCAGGTTCGCATTCACACATACAGAACCCACCGGGAACCAGCGGATTTCTTACAACGGCCACCCCCACCCTTCTCCATCCAATGTTGCCGACCCCACCTTCCCAGACCCCCTGCGCGATGGTGAGCGAGGGGGCGTGGCTCTGCCAGGATGTATAGACCTATGTGTACGGAACAGAAACAGGAGACTAGTAGAAAAATGTAACCTTGTGTTTATAAATACAAAACAGTATCTACATCAGACGCGATACAAAACGCTGGATTACCGCAACTTTTTGGGGAATTAGAACAATAACAGGTTGCAGGGGGAACAGGCTCCGGCCACCCCAGCTGCTGGGGGAACAGGCTCCGCCCACACCAGCTGCTGGGGGAACAGGCTCCGCCCACACCAGCCGCTGGGGGAACAGGCTCCGCCCACACCAGCCGCTGGGGGAACAGGCTCCGCCCACACCCGTAGCAGGGGGAACAGGCTCCGCCCACACCCGTAGCAGGGGGAACAGGCTCCGCCCACACCCGTAGCAGGGGGAACAGGCTCCGCCCACACCCGAAGCAGGGGGAACAGGCTCCGCCCACACCAGCTGCAGGGGAACAGGCTCCGCCCACACACACTTGAAAGGTTAAAAATAAAAACACATGAGCGCCTTTGGTGATGTGATGAGCGCAGGGGCCGCGCACAGCGTTATTAGTGGTTATAGTCGATTTAGTGGTGTGTCCGTGTCGCTTCCATTGTTGGGATCATTTTTGTTTTTCCCGCGGGTCGCGCAGCAGCAGCAGAGATCTGGAGACCAGGACGGGTCGTCTAAGGGCCGAGCTTTGATCGCTTCTGTGGCGTCTCGAAAAAGGGGCGAGAGCAGGTCCAGTAAGAGACGGGTTTGGCCATAGAGAAAAAAACTTCAGGGGGCGGATCCCGTCGGGTGATGCAGAACAGCTGACGTAGAAGCGGCGGGTGCGCGACTTGCTTGGCAACTCCAGGGTCGCCTTTGGATTTACTATACGATTTTTTAGGGGGTTGGTATTCTGCGGCACAAAAGTTAAAGACGACCAAGACTCCCTTAGGGGCATTTTTCATTTTTTTGGGGGGGCACAAAACGGGCCCCACCCCCCAAAAAACAACTGAAAAATTCCCCCCCCCAAAAAAAAAACAGAACAAGGGACACAAAAAAAGGCACAGAAAGGGGGTAGAAGATAAAACAGAAAAGGGGGGCACAAAAACAGAAAAGGGGGGCACAAAAACGGAAAAGGGGGGCACAAAAACGGAAAAGGGGGGCACAAAAACGGAAAAGGGGGGCACAAAAACGGAAAAGGGGGGCACAAAAACGGAAAAGGGGGGCACAAAAACGGAAAAGGGGGGCACAAAAACGGAAAAGGGGGGCACAAAAACGGAAAAGGGGGGCACAAAAACGGAAAAGGGGGGCACAAAAACGGAAAAGGGGGGCACAAAAACGGAAAAGGGGGGCACAAAAACGGAAAAGGGGGGCACAAAAACGGAAAAGGGGGGCACAAAAACGGAAAAGGGGGGCACAAAAACGGAAAAGGGGGGCACAAAAACGGAAAAGGGGGGCACAAAAACGGAAAAGGGGGGCACAAAAACGGAAAAGGGGGGCACAAAAACGGAAAAGGGGGGCACAAAAACGGAAAAGGGGGGCACAAAAACGGAAAAGGGGGGCACAAAAACGGAAAAGGGGGGCACAAAAACGGAAAAGGGGGGCACAAAAACGGAAAAGGGGGGCACAAAAACGGAAAAGGGGGGCACAAAAACGGAAAAGGGGGGCACAAAAACGGAAAAGGGGGGCACAAAAACGGAAAAGGGGGGCACAAAAACGGAAAAGGGGGGCACAAAAACGGAAAAGGGGGGCACAAAAACGGAAAAGGGGGGCACAAAAACGGAAAAGGGGGGCACAAAAACGGAAAAGGGGGGCACAAAAACGGAAAAGGGGGGCACAAAAACGGAAAAGGGGGGCACAAAAACGGAAAAGGGGGGCACAAAAACAGAAAAGGGGGGCACAAAAACAGAAAAGGGGGGCACAAAAACAGAAAAGGGGGGCACAAAAACAGAAAAGGGGGGCACAAAAACAGAAAAGGGGGGCACAAAAACAGAAAAGGGGGGCACAAAAACAGAAAAGGGGGGCACAAAAACAGAAAAGGGGGGCACAAAAACAGAAAAGGGGGGCGAAATTAAAACCGAAAAGGGGCACAAAACAGGAAAAGGGGCACAAAAAACAGGAAAAGGGGCACAAAGAACAGGAAAAGGGGCACAAAGAACAGGAAAAGGGGCACAAAGAACAGGAAAAGGGGCACAAAGAACAGGAAAAGGGGCACAAAACACAGGAAAAGGGGCACAAAAAACAGGAAAAGGGGCACAAAAACAGAAAAGGGGGTAGAAATTAAAACCGAAAAGGGCGCACAGGAAAAGGGGCACAAAGAACAGGAAAAGGGGCACAAAACACAGGAAAGGGGGCACAAAACACAGGAAAGGGGGCACAAAACACAGGAAAGGGGGCACAAAACACAGGAAAGGGGGCACAAAACACAGGAAAAGGGGCACAAAACACAGGAAAAGGGGCACAAAAAACAGGAAAAGGGGCACAAAAAATGGGTCCAAAAAAGTGAAAAAGGGACCCAAAAAGGGTCGAGAACGTGCCAGGACTGGGTTAAACCCTTCTTTAAAAGGGCACCCCGGATTGGGAGGGCCTCGATTAGCCTCCTTTAAGGGGACCTGGCATCGAACCCCGCAGCTGAACAGATTGGACCTGCTTACAAAAAGCCTTAAAGGGGGAACTAAAGATTTTTTTTTTTTTTTTTACTCCCCCCGTGTGGCCTTCTCTAGCGCGCAGCATTGATTGTCAACATATGATGCAGCAACATCGCTGACCGCAGAGTCCGGGCAGCACCATTGTTAGTGGGGCACCCCTTGCTTTTTTGGGGGCGTGGCAAATGGAGAACCAATGGGACAAATGCAGCTCTGATCCGCAGAGTGTCGGGGGGGTAACAGAGCCGTGAATCCTGGGCGTAGTTACTCTTTAGTTAAAGGGAGCATCCAGGCTAATAAAAACCATCACTTACCAGCCAGACACAGGCTCGATGCGCGTAGTGCTGCAGGCCGAGCCGCTCAGGTGGCAGCAACAGCCACTGCGAAATAGAGGACACGCCCCCAACCAGTGACCATCTGAACGTCCACCAATGATAGATCGGCAGAGGTGAACGCTGGAGAGCACGCCCCCAACCAGTGACCATCTGAACGTCCACCAATGATAGGTAGGCAGAGGTGAACGCTGGAGAGCACGCCCCCAACCAGTGACCATCTGAACGTCCACCAATGATAGATCAGCACAGGTGAACGCTGGAGAGCACGCCCCCAACCAGTGACCATCTGAACGTCCACCAATGATAGATCGGCAGAGGGTGAACGCTGAGAGCACGCCCCCAACCAGGGGCCATCTGAACGTCCACCAATGATAGATCAGCAGAGGTGAACGCTGAGAGCACGCCCCCAACCAGGGGCCATCTGAACGTCCACCAATGATAGATCGGCAGAGGTGAACGCTGAGAGCACGCCCCCAACCAGCGGCCATCTGAACGTCCACCAATGATAGATCGGCAGAGGTGAACGCTGAGAGCACGCCCCCAACCAGCGGCCATCTGAACGTCCACCAATGATAGATCGGCAGAGGTGAACGCTGAGAGCACGCCCCCAACCAGCGGCCATCTGAACGTCCACCAATGATAGATCAGCAGAGGTGAACGCTGAGAGCGCGCTCCTAACCAGCGACCATCTGACTGTCCACCAATGATAGATCAGCAGAGGTGAACGCTGAGAGCGCGCTCCCCAACCAGCGGCCATCTGAACGTCCACCAATGATAGATCGGCAGAGGGTGAACGCTGAGAGCACGCCCCCAACCAGTGACCATCTAAACGTCCAACGATAGATCATCAGTGGTGGACACTCAAATGTGGCTCCCCGGCTGCCAAATATGGGAGTGTGGTGCTGCAAAGCTAAGAGCACAAACACAACCAGAACACATCTGAATGTCCACCAATGAAAGATCATCAGTGGTGGACACTCACATGATGCAATGCCTGCGGCCAATCAACGTGGGAGTGCAGCGCTGCCAAGCTGAGGTCATGCTTCCAACCGGTGACAGTCTGAACGTCCACCAGTGATAGCAACTCAGCGGCGGAGGCTCACACAATGAGCCAATAATTGTAGGCGTGGCACACATGTGAAGGTCCACGTACGACAGATCATCAGTGGTGGACGCTCACATGATGTACTCTCCCCACCGCCAATCAAAACCCGGAGTGTGGCTGGAGTGGCAGAGCTTCAAGCACGCTCCCAACCGGCACGCATGTGAAGGTCCACCAATCGCACATCGGCAGTGGACACTCACATGCTGCACCAATCAACGAAGGCTGCTCCCAACCGGCACACACCTAAACGTCCACAAATGATCGCACATCAATGGTGGACGCTCACATGACGCACCCCCTCCAGCTGCCAATCAACAGCTGGGAACACACTCCCAGCCAGCGAACATCTTAACGTCCACCAACGATAGATCATCAGTGGTGGACGCACACATGATGCGCCAACCGACGTGGAATTGTGGAGCTGCAAAGATAGGGGCACGCTCCCAACCAGGACACTTCTAAATGTCCACAAATGATCGATCATCAATGGAGGACGCTCACATGACGCACCCCCCTTCCAATCAATGCAGGAGCGTGGCGTTGCAATGCTGAGAGCACACATCTAAACATCCACCAATGATAGATCAGCGGTGGGCACTCACATGATGCCCTACGACCAAACAAAGAGCAGCAGCCCACAGGACCACGTAGAATCGAGCCCGTGTTCCGCCAGGTTAAGTGATGACTTTTTAAAAAGGACAGCGATGTTAAAAGGTAACTCTTAGGGTAATAAAAAAAAAGACCTAAAACCCACATATAAAAACAAAGATAAAAGGTCATAAAAGCTCATTGTAAAACAATTCAGGACCACGGCGACCACGCCGCACTGAGAATTAGACTGAGGGCATCCGGAGGTTCGATGTGGTTACCCCGGCGACCACGAATTGGATTGAGGTCATCCAGAGGTTCGATGTGGTTTCCCCGGCGACCACGAATTGGATTGAGGTCATCCAGAGGTTCGATGTGGTTTCCCCGGCGACCACGAATTGGATTGAGGTCATCCAGAGATCGATTTGGTTACCCCCGGCGACCACGAATTGGATTGAGGTCATCCAGAGGTTCGATGTGGTTACCCCGGCAACCACGAATTGGATTGAGGTCATCCAGAGGTCGATGTGGTTACCCCGGCGACCACGAATTGGATTGAGGTCATCCAGAGGTCGATGTGTATACCCCAGCGACCACGCATTGTATTGAGGGCATCCAGAGGTCGATGTGGTTACCCCGGCAACCACGAATTGGATTGAGGTCATCCAGAGGTCGATGTGGTTACCTCGGCGACCACGAATTGGATTGAGGTCATCCAGAGGTCGATGTGTATACCCCAGCGACCACACATTGTATTGAGGGCATCCAGAGGTCGATGTGGTTACCCCGGCGACCAAAAATTGGATTGAGGGCATTCAGAGGTCGATGTGGTCCTTTGGCGACCACGCATTGTATTGAGGACATCCAGAGGTCGATGTGGTTACCCCCGGCGATCACGAATTAGACTGAGGGCATCCAGAGGTCGATGTGGTTACCCCGGCGACCACGCATTGTATTGTGGGCATCCAGGTCGATGTGGTTACCCCCGGCGATCACGAATTAGACCGAGGGCATCCAGAGGTCGATGTGGTTACACTTTACACAGCTCCCAGTTTCAGGAAAAAGGAAACGGCCGCGGCGATCCCGGCGGCTTCCGTCCAATCACATCGGAGCCTCACATGTTGACCGTAAGTGCCGCGAAGACCGGCCCCGCCTCCACCCGCTGCTCCTGGTCCGCAGGCGACGCCTTAAGACTCTTCTGAGGCCTTTTAATCCCAACTTTTTTTTTTCTTTTCCTTTTTGGCATCAAGACTCCTTTTTATCTCCTTGGCGTCCAGTTTTTAAGGCATCAGGTGACAGTTTGCAAAAATAGATATTTATATGTTTTATATATAATATATATATTTGTACAATATACCGGCAGAGGACGACTCCTTTATACAAAATCTGATAGGCTGCTGTTCTGAGAAGGGGAGGGGCCAGAGGGGTGACGGATCGAGCTAAGAAAATATATAAATATCATTTGATCTATGTACAAATCCAGGTTCATTGGCTGAGTTAGCCCCGCCCCCTGGCGTGGGAGGTCCTCTTTAAAATAAAACTGTACACGAAGGTCTGTTGGACCCTCCCACTCCACAGGTTTCTTTTTTTTTTTTAGTATATACAGGCTGGAGGAGGCGGGGTCTTAGGAAGAGTCTGTGCAGGGAGAAGGGGGCGGGGGGTAGAGATGGTGGGAGTAACTGCGTTCCGTGTAGGGGGACGGCGGGCAGCTCTCCTCGGCGGACAGATACTGGCTGCGCGGCGTCGGCGGGGGCGGGACCGGCTCTGAGTCGTAGTTGAGGTCGCTGGTGTAGCCTTTGGCCGCGCTCATGCGGTGGCTGGGAGTGTAGTCGCTGTCGCACACGTCCGTGCTGCAAGGGGTTGTGGGAGGAGCAAAATGGCGGTAACTGTAGGGGCGGTAACTAGGGAAAAGGAAAGGAAATGAGGTCATTAATTGCCAGAGCAGGGATTCCTTCTACCATTTCACACCCTTTAAACCCATGACTCTCTACCTGACCAAGCTGGCGTTCTACCAAAGCCATTACCTGTAGGATCTGTGCGTGGACGGGCTGTTTGAAGAGTACCCAAACTCCATGGTGTAGTGCGAGCGCTCGGTCGCCGGAGATGGAGGCGGATTCAAAATCTACAAAAAGGCGAGAAAGATTAGCTGAGTATCGGAAAGTTGAGGCCAAAAAAAAAAAAATCAAGACATAAAAGCAGGAAATACTCACAGGAGGGAAGTAGGTGCCCTTGGTGCTGGAAGAACTGCTGGATGAAGCCCCGGTCACATGAGCGCGGTCGTACGGCGGACCGCTGCTGCCGCCTCCCATGATGCTCAGCGAGCTGATGACGGATTTTCCTCTGGACATGCCTGAGGAGAGAAATACAGCGGTCAGTCGGGAGGCTGTTCCGAAACGTCGGGGAAGGCTGCGCTGAACTTTGGTTAGCTTAGTTACACATGCAACAGTACTGATACATGATTATCTCCAGACTCCGCCCCTTTCTTACCAGAGAAATGCACATTTGTCAATTTTCATCTTGATTAACTAACCTGAGTAACAAACTAACTAACCTGAGTAACAAACTAACTAACCTGAGTGACAAACTAACTAACCTGAGTGACAAACTAACTAACCTGAGTAACTAACTAACTAACCTGAGTAACTAACTAACTAACCTGAGTAACTAACTAACTAACCTGAGTAACTAACTAACTAACCTGAGTAACTAACTAACTAACCTGAGTAACAAACTAACTAACCTGAGTGACAAACTAACTAACCTGAGTGACAAACTAACTAACCTGAGTGACAAACTAACTAACCTGAGTGACAAACTGACCGACTGACTGACAAACTGACCGACTGACTGACAAACTGACCGACTGACTGACAAACTGACCGACTGACTGACAAACTGACCGACTGACTGACAGACTGACCGACTGACTGACAGACAGACTGACCGACTGACAGACAGACAGACTGACCGACTGACAGACAGACAGACTGACCGACTGACAGACAGACAGACTGACCGACTGACAGACAGACAGACTGACCGACTGACAGACAGACAGACTGACCGACTGACAGACAGACAGACTGACCGACTGACAGACAGACTGACCGACTGACAGACAGACTGACCGACTGACAGACAGACTGACCGACTGACAGACAGACTGACCGACTGACAGACAGACTGACCGACTGACAGACAGACAGACTGACCGACTGACAGACAGACTGACCGACTGACAGACAGACTGACCGACTGACAGACAGACTGACCGACTGACAGACAGACTGACCGACTGACAGACAGACAGACTGACCGACTGACAGACAGACAGACTGACCGACTGACAGACAGACAGACTGACCGACTGACAGACAGACAGACAGACTGACCGACAGACAGACTGACAGACAGACTGACCGACAGACTGACCGACAGACTGACCGACAGACTGACCGACAGACTGACCGACAGACTGACCGACAGACTGACCGACAGACTGACCGACAGACTGACCGACAGACTGACCGACAGACTGACCGACAGACTGACCGACAGACTGACCGACAGACCGACCGACAGACTGACCGACCGACCGACCGACAAACTGACCGACCGACCGACCGACTGACAAACTGACCGACCGACCGACAAACTGACCGACTGACTGACCGACTGACTGACAAACTGACCGACTGACTGACTGACAAACTGACCGACTGACTGACAAACTGACCGACTGACTGACAAACTGACCGACAAACTGACCGACTGACTGACAAACTGACCGACTGACTGACAAACTGACCGACTGACTGACAAACTGACCGACTGACTGACAAACTGACCGACTGACTGACTAATAGACGCACAGGGGCAGCAGATGCGACGCTCACTCAACAGGAAGCGGGCGACCACAACAAGGGGCCCTGCAGTACACGCAGCTCACACTAACGGAGCGCTATGATTGGACGAGCGCTCGCGTAGGAGCGTGGTGAGGTGAGTTATTCAGGGTCGATCTGGGGGGTTTCACGCAGATCGGGGTGCCCCGCGGAAGTGGACCAAAACCCAGGATAGTGAAAATCCTGGGTGTTGGTCCACTTTAAGTGGTGACTGACCACAACTCCAAGCATCTTCCATAGCGCTTACAGACAAGGTAAAACATACAGTACAGAAAACAATACAAAATTAGATGCCATAAGGTTCAAACCAAGTGTTGTGAGCACAGGAGACAATAGGAAAGAGCCACAGCCCTGCGAGCTTACAGTCCTATTCCGGCTGAATGGCCATGAACAGCCCGAGAGGATGTGAGTGATGCCGCCCGGATTCCATTCAGCTTCTCCAGTTGGACATTAATAAGCATGGCCAGGGAAGCCGATTGGAGGAGAGACGCGCCTGCGCCGTGAGCTCAGGAAAAGGTAAGAGCAGCGAACAGCAGGGTTTCAAATGCAGGGCATCTCAAAACAGGGGTGCCCCAAGGGGGGTCACATCAAAACCCGGGATAGTGAAAAACCAGGTGTTCAATTTTCCCGAGTTTTGTGCCTTAATCCTTAAAGCGGACCAAAACCCAATATTCTAACTAGCATGCCCTGAATTTCTGCCCCCACGAATAGTAACGTTTGCCTATTTTCACCGCTCCTGATTCGCTGTTTTATCTGTAAAGCTCCTCCTCCTCCATTCATTGCCACTGCTGTGTGACTGTTCCTGAACAAAACCCACCAGCGCTGGTGGTTTTCCACCAGGATGTCCTGCAAAGTGTGAACCCCCCCCCCCCCCCCCCTCAAAATCACTTTTCCAGCGCATGCACGGGCTCTCGTCCAATAAGACATCTGCTGTAACCCCACTGTGTAAAACTCACCTCTCCTCTGACCAACGGCGCATGCGTGGGCTCTCTTCCAGTCAAAGGCCTTTGCCGCGATTATATCCATTGGCAAAGGGCTACGATTGTCTTCAATAGGGGAGCGTACGCTACCGCATCCCCCGCGATGTGCGCGCTACCGCTCTAAATGACTGGGGCGGGCGAACACACATGATGCCGGGGATGCAGCATTGTAAACAATCAGAGCAGCTTACAATTGTAATTATATATATATATATATTATATATATTTATTTATATATATTTATTTATTTATTTTTTTTTATTTATTTATTTATATATATTTATTTATTTATTTATATATATATATATTTATTTATATTTATATTTATTTATATATATATATTTATTTATTTATATTTATATTTATTTATATATATTTTTTTTTATTATATATATATATATATTTTTTTTTTATTATATATATATATATATATTTTTTTTTTATTATATATATATATTTTTTTATTATATATTAATTACACAGAGCTCTTAATAGTCCACCGTGATATAGGCAAATCCACACGTGTTCTCCACACACTGGACAATCCGCCACCAATCACTCAAGCCTCTTACCAGATGGACAATATGAATCGGCAAAAGGTGTCATTTCTTAATTAAATCCTGGTCTCCCTTAGGTTCGCTTCAGATCATCAACACAGCCTCCAAGGGGTCAGATTTAAAACAGACTTGTAATGAAAAAATCATCAACCTCCTAATCCAGAGCCATGCTCAGAAAAGGTGACTCCACATCAATGATTCAGTAGTGGTTCAGAGTAACATAACCATAAAAGAAAAATAAAAAGCAAATATAGTGCAGGTTGTCTAAAAATATATCGATATTTTAATGGATAAAATTGCACTCACAAGACATCCAATAAAAGTAGACGCAATTTAGGTAAAGCTGCAATGCCAATAGTAGTTGTCACCACGCAGACACCCGGGGACGGCATGTACTCAAATTGAAGTATAAAAGCTGATTATTCCAACGCGTTTCACCCTCATGGGGCTTTAACTAGGATAATCAGCTCAAGAATCTGACTATATTTATAACAGTGATCAATTACGTGAGCGGCCGAATGCGGCTGCAGAACCCGGAAGTAATAACAACATTGAACACGCTCCAAAATCTAGAGCGTGATAAAAACTTCACCAGCCAAAAGTGATATTCTACAAATATTCATAAGGGTATCTACTCGCCTATTAAAAGTGCGCAGAAATGACATGTCAATAAACGACAAGCACCGATATTACCCAATTACCCGGAAGCAATAAACACGCGCCCCTCAAGCTTTGGAACGCACGTGAAACCGGAAATATGTCATATGCAAAGTCCGCCGAATGGAACGCGGAAGCACTATATTTGCTTTTTATTTTTCTTTTATGGTTATGTTACTCTGAACCACTACTGAATCATTGATGTGGAGTCACCTTTTCTGAGCATGGCTCTGGATTAGGAGGTTGATGATTTTTTTTCATTACAAGTCTATGTTTTAAATCTGACCCCTTGGAGGCTGTGTTGATGATCTGGAGCGAACCTAAGGGAGACCAGGATTTAATTAAGAAATTACACCTTTTGCCGATTCATATTGTCCATCTGGTAAGAGGCTTGAGTGATTGGTGGCGGATTGTCCAGTGTGTGGAGAACACGTGTGGATTTGCCTATATCACGGTGGACTATTAAGAGCTCTGTGTAACCATATATATATATGACAATTGTTAACTTCTTTGTAGGGCTTGGAATCCTACACACCACACGTTGAGCTCTACCTTCCTTAATACATTGTATTATTACATTGTTTCTGTGAGCAGCGCGGTATTACATTCTCAATCAGAGCAGCTTGCCTGGTATGTTCCAAACTCACAAGCAGCCGGCCTGGAACATACCAAGCCCTATAATCACAGTAGACGTCTTAGTGGACGAGAGTCCGCGCATGCGCTGGAAAGGTAAGCAATTTTGGGAGGGTTCAGGATACCCTGGGGGAAAGCCAGCAGGGGGCGCCGGTGAGTTTGGTTTGCTTTAAAAAGGGAGAGTCCAGGCAAAGACAATAGCATGTAATGGTTGGCCTCGTGTGACAATAGCTACTTACCAGGCAGTGATCCAGTTAGAGAGCTGGGGTGGGGGACATAACCCAGCGGCACAGAAGCCGGCCCGTGCACCACATAGTCGTTGGCCATGGTCTCCCCGTCTCCCTTCATGCGGGGGCACAACACGCGCTGGCAGACAAAGTACACCCCGCCCACCACGAACACAGTGAGTATGACGCCGATGATGGAACCAATGGTGTTGGTGGATGGTGGAGGCGGCTCTTCTGTGGGGTCTGATACGGAGAGAGAAAAACATATTAGCTCTGAAATATCATTAATACAGAGGCCTGACGTCAATGAAGCGATTCAATCATTTTGTCCAAGGCGACACGTCCCACTGTGTGAAACTTACCTGATCCAACGGCACATGCACAAGCCAGGCCGCACTGAGCCATACCCCGAGCCAGGCATGTGCCCCCATCAGGCATTTGTGATTGGCCGGCTGCTAGAGGCAAGCGGTGATGCGGCTTTCGCTGCACTCTGCTCTGTTCAGCACTTTCTTAGCAGAAGCATGCTGATTGGCTGCATGCCCATGAATGTGTTCTTGCATTGGTAAGGTAAGTTTTTGTTTCACACAGCAGGGCATCCCAAATCAAGATGCCATGAGAGCTGTTTACACAACAGGACTTCCTGATAAATCTTTTAGATTCCAGGCTGGCCGCTGCTGGGTTTTGTTCTGCATTAATGAAACAGTTTCTTTTTTTTTAAATTTAGTTTTAAGGATATTTTTTTATGAAGAACTTAAACCAGACCAAACACCCATTTTACAAAAAATGTTGGTCCATTTGATTAATGCCCTGCAAACCCCATAAACCCGACCTGTCACCTTGCTCCCCCCTCAATCAACACCCTGCAAACCCCATAAACCTGACCTGTCAACTTGCTTCCCCTCAATCAACGTCCTGCAGACCTCATAAACCCGACCTGTCACCTTGCTACCCCTCAAACCCCATAAACCCGATCTGTCACCTTGCTCCCCCCTCATTCAACACCCTGCAAACCCCATAAACCCAACCTGTCGCCTTGCTTCCCCCTCAATCAACTCCCTGCAAACCTCATAAACCCGACCTGTCACCTTGCTACCCCTCAAACCCCATAAACCCGACCTGTCACCTTGCTTCCACCTCAATCAACGCCCTGCAAACCCCATAAACCCGACCTGTCACCTTGCTCCCCCCTCAATCAACGCCCTGCAAACCCCATAAACCCGACCTGTCACCTTGCTTCCCCTCAATCAACGCCCTGCAAACCCCATAAACCCGACCTGTCATCTTGCTTCCCCTCAATCAACGCCCTGCAAACCCCATAAACCCGACCTGTCACCTTGCTTCCCCTCAATCAACTCCCTGCAAACCCCATAAACCCGACCTGTCACCTTGCTCCCCCCTCAATCAACGCCCTGCAAACCCCATAAACCCGACCTGTCACCTTGCTCCCCCCTCAATCAACGCCCTGCAAACCCCATAAACCTGATCTGTCACCTTGCTTCCCCCTCAATCAATGCCCTGCAAACCCCATAAACCCAACCTGTCACCTTGCTCCCCCCTCAATCAATGCCCTGCAAACCCCATAAACCCGACCTGTCACCTTGCTTCCCCCTCAATCAATGCCCTGCAAACCCCATAAACCCAACCTGTCACCTTGCTCCCCCCTCAATCAATGCCCTGCAAACCCCATAAACCTGACCTGTCACCTTGCTCCCCCCTCAATCAACGCCCTGCAAACCCCATAAACCTGACCTGTCACCTTGCTCCCCCCTCAATCAACGCCCTGCAAACCCCATAAACCCAACCTGTCACCTTGCTCCCCCCTCAATCAACGCCCTGCAAACCCCATAAACCCGACCTGTCATCTTGCTTCCCCTCAATCAACGCCCTGCAAACCCCATAAACCCGACCTGTCACCTTGCTTCCCCTCAATCAACGCCCTGCAAACCCCATAAACCTGACCTGTCACCTTGCTCCCCCCTCAATCAACTCCCTGCAAACCCCATAAACCCGACCTGTCACCTTGCTCCCCCCTCAATCAACGCCCTGCAAACCCCATAAACCCGACCTGTCACCTTGCTCCCCCCTCAATCAACGCCCTGCAAACCCTATAAACCCGACCTGTCACCTTGCTCCCCCCTCAATCAACGCCCTGCAAACCCCATAAACCCGACCTGTCACCTTGCTTCCCCCTCAATCAACTCAATGCAAACCCCATAAACCCGACCTGTCACCTTGCTCCCCCCTCAATCAACGCCCTGCAAACCCCATAAACCCGACCTGTCACCTTGCTTCCCCCTCAATCAACGCCCTGCAAACCCCATAAACCCGACCTGTCACCTTGCTCCCCCCTCAATCAACGCCCTGCAAACCCCATAAACCCGACCTGTCACCTTGCTTCCCCCTCAATCAACTCAATGCAAACCCCATAAACCCGACCTGTCACCTTGCTCCCCCCTCAATCAACGCCCTGCAAACCCCATAAACCCGACCTGTCACCTTGCTCCCCCCTCAATCAACGCCCTGCAAACCCTATAAACCCGACCTGTCACCTTGCTCCCCCCTCAATCAACGCCCTGCAAACCCCATAAACCCGACCTGTCACCTTGCTTCCCCCTCAATCAACTCAATGCAAACCCCATAAACCCGACCTGTCACCTTGCTCCCCCCTCAATCAATGCCCTGCAAACCCCATAAACCCGACCTGTCACCTTGCTTCCCCCTCAATCAACGCCCTGCAAACCCCATAAACCCGACCTGTCACCTTGCTCCCCCCTCAATCAATGCCCTGCAAACCCCATAAACCTGATCTGTCACCTTGCTTCCCCCTCAATCAACACCCTGCAAACCCCATAGACCCGATCTGTCACCTTGCTCCCCCCTCAATCAATGCCCTGCAAACCCCATAAACCCGACCTGTCACCTTGCTCCCCCCTCAATCAACGCCCTGCAAACCCCATAAACCTGATCTGTCACCTTGCTCCCCCCTCAATCAACGCCCTGCAAACCCCATAAACCTGATCTGTCACCTTGCTTCCCCCTCAAACCCCATAAACCCAACCTGTCACCTTGCTCCCCCCTCAATCAATGCCCTGCAAACCCCATAAACCTGATCTGTCACCTTGATCTCTTACAGGTCCTGGTCTCTGGCTTCTGCTATGCCGACGGCCAGGCGAAAACAGGACACCTGACCGCCGCCTGCCGATCACGCAGACCCATTTCGCAGAGGGAGCAAAGAGAAAGATCAGGCTTATAGGATTTGCAGGTGGTTGATCGAGGGAGGGCATCCCAACATTCGGGTTGCATCCCCGTAGAGGACCAACACCCATTGTTATGTAAAATAGGTGTTGGCCCAGTTTAACGATTTTTTTTCCCTAACCAAGCGATTTTTAAAATAAAAAACACAAGAGGCGTAAACAATGGGTAAGTATTTCAGGTCACTTACAGCAGCCCAATTCATCGGAGCTGTCGCTGCAGTCCCTCTTGTGGTCGCAGCGCCGGTGTTTGCTGATGCACTGGCCGCTGAGGCAATGAAACTTCTCCGCAGTGCACAATTCTACGACGACAGAAATGACAACGTTAACACGCAAGAAAGCGAACGGGCCATTTTGACAGACAGGCCAAGCATGAAGGGACTTCAAAAACAGCATTTGTAGTTTTCTTGAGCAAGCCGGGCAGATGATTGGTTAAACCCTTAAAGTTGACAAAAACCCACGGCCATTGCATTGGTCCTGGAATCTAAGACTTCAGGGCTGCTAGATTCCTTCGCCAGGGGAATCCAGAATTGGGATGCCCCCTTGTGTGAAACCCCGCCCCCGGTATACTCCTCTTCTCCACGGGTCCAACAGCGTGCGCGCGGTAAATGGCCAGCGCGGGCACACACCCTGTTAGATGGGGCATCTGTGGTGCTGCTATAGAGACATACTGTTGTCGCATTAGGAGAAGATTTATCTGTACCAGCAGATGTAAAAACAACCATGGTACAAAGAAAGGAGCGTTATACTTCCAGTGCACGCAACACAACCATGGTACACAGAAAGGAGTGTTATACTTCCAATGCACACAACACAGCCATGGTACACAGAAAGGAGAGTTATACTTCCAGTGCACACAACACAACCATGGTACAAAGAAAGGAGTGTTATACTTCCAGTGCACACAACACAACACAACCATGGTACAAAGAAAGGAGTGTTATACTTCCAGTGCACACAACACAACCATGGTACAAAGAAAGGAGTGTTATACTTCCAGTGCACACAACACAACCATGGTACAAAGAAAGGAGTGTTATACTTCCAGTGCACACAACACAACCATGGTACACAGAAAGGAGAGTTATACTTCCAATGCACACAACACAACCATGGTACACAGAAAGGAGAGTTATACTTCCAGTGCACACAACACAACCATGGTACACAGAAAGGAGAGTTATACTTCCAGTGCACACAACACAGCCATGGTACACAGAAAGGAGAGTTATACTTCCAGTGCACACAACACAACCATGGTACACAGAAAGGAGAGTTATACTTCCAATGCACACAACACAACACAACCATGGTACAAAGAAAGGAGTGTTATACTTCCAGTGCACACAACACAACCATGGTACAAAGAAAGGAGTGTTATACTTCCAGTGCACACAACACAACCATGGTACACAGAAAGGAGAGTTATACTTCCAATGCACACAACACAACCATGGTACACAGAAAGGAGAGTTATACTTCCAGTGCACACAACACAACCATGGTACACAGAAAGGAGTGTTATACTTCCAGTGCACACAACACAGCCATGGTACAAAGAAAGGAGAGCTATACTTCCAGTGCACACAACACAACCATGGTACACAGAAAGGAGAGTTATACTTCCAGTGCACACAACACAGCCATGGTACACAGAAAGGAGTGTTATACTTCCAGTGCACACAACACAACCATGGTACACAGAAAGGAGAGCTATACTTCCAGTGCACACAACACAACCATGGTACACAGAAAGGAGAGTTATACTTCCAGTGCACACAGCTAAAATGTGCTTGGGCGCCTATAGTGACAACCAGTGGAGGTGCAGGACCATGCACAGACCACACATTCAAATCTGCTGGCCAACGCCGTCTTGACACAAAAGCGCCGAGAAAGGGGTTTACTGAAATGCGACCGACGACCCCTCTAAACATACAATGGCATCCGGATGGCGCGAGCAGTCCTGCGATGGTTGATTGCGTTTTGTCTTTGACACAGGTCCGCACTGAGCCACCAGTGTTGGGTTCATTATAATAAACATGGAAATAATTGTTACTAGGGAATGGATACTCGCCCTTACCGATGCAGTTGCCTTGAATTATTACTACAAATACAAACAAAATCGACGCATTGTGTAATTCACCAATAACATGTCAAACAACGTGACGTACCATCGCAGTTTTTCTCATCAGACTTGTCCTGGCAGTTGGCTTCGCCGTTGCACCTCAGGGAGGCGTCTATGCACTGGCTGCTGGCGCACTGGAACTGGGTGTCTGAACACATGGGGCAGTTGTGCTCGTCGCTGTGGTCGAAGCACTCCGTAAAGCCGTCGCAGCGCCACTCGGCGGGAATACAGTCCACCTCGCCCGTGAAGCAGGTGAACTGCTGCGGGGAGCAGGTCGGGGGCTCTGAAAAAAAAAAGAGAAACAAGCGTTAAGACCAGCACATGACCCGCCGCCAAATCTTACACCTTATGTCTACACGGAAAGGCTTTGCTTGGCCCCCTTTAAAAAACTTCGGCCTGATTTGCAAGTACAAGAACCACAAATGTGTTCCGTGGGAGCAGAAGGAAGGTGAGTGAAACAAGGTGACCTGGGGGCAATAAAATCCAGGGGTAACCTGTTTGAGTGTATCAGGGGACACTGAACAGTTTCCTGAGCCTGGCTGGATATTTCTTGATGCCGGTGTATAAGTGACCCCTCTGCACGCCATCCACCATATTTATGGATTGTTATCATTGTGTCATTTATTTGCGATGGTCCCCCCCCCCCGTGCCCATAAACACCCACCTTTCCCCATTCCAACGGCATATGTCCAATGGGAGCCATCTGCCTTGACTATGTCAATCGGCAAATGGCTTTCATTGCTGGGAATGGGGGAGTGCGCTGTGCCATTCAGATAGGCTGGGATGGGATCACGTATGTTCTCCTTTTTCTAGTCAACAAGAGCCATTTGCCAAATGACGGTTACGACAGACAGCTCTCATCAGACTAGAGCCGGGAACCAGGATGAGGGGAACCCAGGACGAGGGGAACCCAGGAAGAGGAGAATTCTGGGCAGGGGGAGGGGTCGTTTGTTCACACAGCTGGACATCCCAATTTAACGAACTGAACATATTCCCGGCTTTTGTTCTGCTTTAACTTTTTGTCCAGTCTGACACTAACAGGAAGGTGTAATAACCCTACAGTGAGGACTTTACTGTGTGACCAGGTAAAGAGACACAGAAGAAAAAAAAAATGTATCGCTATTTGCAAAGTTATCCAGTACCTCCGCAGGAAAGCTCGTCCTGGAGAAGCACCAGGTGCATGGGGCAGGAGCAGCGCGTCGTTCCGTCTCCTTTCACAATACAGATGTGGGAGCAGCCGCCGTTGTCATGAGAGCAGGGGTGGTCTTCTGCAGAAGAAAAACATACAAAAAATTTGGCATTGTATCCCAACGTTCAGTGCTGAAGAGCCGAATCGTTCTCTAGGCCAAGCAGATGTTAAAGGGGACCTTTAATTCGGAATAAAGCATCCTCCCTCCCATAAACAAAGCCTTGTTGGACAGGTAAGTGAAAATTCTCTCTCCTGTCTCCTGGTCCCACATATTTGCCTGCTCCCACAAAGCGGTGATCCGAGGTTCTCTGCTGACTTAGAATTCAGGGAGTTCCTTGCATGCGATCCAGCTATTCCCCAGAACAGGCGATATTTATTAATATGGGTCCTTAAGCGTGTAAAACTGTAGGATAATCGGTCACTAGAAGATGAAGATCAGTAAAACAATATTCACTCAAAGCCTTTATGGCTGTGCAACACCTTTCCTTGCCATGAGCTACAAACCTGACCTTCAGCCACATTAATGGTGGCGACCCTCAAGGCCCGCAGCTCGAGCACTCAGATTTGGGATGCCCGTTACTCGAGGGCCGCTTTATTCTCCTCTTCTCTGGGGCAATCCCGCCACCCCGGAATGTTGGAATACTTACAATGCTGGTGATCCCACGGCGCAGGCGAGGGCTTACCTCCAATACGCATATTACGCTGCCTTTCAGCTTTGCTACGTCGCTCTGACCTAAGTGTGAGCCGCTGGCCGCACATGCCTGTAACCGCGGCAGCCATTTAAAAATGCATGGCGCAGGTATGTGCATAAGCCACTGGAAAGCAGGGGTGCAGCCATAGACCATGCATACGACATGGAAAGTATAATGGGCAATTCCACACTTCGGGGCACCCCAAATCGGGATTCCCCACAAAAGCAGCCCTAGAGTCTTTTAGGCCAGTGGGCGCTCTTCGTTAAAGTGGAACAAAGCCCGAGATTTTAAATATCCCAGGTTTTGGTCTTTGCCTCCGGGGTACCCCTATTTGACATGCCCTGCTCTGTAAACCCCCCCAGGTCGCCTAGTAAAACTTTTCCCTGTTCCTAGGGCACACGCATGGGCTCCCATCCAAACAGTGCGCTCATCTGCGCTTGTAAATATCGGCTAAGAGTCGAGGCGAAAGGAGCCAAGCACCTCGGCGGCTGCATCTGTGCTATCCTCTAACAGGATGCGTGCCAGGGCGCTGGCGTTTCGCAAATGAGTGCCCTGATAAAGGAGACCATATATTGCCTGAAAGGCACACCTTGGAGTTGGCAGTAGGATGATGAGCCCATATATTGCCTGAAAGAGACACCCTGGAGTTGGCAGCAGCATGGGGAGCCAATATATTGCTTTAAGACACACCCTGGAGTTGGCAGCAGCATGGGGAGCCAATATGTTGCTGGAAGACACACCCTGGAGTTGGCAGCAGCATGAGGAGGCCATATATTGCCTGAAAGACACACCCTGGAGTTGGCAAGAGCTTGAGGCCATATATTGCCTGAAAGACACACCCTGGAGTTGGCAGCAGCATGAGGAGGCCATATATTGCCTGAAAGACACACCCTGGAGTTGGCAGCAGCTTGAGGAGGCCATATATTGCCTGAAAGACACACCCTGGAGTTGGCAGCAGCATGGGGAGGCCATATATTGCCTGAAAGACACACCCTGAAGTTGGCAGCAGCACCAGGAGCCCATATATTGCCTGAAAGAGACACCCTGATGTTGGCAGCAGCATGAGGAGCCCATAAATTGCCTGAAGTTGGCGGCAGCATGAGAAGCCCATATATTGCCTGAAAGACACACCCTGGAGTTGGTAGCAGCATGAGGCGGCCATATATTTTTTTTTTTTTAGGAGATTGGGGGGTACGGGTAACCAGACAGTCCTGAAACCTTATAGATTCCAGGGCCATCGATCATGGGTTTAGGTCCACTTTAAGTCTGCTTTTAAGAGGAACAACCCCTGGCCTAAAAATTGTAAGACTCTAAGCCCGGTGGTTCCTCCCTCTTTGTGGGGCACCCATATTCTGGCAGGCTATCCGAGGGCACTCACTGTATTCCTGCTCACTGAGCTCCGTCACAGCGTGGATGTCCGTCAGGAAGGGGATGCGCGCTTGGATTTTGGTGCGCCCTTCGCGTCCCGTCTTATCGATGCGCTCGATCATCTGCTGCTGCCGATCGATCCAGTACAGATAATTGCCAAAGACGGTGAGTCCCACCAGCTGCAGCACGTTGGAGTCTTCAAGGACAATGCGGTTCCCACCTGAAGGCGTAAAAAAAAAAGCAAAAATTACTCATTAGAAAAAATGTAAAAGGGCAGATAACGAAATAAAACTTAAACCGAACCAACACCCGTTATTACTTTAAAGGGTGTTGGTCCTGCTCTCTGCTGATCCAGAACACTGGAGCCCCCTCGCAGCTAACTGCACAGATCGCTCGTAATACTCACCTTCATTCGTAACAAAAGGTGAGAGAGGGACCAACACCCAGGATTTTGACTATCCTGGGTTTTGGTCCTGGGGATAACCTGCTGTGTGAAACCCCCCAGATCGCTAGTTACAACTCACCTTACCCCGCTCCTATGGCGCATGTGCGTCCGCTCGTCCAATCGGCACGTTCAGAGCTGCTGAGCTATGAGCGTCAATGCGACGTCTTAATTCTGCGGCTCTGAGCACGCTGGCGGGCGCATCTCGTGCTTCCCTCTAACAGGGAGCGTGCGCCCGAGCAGGCCATTCACAAATGGCTAGATGCGGCCGCGCATGCGCCATTGGACCTGGATTCAGGTAAGGTTAGCGGGCGTCCTGGTGGGTTTCACACCGCCGGGCATCCCGCTTTTGGATGCACCATGGAGAGGGATTGGATCGGCCCCGGAATCTTATAGATTCCCAGGCCGATCCTGGTGGGTGTTGGTCCACTTTAAAGTAATAATGGCTGTTGGTCCGGTTTAACTGATACACACAAGATGCAACGGATTAATGTTTGTAAAGGCCAGGATTCTGTGACAGTTCCAAAAAAATTATGGTACTAAAAAAATTCACTTAGGTGAAAGTCTGAGAATGTTACTGAATCACTAGCTAGGAAAACAATGAAAGGCAATGGCTCTTTTACTACACTGTAAAAAAGGGATAAAAAAAAAAAAAGCTCACTACATTTCTACTTGGAAGTAAGAAGTACCATTTTTTTCGCCGTCTTCGATTCAATAAGAGATGAAAAAAAAATTATCATTGTAGTAAAATATTCAGTTCATCAGAAAAAAGGCTGAGAATTTTACTGTTGCTGAATCACCAGCTAAGAAAACAATGAAAGTCAATGAAACCCTTTTACTACTAAGAAAAGTAGAGAACTGTTTCCTCCTTTCTACACTGTAGTAAAAGCTGCCATTGACTTTCATTGTCTTTATCTGGTGATTCAGTAACAGTGACATTCTCAGGCTTTTTTCTCATGAATTATATTTTTTACTACCATGAGAATTTTTTTCAACTCTTATTGAATCGAGGCCTTTGCCTTTCACTGTTGCTGAATCGGCAGCTAGACATTCTCTGCCTTTTTTTTCACTTAAAATGAACAGAGGCCAATGTTTCCGCACTTACCCGACAGGTCGCTGCTCTCTATCCGTCTCAAGTCTGAATCGGCCCAGAAAAGTTTCCCCAGCTTGTTATCGAGAGCCAGAGCGATGGGTTTGCTGAGACCAGTGAAGAATAAAGCTTCCCGCTCCGTGCCGTCCAGAGCCGCTCGCTCGATTTTGGCGGAACGCTCCTGCACGTTGGTGAAATACATGTAGCTGGGGAGACCAGAAAGGGAAAAATCATCATCAGCTTCGTGTAACCTCCAAACACAACTCATTTCACAACTTAAACAGAGCAAATCATTCCTAGAAAAAAAGAAACCAATTAGGCAAGTAATTGCTCTTCCTAACCGAAATAATTGAATAAGGTAGATCGACCATGCAATGCAAATCCACAGGTAAGTCCAGCACGTACAACAAGGCTGTCTTTGTAATTTTTTTTTATTTTTACACCCAACTACAGCATTGTTGTGGCCCAGTAAACCTAGAGTTGAATTCTAGCTGCTATTCCTTAAAGAAATTCTAAAAAGCACTGTATTCATTTATTTTATTACAAAAGTTATGGCCGCGCTAACCGATGCTTAGGGCGTGCTACACTAGCCGTATAATATGAACTCTACCCTAGGAGGGGATCCCACATTCCCCTCAACCTGGCCAGAAAAAACAGCACCACCCAATTGAAAGTACAAAATCACCTATTTATTTTCAACAATGAAACATGGATCACATATTACAGACATTTAAAAACATCCTAAAAAGGGTCACAACAATGACCACCCGGCGGGCACAAAACGCCGGCTCTTTACATATATCCTGTATCCACTGACATACACTCTATATCCAAACCCCCATAGCTAGTGCATATTATACATTATAAAACATAAAAGTGCTGAGTGCTAAGTGTATAAACCTATAAATATCTAATGAGGACCGCCGAGAGCGGAAAAAACAAATCAATCAAAAACCATATCACATGTGCATACAATCAGTACATTACCCATTACTTGGCCAGCATTACGATCTGTCCCCCTGCCCCTAGCCTGCGCGTTCGTAACGGTCGGGGACCCGTTACTTCATGGGCACACACAGTCACTGGAGGAACAAAACTCATGATATTCACTAACCCAGGCTTTATCCCTCCTCCCAGGGGCATCCTGAGGCTGTGTGAACACCCCCCCCCCACCAGGTCGCCCCTAAACATGGATCACACTTCAATCAGTTTTCACTATGAGCAGGAAGAAAAGCAGATGAATATGGTACACACCGCTGCGCCAACCAAGGTGCGCATGGGTGCCTCAACTGGAGGTAAACGGGGATTCCACCTCGGACCCCTCCATGCGCTTTGGCATTGCTGGCAAGGTGAATATACTTGCCAATATTGAGAGTGAGGGAGGCTCCCAACCCCTAGAGTCTTATAGATTTTAAGTCCAGTGGTTGTCCCTCTTTAAATGTGGGGACTGCAATCTTAAAAAACAGCCTCAATGTATAACAAAAAAAAAATAAAAAAAAATTGGCAAGCTATCCTCTACTTACCCTCGCTCTGGGTTGACCAGAATAGCCCTGGGCCGGTCCTGTTCTCCCTTAAGAACGACCCCGACGGCGCGGCCGTCCATTCGGGTGACGTTGATGACGTTGGTGGCTTCACACGTCCAGTAGATGAAGCGGCTGTAGATGTCGATGCTCATGTCGTACGGCTGCATGTCTAAGTTCTGGTTGGTGTTCGAGTTGGAGACCACGGTGACATTCTGCAAGAGACCGGGAAGCGTTACAGTTATAATCAATCAACTGGACTCGCTGTTTTTTTTTTTGTTCTTCTTGGGCCTATTGCTAGTCATCCTTGTGTATCGTAATGATGTAATTCTAGGAAGAGGGATCAGCACCACATCTGATTATTGGTAACAGGGAGTGCACCAATAGCTCCTGCCAACCTGGACCCTTGAATTGATCATTAATGGGCGGTATTTACCCTATATCTAAGATGACGGAACGCTTTCTTTGATTCCTTTGTTATCCTTTCCCCCCCTTCACAAGCTTCCTCTCCCCTCCCTCTGGTTCGTTCCTTATTCTATTTCTTTACAGATTGGTGAGTCACCTTTACAAGGCAGCTGCATTGGCAGCTTATATGTTGATTGCACTTATAAGAATAATTTGCTAAATAGATATGAGGTATTGTAAATAGATATAGCTGTTAATAGCACCTTATTAATTATCAATTAATTATTTATTTCTTGCACTTGGCACTTTATAGGTTACATATTTTTATTAGAATATATAAATTTGATACATTGCTGCACATTAATCAGTGGGAGGATATATATATTTTTCATTATCAGTTATTATATATACAAAGAGGATTCATTTTACCAGTAATATATATATTTATATTATATAATATTTATTTATATTATTTATATTATATAATATATTATTTATATTATATTATATATTATTATTTATTTATATTTTTGATATATCTCTATATTGGGGGAAAAAAAGGCTTCTTTGGATTGAGATCTATTTTATGAGTCCGCCGAGGGTATTTTACCCATATATATTTATAATTGGGTAATACATTTGGGTCCAGGGTAGACAGGTTTTGTAGGTTTTTATCTTTGTCTAGTGTTTTCTCTGTGTTTACTGTAATAGTGGCTTCTTCGATTCAGTAATTTTTCACTATATCCAGTACAGGTCGTCCCAGAAGTGATGACATGTGGGTAGTCCGCCACCAGGTGGCGCGGGTTCCTGCAAGATCCAGAGCTGCAACTCCTCCCGGCCCCCTATAAAATGAGGTGTCTCAGTAGAATCCCCAGAGTTCATCTTGCAGATATCTCTGGATACTGCAGCTGAGCGGGGCATTCTAAGCCTGTTGCCCGCTGCACCCCTATTACAACTGTTCCCGTGGACCCACTACTGCCTCCTAGCCTCGGCTGACGGGACAGGTGAAGGTAGGGAGAACGCCGGGGGTCAGGCGTTGACAGAGCTAGGCTCTGGGCCGCAGATCCTCCTTAAAGGGTAGCCGGCCATAGGCGATGGTGAGCCTATTGGGGGGGGAGGAACCACCTAATGGCCATGGTTATGCCCACAAGCTTTATTTTATCTGTCTTGTGCATGATTCACCTGCTTTTTGACTTTTGCTCACTGACATACTTACCTTCCTCATTCCCTCGGCTCCTTCTCCTCTCCCCTCCATCTTGACGCACTGTGAGGCCAGGGGGGCGGGGCCTGTTCTTTTGTCTGCTTGTGTCTTTTAGGTGGGCCCCTTGCCAGCTAAGGGTTGTGGTTCCTTCCGTTCTCCGACCTCCCCCACCCCCCCCCCCCCTCTCTCTCTCTGCACCCTCTCCCTTTAAGATGGATCACAAAAGGAGGGACTAAATTGGGAATCTCCGAGGTTTGGGCCGTTAGTGCCTTGTAACCTATAATTCACTATAATCACCATAATGGAGGCTTCTGGGGATAGTGAGCTAGGGGCCCCATCTGAGCGGGCGAAGCTCTGCCCCATGTGCGGTACCAGCCCCCTGGGCAGACTCAGCACGGTTTGTATCCCTTGCGCTGGGAGCGTACTTTTGGAGCATGATAGGGCTAGGGGCAGATACGCCCGCCCTCCCTTGCCTGCGGCCTCGCCAACACCCCCACAACTGCATTCAGCCCTCCGTGAGGGGGAAGCCAGCAGGGGGTCCCAAGCCGATTTGGCATACCGGGTGGCCAAGCTGGAGAGACCGTTATCTTGCACGGTTACTGGGAAGGCCATGAGTAAGAAGCGGCACATCGAGCCGGGTTACTCGGATTTTGCTGATGATGATAATGATCTTTTTGGAGGTCTCCTCCTGGAGGAGGGAGAGTTGTTTAAGGACTCCGTTTCCTCAGGGGATCAGTCGGTTAGCTATGACAGCGACCCTGGTTCTCCCTCGGGAGAGGATATGTGGCTCCCTGATGATACGGAGAAGTTGTTGTCTTCTGTGTTTGAGGCCTTGCATATTGTCCCTCCAAAAGCGGCTAAGAGGAAGCAGGGTGATTTATTCCAGCCTGAGAGACAGAGGCTGGTCTTCCCAGAGCAGGCCCACTTCTCTAATATGGTTTTTAAGGAATGGGAAAGACCCATTGGTGCCTAAGGGTCTGGACAGGCGGTATCCCTTCCCTGAGGAGCTGGTCGGTCTCTGGTCCCGTCCCCCCGATGTGGATGCCCCTGTGTCAGGGTTATCCAGTCACCTGATACGGCTTCCTTGCGCGATTCTGCTGACAGGCGTATGGATCAGCTGGCTTGTCATGCGTTCACATTTGTGGGTGCTTCGCCCTGTGTGCCGCGGCCATTGTCTCAGCCATCACAAAGAAGGTGAGACGTCTTGTTGATATTGCCAGGTCTCGCAAGCGGGCGGAGGAGTATAAAGACCTCAAAGCTTGCATGGATTTTATTGCATTTGCAGTCTCAGCTATGGACGATAGTGCCTGGCTTGGCGCCAGGGCTTCGGCCCTGCTGGCTGCGGCAATGGTCGGCTGACGCTGCGGCCAAGAAATCACTCACTAGTATCCACTTCTTGGGGCTCAGGCTAGTCGGGGAACGCCTGGACCTCCTGGAGAAGGATGGGAGACTTCCTCAGCGACGGAAGCCTGCGCAGCCCTTTCGGGGTTCATCTGCCTATCGCTCTTTTCGAGGGGGAAGAGGCTCTTCATTTTCAGGTGGCCGCACAGATTCCTGTGGACGTGGTAGGTCTCGCGGTCGACCCAATCCCTCCTGAGGAGCTAAATCCAAGTCCCCTGCCAAGCCCTCTCAGGCATGAGGGGGCGCCCTCACCCATCTGGGTGGGGGGGGGGGGCGGCTTCTGCTATTTGCTCACGTCTGGAGACAGCATGTCTCGGATCGGTGGATTCAGGAGATGGTTTCCTCCAGTTACAAGTTAGAGCTGGCAGTTTGGCCGCCCTCAAGATTTCTTCAGTCGCGGATATCCCAAGAACCCATTGACAGCACAGGGCCTGAGAATGGCCGTCCGACGCTTTCTGCCGTCAGGTGTGATTTGTCCTGTGCCTCGCCAGGAACGGGGGTCAAGGGTTCTACTCCAATCTGTTCACGGTGCCCAAGGACGGAGCGCTGAGACCTATCCTGGATCTGAAGGTTCTCAACAGGTTTGTCAGAATCAGACATTTCCGCATGGAGACCTTACGGTCCGGTGAGCTCGCTTCAGCCCGGCGACTTCATGACCATGGTGGACGTCAAGGATGCTTATCTGCACATCCCGATTTTTCAGGGGCATCAGAATTTCCTGAGGTTTGTGCTGGAGGATCAGCATTACCAGTTTGTGGCTCTGCCGTTCGGGATATCCTCAGCCCCCCGTGTGTTCACCAAGGTGCTGGTGGGCATCATGGCTTTCCTGAGGAACCAGGGCATTAGTGTTCTTCCTTATCTGGACGATTTGCTGATTGTGGCTCAGTCCCTTCAGCAGGCCGAGAGCGACACCGGACGGTGTTATCCACTCTCGAGGATTTTGGATGGGTAATCAATTAACCCAAGTCTTCTATCACTCCCTCAATGGTGAAGTCCTTTCTGGGCATGACGTTGGACACCTCAAGGTCAAGGTATTCCTGCCCCAGCAGAAGGGCGGGCCTTCAGACGCAGGTACAGGCCTTGCTGTCTTGTCAGGGGCCATCCATCCGTCTGGGGATGAAACTGGTGGGGCTAATGGTGTCATGCTTCGAGGCAGTGCCCTTTGCCCAGTTCCACATGAGACCTATTCAGTTGAATCTGTTGACCGACTGGGACCAGACGCAGGAGTCCCTGAAACAGGAATTTTCACTGTCTCCCCTGGCCAGACAGTCTTATCTCGTGGTGGTTGGACCCCAGACATTTTTTGGTGGGCAAGTCCTTTCTGACCGGCTGGGGAGGTTTTTGGCAAACGCAGAAGTTCCAGGGTCAGTGGGGGCCGCAGGAGGCGCACCTGCCCATCAATCGTCTGGAGTTGAGAGCGATACGTTTGGTGCTTCTTCGCTTGACTCCCCACCTAAGGGGTCGAGCGATCCAGGTTCGCTCGGACAATCAGACGGCTGTCGCCTACATCAATCACCAGGGAGAGACTCTGAGAAAGCGAGCCCTCCAGGAGGTTCCGACTTGGGCGGAGGAAAATGTCCCCTGCATCTCGGCAGTTTACATCCCCGGGTAGAAAACCAGGAGGCGGATTCCCTGAGCAGGAGTGCCTCTCATCTGGGGGAATGGTCTCTCAGCGACAAGATTTTTCACGCCCTGTGTCTCCGCTGGGGTCAGCCGGATGTGGACCTGTTTGCGTCCAGACACAATCACAAGCTCCCAAGGTTCGTCTCTTTGTCAAGAGATCCTCTGGCATTTGCCACGGACGCTCTAGCAATTCCTTGGACGGAGTTCAGGCTCCTTTATGCATTCCCTCCTTTTCCCCTCCTGGGCCGAGTGCTGCGTAAGAAAGCCCAGGAGGGGGTACCAACCATCCTGGTGGCCCCTCGCTGGCCGAGACGGAGTTGGTTCGCAGACATAGTTCAGATGTCTGTCGATCGCTCCACATCTTGCGTGACGACCCAGGACTTCTGACTCAGGGATTGCTGCGGCACCCCAATTTACAGACGCTGGCTTTGACAGCCTGGCTATTGAAAAAAAAAAGCGTTCTGTATAACCAAATAATTACTGTGCAGTAGCATATTTGAATAGTGTGGTTTTATGGTGTGTGTAAATGTTATGTATTGTTATTTCCTCAATGTCATTCGTCATTTCTGTAATGGTATTACAGGCATTACTAGCCTTAGAAAATAGGAATAAAATCTGTTAAAAGGTTGATTGAATATATGGCAGGGATAATGGGACCAAGGGTTCAGGGAGGCCCACCCCCATCACATTATAGAAGAAAAAAAAAAGGCCAGTTGCCTCAATTTATTGCTACAGCTATACAGTGACCCGGATGAATGAGAATCTTCAGAGACATACGAAAGCAATAAGCTACAGAGATAGCAGCAGAAATTAGTCCAATACTGAAAAGTAAACCAAGTTATTACTTAGGTCTGAAGTGCACCTAAAGTCATCTGAGCCACCCTTGCTTCTGCCTTGTATATATCCTGTAGTTTATAGTGGATCAGAAGCAAGGCCCGATGGCCGTGGAATCTTAAGAGTCCAGGCTTGCTTGATTCCCTCTGCCTGGGGCATCCAGATTCGGGGGACCCTGCTGTAAAACACTCCAGGCCGCCCATTAAATTCACCTTCTCCTCTGATCTAGCGGTGCATGTGCAACCAGTGGGCGCTCCCTGCCCTACCTTTAGCAGGGTGCACACCCGTGCCAGGCATTTGTGAATGGCCTGCACAGGCACTCTCCCTGTTAGAGGGCAGCGGGGATGCGGCTGCCGGCACGGTCGAGCCTGCTTGGCGGGAGCCAAGTCTTAGACGATTCTGGGCAGGAGCGGATCCAAGGCACTACCACAAAAACAGCAGGGATGCAGCCAGCAGCACACTCGGCTCACTTTGGCCGATTAGCCATTCAGGCGGTTTAGCCACTAGCAGAGCGGGATGCCCCACTTGAGAGGAACAATAGCCGGAAGAGTGAAATTCCTAGGTGGTGTTCCTCTTGGAAGTTTGATTATTTCAGATACGTCACCACATCGTTATTTTGAATGGTATCCACAAGTTCTTTGTTCCATAAGGGTTTTTTTTTTACTTCTATTATCCAGTTATGTTGAAACATATCATGAGACTCCATGGCAGGCATAAGCCCTTCCCCCGGGGCATCCGGATTTGGGCTGTTCACTGTGTAAACCCCCCACAGGCCGCCCAGTAAACTCACCTTATGCCCCGATACAACGGTACATGTGCGAGCAGCGGCTGTTCCCTGCTATACCTTAAGCAGGGAGCACACTTGCGCCAAGCATTTGTGATTGGCCGGCGCGGACACGCGCCCTGTTAGAGGGCAGCGGGGATGCGGCCTCCAGGGTGCTCAGCTACATTCGGCTGGAGCCTAGACGAATTACAGTCAGTACAGTCTAGCACACCGACTTGACGCGAGGCCGCACATGCGCCCTAGGACCAGGGAAAGGCGCGTTAGACTAGACGACCCGGGGGGTTTGACACAGTGGGGCATCCTGCATCGGAATGCCATGGGGGCAAGGACCAAAATCTAGAATATTTCAAATCCTGGCTTTTAGTCCACTTTAAATGAGGCTAAAATGTTGGGGACCCCTCACCTGGCTGCCATCTTCCAGCGCGCGGCGGATTGTTTGTCGGGAATCGATCCAGTACAGGTGCTTCTCCACCGGGTCGTAGTCAATGGCGCGCACGTTGCGCAGGTTGTGTATGGGAAGGATGATATCGGGGCTCTGCTGCTCATCGATCACCATGCGGTTGATGGCATTCTTCTGGCTGAACAGAAGGAAGGAGCTGGGAGCTGAAAGAGGAAAAGGCGACCATTACACAACAAGCCCGGAGGGGGCGTGCGTAACGCGAAGAGGACGCACACTCACCGCTGCAGGTCTTGTTGTCGCCGTTCAGGGAGTAGTGGACGGGACAGCCGCACGTGTAGCCGCTGACAGGCGTGGCCAGACACAGGTGAGAGCAGTGGCCGTTACTGGACGCGCACTCGTTCCAGCCCGACTGTCGGGAGGAGTGGAAGACCAGGATGTCCATGACGTAGTCCAGGTGGCCCTGGATGACCGTTCGGTTCTGGCCGCTGGTTTTGTTGGCTCTCTCGATGCTTCGCCGGCTCCAGTCCGTCCAGTAGATGAAGTCCTGGTACTGGGTCAGACCGAATGGGTGAGGGAGGTCGTCGGCTATGACTTCACGGTCTTGTCCTGAAAAGAGGAAGAGAAAACAACATTAGATTACATTGTATATTAAAGTGGACCAAAACCCAGGATAGTCAATAGTGGGTTTTGGTCATTTTCCCGGGGGCACCCCAATCGGGGATGACCCACTGTGTGAAACCCTCCAGAACGCTGAGCTCAACTCTTCCCAGTCCCACGGCGTGTCTAAGAGCAGAGGCTCCGACGGCCGCCAGTGAGGTAAGGGCAACAAGGCATCACACAGCGTGGCATCTCAAATCGCAATGCCCCAGGGCTGGGTACTGAACAGGACCAATGCTACCACCGTCTATATGTACACCATAGTGTCGCCGGCGAGGTAAGGATAACTGGGCTTCACACAGCGTGGCATCCCAAATCGCAATGCCCCAGAACTGGGCACTGAACAGGACCAATGCTACCACCGTCTATATGTACGCCATAGTGTCGCCGGCGAGGTAAGGATAACTGGGCTTCACACAGCGTGGTATCCCAAATCGCAATGCCCCAGGGCTGGGTACTGAACAGGACCAATGCTACCACCGTCTATGTACACCATAGTGTCACCGGCAAGTTAAGGATAACTGGTAACTGACAGGGTTTCCGACAGTGTGGCACCTGAAATCGGAATGTCCCAGGGCTGGGCACTGAACCGATGCCACCACCGGCTGTATGTACACCATAGGGTCGCCGGTGAGGTAAGGATAACGAGTAACTGGGCTTTACACAGCGTGGTATCCCAAATCGGAATGCCCCAGGGCTGGGTACTGAACCGGACCGATGCCAATACAGTCTATTATGTACACCATAGGGTCGCCATCAAGGTAAGGATAACTGGTAACTGACAGGGTTTCCCACAGTGTGGCACCTGAAATTGGAATGTCCCAGGGCTGGGCACTGAACCGGACCAATGCCACCCGCTGGCTGTGCATACACCATGGGATCGCCGGCGAAGTAAGGTTAACAGGTAACTGACAGGGTTTCAAATAGCGTAGAATCCCAAATCAAAATGCCCCAGGGCTTGGTAACGAACTAGAACAATGCCACCGCCGGTTGTGCATACACCATGGGATCACCGACGAAGTAAGGGTAACGGGGCTTCACACAGTGTGGCATCCCAAATCGCAATGCCCCAGGGCTGGGTACTGAACCGGACCAATGCCACCACCGTCTGTATGTACACTGTAGGGTCGCTGGCAAGGTAAGTGACTGACAGGGTTTCACAGTGTGGCATCGCAAATCGCAACGCCCCAGGGCTGGGTACTGAACTGGACCGATGCCACCGCCGGCTGTGCATGCACTGTGATATCATGGGCGAAGGGGAAAATCGCAATGCCCCAGGGCTGGGTACTGAACTGGACCGATGCCACCGCCGGCTGTGCATGCACTGTGGGATCATGGGCGAAGGGCAAAATCGCAATGCCCCAGGGCTGGGTACTGAACCAGACCGATGCCACCACGGCTGTATGTACACCGTAGGATCACCGGCAGGGACTGTGGGAGAAGTAAGGATAACTAGTGACTGACAGAGTTTCACACAGCGTGGCATGCCAAATCAGAATGCCCGAGGGATGGGTACTGAACCTGACCAATGCCACCGCCGGCTGTTTGTACACCGTAGGATCGCCAGCGAGGTAAGGATAACGGGTAACAAGCTTCACACAGCGTGGTATCCCAAACCGGAACACCCCAGGGCTGGGTACTGAACCAGACTGATGCTACCACCGGCTGGGCATACACCATGGGATCACCGGTGAGGTAAGGATAATGGGTAACTGACAGAGTTTCACAAGGTGTGGCATCCCAAATCGAAATGCCCCAGAGTTGGCTACTGAACCGGACCAATGCCACCCCCGGCTGTATGTACACCGTAGGATCACCGGAGAAGTAATAACCAGTGACTGGCAGGGTTTCACACAGAGTGGCATCCCAAATCGGAAAGCCCCAGGGCTGGGTACTGAACTGGACAGACGCTGGCTGCGCATACACCGTGGGATTAACAGTGAGCGGTACAGCCACCATTATATGTCTGTTACTTTTCAGCCAAGAGGTGTGCTAGGAAACCATTAAACATGTAGTAACGAGGCCTAGGGGAAGGGTCCTGGCTCACAGGGGCACTTCACTAAACGGACACCATCATTACAGACATTTTCCTAGAAGAGCTGCGTTGGTTGGGGAGGGTGCAGATAACTGATGAACACGTACAGAATCTGCAGCTCATCCAATAGGAGACACGCTTCACAGAAGTGCTCAGCTATTTCCCACCCGCCCATCAGAAAAGGCTTAAAGGGACACTCCATTCTGCTTGTGGGCAGCCATGATGGGATTACTGCGTCTGCCGCCCCATTGACTTCAATTGAGTGTGGTAACGGGGCATCACACAGCGTGGCATCCCAAATCAGAAAGCCCCAGGGCTGGGTATTGAACCGGATAGAGCGCCTTCTAGACTCCAGTCCAGTTTCAGCCCACTTTAAAATATCTTAATAAACTATGTCCCTGGGACGAAGAAAAAGGGGTCAGAAGGGAGTTCTATAGAGTTTATCTGAGAATGCAAAGCGCGGGTGAAGGAATGATGCCGCCCATGAACGCCAGCAAGGAGGCAAGCAGTATAATTAGACGATGGCGATGGCATGAAATAAAGAGGCCATTATCTGGGCCGGCCAGTCATGAGATCTACAGATGATGCATATGCTAATATTAGGGGCCCCTGGCTGTCATGCTCCCAAATAAATCCCATTCCCTCCAAGCCTCAGGCCCTGTTCTTGACCCTTAAAAGTTCCTCCGGAAGGCTGGAACGTTCCCATGACTGCTGCAGGCCCAACGATGCCGGGGGGAGTAGTCATCGGCCGGTCAGTCCGCTCCCAGGCTATAGGCCAGGGCAAGCGGTACAGCCACCATTATATGTCTATTACTTTTCAGCCAAGAGTTGTGCTAGGAAACCATTAGACATGTAAGGGCCTAAAGTAGACTTAAACCCCTCCCTTGCAACTATGTGCCAGGGACGGTCCTGGTTCACAGGGGCACATCACTAACCTAGGTCACACCATCAGTGAGGCCTGCATCACAGACACACATGTGACGGCATACCACAGGTAATCCCATTA
This sequence comes from Gastrophryne carolinensis, assembly GCA_027917425.1. Lineage (NCBI taxonomy): Eukaryota > Metazoa > Chordata > Amphibia > Anura > Microhylidae > Gastrophryne > Gastrophryne carolinensis. The sequence goes on along the minus strand of CM051238.1, from coordinate 9,229,654 downwards.
TGGCTGCCCCCCATGAACCACATGTTATTTAGACTAGGCTGTCCCTTTAAAGAGGACCAACACCTGTAATTTTCACTCCCGAGGCGGGACGGGCCTCATTCAACTTAAACCAGACCTGCATCATGATTTAATGAAAAGACCAAACCCTTAAAATATATTAATTTTAGATGCTGGGGAAAAGTTTTTTAAGTTTTTAATCACTTACGTATTATCCTGCAACTCTGTTGAGGACTCAACACAAAGCCTTTACTTTTCTTGCAGCCCCTCGCTACACCCCTGCAGATGTGGGCACTCCCGCCATTCACATAGGCAGAGAGCGGGGGGGTGTGTGTACTCCACACGAGAACCAGGGATGCGTCTGCCCGTTTCCTATGGCGCTGCCGAGTTCTAAACAGCTTTATGCCGTGCATTAGTATTTACAGCAAATGGCTCCGATTGGACGAGCGCCCGTGCATGCGCCGTAGGACCAGGGAACCGCGGAACAAAGCCCAGCAGCAGCCAGACTGGAAGATTACACGGCCGACTGCTATCCTGCCCCCCGGGGTAACCTACACTGGATGCGCTGTGCGAAACCCCCCAGGCGTCGGTAATATTAATGAGGACCAAAACCCACCCTGGATTCTATGAGTCTCCAGGGCAGGCATACTCCTCGCACCCACCATATCCCGATCGGGGGTACCCGGCTGTGTGAAATCCCCCCAGGTCACCCGAAAACTCACCTTCGTTGCCAGTCCAGCAGCACATGTGGGAGCAGCAGCCACATCCCCGCTATTCCTTTAGCCAGGGGCGTGCCCGCATCAGGCATTTGTGAATGGCCGGGCGGGGGCACGCTCCATGTTAGAGGGTAGCGTGGGGATGTGGCCGCCAGCACGTTCGGATTCGTTCGCATTAGATGAGCTCCTGGGCGAAGGGGTTCCGAGCGCGCCGATTGTACGAGCGGGCGAACATGCGTCGTAGGACCAGGAAGAGGTAACTTTGTTCAGGCGACCTGGGGGGTTTCGCACAGCAAGGACCCAGGATACTCAAAATCATGGGTTTAGGTCGACTTTACCTGATCCTGGAGGCTCCCTCAGTGCTATCTTTGCTGGCGGCTGCATCCCCCGCTTCCCTGTAGCGGTGCGTGTTCCCCGCATTGGACGGGTACTTGCACTCCACAGAGGGGAGGTGCCTGCGGCGCGAAGTTCAAATCGGCAACTTTATGCTGCGCATTAGTATAGTGCCGATTGGACGAAAGCGGGCAAACTGGGGTGGTTCACACAGATGTACACCCCCACATCAGGATGCCCTCCGGGGCAGGAACCAATCCCTAGGATAGTCCAAACCCTGATCGTTGGTTGAGCTGGTGGCCGGCAGCTCACACAGGGACAACTACCGAGGCTCACTAGATCAGCAACTGTGCTAAACAGCAGCACAGCGCCCCCAGCAGGCTGTGCACAGAACTACCATGACAGCTGCTATAGGCCTACACAAATCTGAAAGCGATTAATGAAACCACCGGGAGGAAGAAAGGAGGGTGAGGGGGGAACGGAAGGAAGGAAACTGCGTGGGTGTTATACTATGTACATAGGAAGCCCTACGCTGGCAGTAAATAGACCCCCCCCCCCACATACCAGGTCCGCAGCTCTCATGTGTCCTGCACATGGGAAAAAAACAGAACTGCAGGGGAGGAGGGTGAACAGTGGCAACCTCCGCTATTCTTCTAACAGCAAACCATCACAGCAGCTGCTAAGCTATGCAACCAGCAGCCCTAAAGCAGACCTAAAACCTCCATCATAGCATGGTTCATAAGCTCACTAAGCTAACCTAGCCCTGCATTAGAGAGATACTCCTCTTATCTTAGCTTGAGTAGCTGATGGGAAAGAGCAGCACACACTTGCAGTTAACCTCAACTCCCCCAATAGGAGAGCGTGCGTTACTGAAAGCGGACCTTCACCCGGAATAAGAGCCTATCTTATATGTTTCCCACACCCTGTACATACAGATTGCTCACATTAATCCGGACCTTCACCCTGAATAAGAGCCTATCTTATATGTTTCCCACACCCTGTACATACAGATTGCCCACATTAATCTGGACCTTCACCCTGAATAAGAGCCTATCTTATATGTTTCCCACACCCTGTACATACAGATTGCTCACATTAATCCAGACCTTCACCCTGAATAAGAGCCTATCTTATATGTTTCCCACACCCTGTACATACAGATTGCTCACATTAATCCAGACCTTCACCCTGAATAAGAGCCTATCTTATATGTTTCCCACACCCTGTACATACAGATTGCCCACATTAATCCAGACCTTCACCCTGAATAAGAGCCTATCTTATATGTTTCCCACACCCTGTACATACAGATTGCTCACATTAATCCAGACCTTCACCCTGAATAAGAGCCTATCTTATATGTTTCCCACACCCTGTACATACAGATTGCTCACATTAATCCGGACCCTCACCCTGAATAAGAGCCTATCTTATATGTTTCCCACACCCTGTACATACAGATTGCCCACATTAATCCAGACCTTCACCCTGAATAAGAGCCTATCTTATATGTTTCCCACACCCTGTACATACAGATTGCTCACATTAATCCAGACCTTCACCCTGAATAAGAGCCTATCTTATATGTTTCCCACACCCTGTACATACAGATTGCTCACATTAATCTGGACCCTCACCCTGAATAAGAGCCTATCTTATATGTTTCCCACACCCTGTACATACAGATTGCTCACATTAATCTGGACCCTCACCCTGAATAAGAGCCTATCTTATATGTTTCCCACACCCTGTACATACAGATTGCTCACATTAATCCGGACCCTCACCCTGAATAAGAGCCTATCTTATATGTTTCCCACACCCTGTACATACAGATTGCCCACATTAATCCAGACCTTCACCCTGAATAAGAGCCTATCTTATATGTTTCCCACACCCTGTACATACAGATTGCTCACATTAATCCAGACCTTCACCCTGAATAAGAGCCTATCTTATATGTTTCCCACACCCTGTACATACAGATTGCTCACATTAATCCGGACCTTCACCCTGAATAAGAGCCTATCTTATGTGTTTCCCCCCGTACATACAGATTGCCCACATTAATCCGGAAGCCTCACCCTGAATAAGAGCCTATCTTATATGTTTCCCACACCCTGTACATACAGATTGCCCACATTAATCTGGACCTTCACCCTGAATAAGAGTCTATCTTATATGTTTCCCACACCCTGTACATACAGATTGCCCACATTATTCCAGACCTTCACCCTGAATAAGAGCCTATCTTATATGTTTCCCACACCCTGTACATACAGATTGCTCACATTAATCCAGACCTTCACCCTGAATAAGAGCCTATCTTATATGTTTCCCACACCCTGTACATACAGATTGCCCACATTAATCCAGACCTTCACCCTGAATAAGAGCCTATCTTATATGTTTCCCACACCCTGTACATACAGATTGCCCACATTAATCCAGACCTTCACCCTGAATAAGAGCCTATCTTATATGTTTCCCACACCCTGTACATACAGATTGCTCACATTAATCCAGACCTTCACCCTGAATAAGAGCCTATCTTATATGTTTCCCACACCCTGTACATAGATTGCTCACATTAATCCGGACCTTCACCCTGAATAAGAGCCTATCTTATGTGTTTCCCCCCGTACATACAGATTGCCCACATTAATCCAGACCTTCACCCTGAATAAGAGCCTATCTTATATGTTTCCCACACCCTGTACATACAGATTGCTCACATTAATCCAGACCTTCACCCTGAATAAGAGCCTATCTTATATGTTTCCCACACCCTGTACATACAGATTGCTCACATTAATCTGGACCTTCACCCTGAATAAGAGCCTATCTTATATGTTTCCCACACCCTGTACATACAGATTGCTCACATTAAAAATCATCCTACCTGCACCTACTGCATGTTATGAGCCTTTAAATGTCCAAGATGGCGGCTCATGGAACATCAGGCTGCCTGCAAACAGGAAGTGTCTTCTGACTGTGCTGCTCTGCATTCTGGGATTGCTGACCTTTTCCTGACCCCAGCTCTGCTCTGAGCAAAGCACAGCTATAACCCGCCCCCCTGTACTTTATGCAACTCTCCTCTCCTAAGTAAGTGTGATGCTTCTGAGTCAAGATGGCAGCGCCCGTATCCTAAAATCCTGAACAGAGTTGCAGCCCAGTGGGGGAAAGAATAATACTTAAGTGACTAAAAACTTAAAATATATTAATTTTAGATGCTGGGGAATCATTTTTTAAGGGTTTGGGCTTTTTAATAAATCATGGTGAAGGTCCGGTTGTAGTGTGCAGAGGTTTCCTGTCTGTGACGGGGCTTCGTGCCCAAATGTAGTCTTTTTTCCCCTTCTAAAAGATTCTAGGGCCAGCCGCTGTCCTTCCCATCCCCCCCCCCCCCCCCCCCCCCCCCCCCGGCACATCCTGATTTGGAATGCTGTGTGAAACCCCCTGAAATGCAGGTAATCTCTCTTCCCCCGGTGCAATGGCGCATGTGCGGGCTCTAAAGCCTTTGACAAACTGCTCTGATTGTTTACAATAGGGAGCGAGAGCGGCCTCATCCCCGGCATCCTCAGGCTGGGCAAGCTCTCCCGCCCCAACCATTCAGACTAGCTGGGTGGAAACAGGGATGCAGCCGCTCTTGCTCTCCATTGAAATCAATGAGAGCCCTTTGCCAAAGGATGTAAAAGTGGCAAAGGGCTCTGATTGGACAAGAGCCTGCACATGCGCCGTTAGACCGAGGAGAGGCAAGTTATACTGGGCGAACTGGGATCCCAATTTGGGAAATACAAAACTCCAACAAAGTAAAAAAATCCCAGTTTTTGTTCCGCTTTAAAGTGAGCCTATTAGGATTTTTACTATCCTGGTGTAAGGTCCTTGTACCTGGGACATCCCAAAATCAGAAGGGATAAGGGTAAGTAGGGAGAGGTCAAAGGGAAAAGGGTAAAGTGAAGTTAAGGGGGTAAAGGTGGACATGGAGCAAGAGGTTAAAGGGGTAAGAGGTCAAATGGAATCAGGTTAAAAAGGAGGAAATTAAAAAGTAAAAAAAAAAAAACCAAACAGAAAATGGTTATAAAAAGGCCAACAGTGGGGGGGGGGGGGGGCGCAAGGGCTAGAGGAGGAGCGGGGGGGGCAAGGGCTAAAGGAGGAACGGGGGGGGGGGCAAGGGCTAAAGGAGGAACTGGGGGGGGGGGGGCAAGGGCTAAAGGAGGAACTGGGGGGGGGGGGGGGCAAGGGCTAAAGGAGGAACTGGGGGGGGGCAAGGGCTAAAGGAGGAACTGGGGGGGGCAAGGGCTAAAGGAGGAACTGGGGGGGGGGGGCAAGGGCTAAAGGAGGAACTGGGGGGGGGGGGCAAGGGCTAAAGGAGGAACTGGGGGGGGCAAGGGCTAAAGGAGGAACTGGGGGGGGGCAAGGGCTAAAGGAGGAACTGGGGGGGGGGGCAAGGGCTAAAGGAGGAACGGGGGGGGCAAGGGCTAAAGGAGGAACGGGGGGGGGGGGCAAGGGCTAAAGTAGAAAACCAGTAAAAGGAGTCAAATGAAGAGTTAAACAGGTTAAAGAGGTATAGAAAAAGAAACCATAAGGGAGGCAGGGAAAAAAAAACATGAGGCAGGGTAAAATGGGCAAAGAAACACGGTTAAAAGGGGGAAATAGGCCAAACAGTACAAGAGGTTAAAAAGGAGTCTGAAGAGCTAAGAAAAAAAAAACACACGTAAAAAGAGGGAAAAGGAGGAAACCAGTAAAAGGAATAGAAAAATGGGTAAAAAGTGGACCAACACCCAGGATTTTGACTAACCTGGGTTTTGGTCCACTTCGGTGGGGCACCCCGATCGGGGGTGCCCCGCAGTGTGAAACCCCCCAGAAAGCCCCGAAACACTCACCTCACCACGCTCCTACGCGGGGCGCTTGTACAAGCGACGTCCAACCACAGCGGCTCTGAGCGCTGGAGGCCGCGCCGGCCATTCACAAACAGCTGGCGCGGGTGCGCGCCCTGTTAGAGGGAAGCGCGAGACACGGCCCGTGCATGCGCCGTTGGAACGGGATTAAGGTAAGGTTTCTGGGCTTCCTGGGGGGTTTCACCCTGCAGGACATCCCGACTTCAGATGCCCCGCGGGGAGGGATCTTATAGATTCCCGGGCCGATCCCCCCTGGGTGTTGGTCCACTTTAAGGGGAAACATGTTAAAGGTGGCAATGAGGCAACAAGTAAAATGGGTGTCAAAAGGGAAACTGGCGGAGAAGGAAAAACATAGTAAAAAAAAAAAAAAAACAGATGAAATGGGTAAAAAAAAAAAAAAAATGGAACCCAGTTTAAAAAAAAAAAAAAAAAAAAAAAAAAAAGGCCCAAAATATGGATGGGAGATCCACACAGATGAACGCGAGCCCTCCTTTCATCCTAACACAGACATAAAAGTAGGTTACTCCAATAAAGATTTGACCTTATGGTTTTGAATCATCATCTCACATCTTCCAGTGTTATGTGTGTGCACGCCGAGGGGTGTGCGGTTGGGGGGGGGGGGGTTAGCCTCAAAAGCTGAGAGAGGGGCATTAAAAAGCAAAGCCTGGGGAATAGACTGACAGGAGGGGAAGCTTTTTATACAAAGCGGATCAGTTACTTAAAACAGCGTGTTTAACATTTCCTCCTGCAGATAAATCCTTTGTAATGCAAATCAAGCTGGATCGGCAAGTGGAGATTGGCACCGATCCATAGTGCGCACCATTTCCTTCACAGAAGCATTGGGGGGGGGGGGGGAGCCTGGCTGGCACAGCCGGGGGGGGGGGGGGGGCGTGTTCACCTGCAGGAAGGGGACCTGGCACCAGGCCCTGCAGACAGCTGGTTCCCTCCACTGCTCCATTCACATTGTAAAACCAGGAAACCTTCGCCCAACCTCCCTCATTTCCATTCACACGTTGACAGCATTTGCACTACTCATCCCAGGAGGACGACCTTTCAGCCTCAAGGGTCCTAAAAACACTGCTGAAACTTGTGGTTCGACAGTGGATGACAGGAAAACATTACGGGATGAATACTAAACATAACTATGTAAAATATAGTCAAAAGCCACTTTAGGGTGGGGGGAGGGAGACCCACATTTCACACAGCTCTCGCTTCGGGATGCCCCAGAAAAATCCAGTGGCTCGCCCTGGAATATTTTATTCCAGGCTGGCCTCTGGTGGCTTTTATTCTACTTTAAATAGGAGACAGTTACCTTGAATCCCTCTATATATGGCCTATTTAAAGTGAAACAAAACCCACAAGAGGCAGGTCTGGAATCAAAGTTTCCAGTGCCAGCAGTTGGAAGCCCCAAAAAACCCCGACACTCTAAATACGCATGCTTGGGTTCTCGTCCAATGAGAGCCGTCTGCTAGGACGTCATTCGGCTCTCATTGTTTACAATGGGGAGTGTAACCAAAAAATGTAACGGTTGAAGCACAAAAATCTAAGAAAGGGGGTGAGGGGAGCCAGACATGTGAGAGTGGTGTTCAGTCTTTCTCACCTGTGTTCTACCACACAAGAAACAATAGAGAAATAATACGATAAAAGAAAGGCGAACAACCCAGATTTGAGATGAAAAATAGTGTAGGGATTTTAATAAGGGATAATTTACACAAGTGCTCAGCATATATAATACAATGCAAATGTACAATATACAATACAATAAAGGGTAATGAACCTTGAAGTGACCGCTAGGTGGCGCTTGATTTGTTGCCAGCACCCAGTGCGTACATACACATTGAAGTTAGTAGGAGGCATAGATTTGGTACAAGAATATTATCAGTAAAACATGGTTAGTCACATATCATACGAGTAATGTGTAATGAGGGTTTACTTCCACCTGGCGCTGCTTGTAAGACTTCTCCTGGTTATCTGCTCTTTGAACTGATACAATGATTTGATATGTCGGTTTTTGATAGGATTGGAATATAGGATTGGAGGTGTATACACATTACTTGTATGATATGTGACTAACCATGTTTTACCAATAATATCCTTGTCCCAAATCTATGCCTCCTACTAACTTCAATATGTATGTACGCACTGGGTGCTGGCAACAAATCAAGCGCCACCTAGCGGTCACTTCAAGGGTCGTTACCCTTTATTGTATTGTATACTCCACACTGTTATGTACATTTGCATTATATTATATATGCTGAGCACTTGTGTAAATTATCCCTTATTAAAATCTCTACACTATTTTGCATCTCAAATCTGGGTTGTTCGCCTTTCTTTGATCATATTACTACAATGGGAAGTGAGCAAGCCCATTTATTACAATGAGAACCGAATGACGTCCTAGTAGGCGGACGAGAGCCCACACATGCATCTTTAGAGAGTGGCGAGGTTAGTTTTTTGAGGCTTCCTGGGGTAAATGAAGTTAAATGGAAATGAGTCAAAGAGGTAGAGGAGGAAATAAGGGAACCGGCAAAAAGTCAAGAGCTACATGTAAATTCAGTAGAAGAAAGTTAAAGGAACAGGGTTAAAAATGGGGAAATAGGTCAAACAGTACAAGGGGTAAAGGGAGTTCAAAGAGCTAAGAAAAAATAAAATTCTGTGTAACTCACCTGTAGAATTGTTTTTGAATATATCCAGTCCAGGTCGTCCCAGAAGTGATGACAGTTGGGTAATCCACAGCCAGGTGGCGCTCGACTGCAGGATCAAAAGCTGTAGCTCCTCCCAGCCCCCTATAAAAGCAGGTGTCTCAGATGATTCCCCAGTGGTTAAACAGAAGTAAAAGACAGGCCGAGAGGCCAAGAAACCATGTTACTTCACATAGTGTACTCTCTCCATCAAAATTTTTTAGGACAACGGTCCAATATAAAAATTGTAATCACCATAACAGGTAAAAGAGATAATGAAACAAGGACGGGGGGGGGGGGGGGGGGAACGACCTGGACTGGATATATTCAAAACCAATTCTACAGGTGAGTTTCACAGAATTGTATTTTTCACTATATCCACTCCAGGTCGTCCCAGAAGTGATGACAGCTGGGACATCCAAAAGCAATGTCCATTAGGGCGGGATCCCCAGTGCAGAACAGCATGTAGTTCATTTCACTACAGCCTGAAGCACCTTACGGCCAAAAACAGCGTCAGCTGAGGCCCTAACATCAACCTTGTAAAACTTTGAAAAGGTATGAACAGAAGACCAAGTAGCGGCCTTGCAAACTTGTTCAACAGAGGCCTGGTGCTGAAAAGCCCAGGAAGCACCAAAAGCTCTAGTAGAATGAGCTGTAACTTTCCCTTGGCAGAATATGTTTGCACCACCGACTGTCTGATCCACTTGCTGAGAGTGGACTTGGCCGAAGGTAAGCCCTTCCTAGAACCCTCAAGTGAGGACAAAGAGCGAATCAGATTTCCTGAAGGATTCGGTCGCAACCAGGTAATACTTAATGGCTCTGACCACATCCAGGGAATGGAGGGTCCTTTCCTTAGAGCTAGTAGGAGCTGGACACAATGAAGGCAAGACAATGCCTTGGAACAAACTTCCAGCAGAGGTAGTTGAAAAATCAACAGTCACTGAATTTAAACATGCCTGGGATAAGCACTCATCTATCCTAAGATAAAGAGAACATACAGTATACACATAAGGGCAGACTAGATGGACCATATGGTCTCCTTCTGCCGTCAACCTTCTATGACAACTTCCTCATTAAGGTGAAAAGGAGAAAACGACCTTAGGCAAAAGATCAGGCTTAAAGCGAAACGCCACTTTATCCTTATGCTGTCCAGAGTAAGGAGGCTTCATACAAAGCGTGGCCAGCTCTGACACGCGACGCACCGATGTGATAGCAACCAAAAAGACCACCTTTAGGGTCGAAATAGACAATGCAGCATCGCACAAAGGCTCAAAGGGAGGACCCTGGAGAGCAGAAAGTACTAAATTCAAGTCCCACACCGGTAATACAGGCTTACGCGGAAGTACATGAGTAACTCCTTGGAAAAAAGTCTTGATCAGTCTACGATTGGCAAGGGATCTTTGGAAAAAGATGGCCAAGGCTGAGACCTGGCCCTTGAGGGTGCTCAGCTGGAGACCAAATTCTAAGCCGTGTTGTAAAAACTCCAAAATCCTAGAGATAGAGAAAGTGCGGCAAAGAAAACTCTAGGATTCACACCAGGCAATGTAGGCATGCCAAACTTGGTAGTAAATCATGGAAGAAGACTTCTTCCGTGCCTGAATCATGGTCTGAACAACCGTGGCAGACAGTCCCTTTTTCGTCAGGATTGAGGTTTCAATAGCCAGGCCGTCAAAGCCAGCGTCTGTAAATTGGGGTGCCGCAGCGACCCCTGCGTGAGAAGCCATGGATCGTCGGGCATGACGAAGCGATCTACTGACATCTGAATTATGTCCGCGAACCAACTCTGCCTCGGCCAGCGAGGAGCCACCAGGATGGTTAGTACCCCCTCCCGGGCTATCTTGCACAGCACTCGGCCCAGGAGAGGAAACGGAGGGAACACATAAGGAAGTCTGAACTCCGTCCAAGGAATCGCTAGAGTGTCTGTGGCAAAGACCAGAGGATCTCTCGACAGGGAGACGAATCTCGGGAGCTTGTGATTGTGTCTGGACGCAAATAGGTCCACGTCCAGCTGACCCCAGCGGAGACCCAGAGAGTGAAAGGTCTTGTTGCTGAGGGACCATTCCCCCAGGCGTGGGGAGTCAGCCTCCTGGTTCTCTATCCCAGGGATGTAAACCGCCGAGATGCAGGAAACATTCTCCTCTGCCCAAAACAGAATCAGGGTGACAACCTTGAGGGCTCGTTCGCACAGTCCCGCCTTGGTGATTTATGTAGGCAACCGCCGTCTGAGTGTCCGAGCAGACCTGGATCCCACGACTCCTTAAATGGGGAGTCAAGTGAAGAAGCACCAACCGGATCGCTCTCAATTCCAAGATATTTATGGGCAAGTGGGCCTCCTGCGGCCCCCACTGACCCTGGATCTTCTGCGGCAGCCAAAAGCCTCCCCAGCCGGTCAGGCTCTCGTCCGTGGTGACAATCTCCCACCGTGGAGTCAAAAATGACTTGCCTACCAGCAGATTTCTGGAGTCCAGCCACCACAAGAGGGATAGCCTGGCCGGGGGAGACCGTAAAAAATCCTGTTCCAGTGACTCCTGCGTCCGATCCCAACCGGTCAAAAGATTCAATTGAAGAGGTCTCATGTGGAACGGAGCAAAGGTCACTGCCTCGAAGCAAGACACCATAAGGCCCACCAGTTTCATCCCCAGACGGACAGATGGAAGCTGACAAGACAGCAAGGCCTGCACCTGCGTCTGAAGACCCACCACCTTCTGTTGTGGCAGAAATACCTTGGCCTGAGAGGTGTCCAGCGTCATGCCCAGAAAAGACTTCACCATGGAGGGAGTGATTGAAGACTTGGGGTAATTGACTACCCAACCAAAATCCTCGAGAGTGGACAACACTGTCCAGGTGTCGCTCTCGGCCTGATGAAGAGACTGAGCCGCAATCAGCAAATCGTCCAGATAAGGCAGCATGCGGATGCCCTGGAATATCAGTATAGCCATGACGCCCGCCAGCACCTTGGTGAACACACAGGGGCTGAGGATATCCCGAATGGCAAGGCCACAAACTGGTAATGCTGATCCTCCAGCGCAAACCTTAGGAACTTCTGATGCCCCTGGAATATCGGAATGTAGATAAGAATCCTTGATGTCCACCATGGTCAAGAAGTCGCCGGGTCGAAGCGAGCTCACCGCGGGCCGTAAGGTCTCCATGCGGAAATGTTTGACCCTGACATACCTGTTGAGACCCTTCAGGTCCAGGATGGGTCTCAGCGTTCCGTCCTTCTTGGGCACCGTGAAGAAATTGGAGTAAAAGCCTTGACCCTGTTCCAGCTGAGGCACGGGACAAATCAATGGTCCCTTGCTAATGCAGCCAATCCCCATTCTCTCCAATCTTCCAGCGCTCTATACCACACTCTTTCCCACGGGACAAATCACACCTGACAGCAGAAGGTGCTGGACGGCCAATTGCAGGCCCTGTGCCTGCAATGGGTTCTGGGATATCAGAGACTGAAGAAATCTTGAGGGCGGCCAAACTGCCAGCTCTAATTTGTAACCGGAGGACACCACCTCCTGAATCCACCAATCCGAGACGCGCCGTCTCCAGACGTGAGCAAATAGCAGAAGCCGTCCCCCCACCCGGATGGGTGAGGGCGCCTCCTCATGCCTGAGGGGCCTTGGCAGGGGGCTTGGACTTTGTTCCCTAGGAGGGATTGGGTCGGCCGCGTGACCTACCTCATCCCCAGGAGTCTCTGCGAGTACCTGAAAATGAAGAGCCTCTTCCTCCTCGAAAGGAGCGATAGGCAGATGAGCCCCAAAAGGGCCATGCAGACCTTCGTCGCTGAGCCTGTCAGCCTGTGTCCCAAATAAGGGATACTAGTGAGCGACTTTTTGGCCGCGGCATCAGCCGACCACTGCCCCAACCAGAGCGAGCGGCGGAGCGCGACTAGCAGGGCCAAGACCCTGGTGACCAGTCGGACACCATCGTCCATGGCAGAGACCATGAAGGCAAACGCCACGCAAGCCTTGAGGTCCTTGTACTCCTCAGCCCGCTTGCGAGACTTGGCAATATCCACAAGACGTCTCACCTTCTTCCTAATGGCCAGGGAGACAATAGCTGCGGCGCACACGGGGCGGAACCAAGCACCAGCAAAGGTGAAGGCATGACAAACCAGCTGATCCATGCACTTGTCAGCTGGATCATGTAGGGAAGCTGTATCGGGTGAAGGCAAGACCGTAGCGTTGGGACAGGCCCGACATGGGGGCATCCACCTCGGGAGGACGGGACCATAGCCTGACCAGCTCCTCGGGAAGGGATACCGCCTGTCCAGGCCCTTGGGCACAGACGCTAACTTGTTAGGCCTTTCCCATTCCTTGAAAATCATGTCAGAAAAATGGGCCTGCTCAGGAAAGACTCGCCTCTGTCTCTCAGGCGGAAACAAAATCACCCTGTTTCCTTTTAGCCACTCTAAGAGGGACAATGTGCAGCATCTCAAAGGCCACAAGTCAGCAACCACTCAGGGAGCCATGTATCCTCATCTGAGGAAGAACCGGGCCCGCTGTCGAGGCCAACAAAATAATCCAACGTGGAGATGGAGTCCTCATGCAACTCGCCCTCCTCCACGGAGTCAGGGCCTCCAAAGAGAATATCATCATCTCCATCATTGTCAGAATGGACCGGCTCAATATGCTGTCTCTTACTAGTGGCCTTTTTAGGAGCCGAGCGAGAGAGCCGTCTCTCCAGGCTGGCCACCCGATAAGCCAAATCAGATTGGGACCCCCGACTGGCTTCCACCTCGCTGGGGGCTGAGAGCAATCGAGGGGGGTCAGGAGAGGCCGCAGGCAACAACGGGCTAGGGGCAGATACGCCCGCCCGATCATGCTGCAAGATAACACTTCTGGCGCAAGTAACACAAACCGTGCTGAGTCCGCCCAGAGGGCTAGCAACGCACATGGGACAGAGCTTCACCCACCACGATGGGGCCCCAAGCTCACCATCTCCAGAAGCCTCCATTATGGTGATTTGAGTATGATAACAGGTACAAGGCACTAACGACCTAACCTGGCTAGCCCGCAAAAATGAGTTCCTCTTATGTGATCCCTCTTTACAGGGAGAGGGCGTGGGGAGAGGGAGAGGGCGTGGGGAGAGGGAGAGGGCGTGGGGAGAGGGAGAGGGCGTGGGGAGAGGGAGAGGGCGTGGGGAGAGGAAGAGGGCGTGGGGAGAGGAAGAGGGCGTGGGGAGAGGGCGTGGAGAGAGGGGGGGAGGGAGAGGGCGTGGAGAGAGGGGGGGAGGGAGAGGGCGTGGAGAGAGGGGGGGAGGGAGAGGGCGTGGAGAGAGGGGGGGAGGGAGAGGGCGTGGAGAGAGGGGGGGAGGGAGAGGGCGTGGAGAGAGGGGGGGAGGGAGAGGGCGTGGAGAGAGGGGAGGGAGGCAGAGAGGAACCACAACCCTTAGTATCAAGAGGCCCACCTAGAAGACACCACGTGAACAGCAGATAAGCATCCCACAACACATGCCCAACAGCATAACAAAAGACGATTATCAAGAGGGACTCATGACACCGCTCTATGGCCCAGCTCAGGACGACGGCAGCGTGCAGGAGAAGGAAAAGATGGCGCAGAGCAGCTGGAGCAGCACACGTTCGAGGGGCACAGCAGCAACGCGAAAAGCCCCATCGTGCGGCCCCGCCCCCCTCCCGACGGCGTGAAAATCACGCCCGCCCCCAAGATGGAGGAGGGCCCAGAAAACAGCAAGCAGCACACGGAGGGGCGCAGCAGAAAGCGCCAGCCCGGCGTCACCATCAGCCTATGGCCGGCTACCCTTTAGGCAGGGTCTGTGGCCCAGAGCCTAGCTCTGCCAATGCCTGACTCCGACGTTCACCTTACCTTCACCGTTCCGGTCAGCTGAAGCTGGGAGGCAGTAGTGGGTCCACGGGAACGGTGGTAATAAGGATGCAGCGGCCAATGGGCTAGGAGGCCCCGCTCAGCTGCAGTATCCAGGAGAGAGTATCCAGACGATCCTCATGCAGCAAGACTGCAGGAAGAACACTGGGTAATCATCTGAGACACCTGCTTTTATAGGGGGCCGGGAGGAGCTACAGCTTTTGATCCTGCAGTCAAGCTCCACCTGGCGGTGGATTACCCAACTGTCATCACTTCTGGGACGACCTGGACTGGATATAGTGAAAAAAGGAGAAAGGTGGAAACCAGTAAAAGGAATAGAAAAATGGGTAAAATGGGACAGGCGGGTCATGTGGTTCATAGTTAGTCTGGGACTGAGAGTGCGGTCCCCATGACTTCCAGCAGCCAATCACAGGCACACAGGGGAAAGCGATGGGAAAGTATTGCGACTTACCCAACATGTTGGAGGACTCGATGAGGTTGGTGTCCAGGTCAGTCCAGTAGAGTCTCCGTTCGGCATAGTCGATGGTCAGCCCGTTGGCCCGGCCTACGTTGGGCACCAGCGTAATGCGCCCGCTGCCGTCCATGGCGGCTCTGTCGATCTTCGGCTTTCCTCCCCACTCCGTCCAGTACATGAACCTACACAGGAGACGGAGCGGGTCATGAAGGAGCAACGATGGGGGGGGGGGAATGAAATGCAGAACTGGTGCAAAAATGCCAAAAACTTTATAACTGACCAGCCAAATAAACAAAACAAAAAGGATACTCGCCTTTTGACACCTGCAGCCGACTTTTCCCACTCAGACAATCAGCAACTACCCTATTTGCTAGATCACTTCCCACGTTAGCCTGTGCCAAACTCCAGTCATAGGCACTTCGGTGTAGGAATGTGCCACTGCAATGAAAGGGTGTGACACACGCGCTTCACTGCAGTGAATATAGAGGGTGTGGCCATGCCCCTGTGGCTGATGGGAGAAGTGCGCAATCCTGACACTGAAGTTCGGATCTGTGTCCTTTCATTTGATTTTTTTTGGGTGGTCAATTCATTTCAAGTGGACCAATCACCACCAGCGGCCATGCTGAAATCTAAACGACTTCAGGGCCGGCCACTAGTCTGCCCCCGGGGCATCCACTTTAGCTTGTAACTGAAGGGTATCTTCAGTTACAAGCTAAACTGCCACATACAGTGGCCGTTTACATTGTAGTGCTTTCAGATTATAACAGATAAGGCTGATCCCCAAGGCTGAACTGTGTGCAAACAAATTACTGGAAAGCACTAGGGGGCCATGTGGCTGCCATTCGAACATCCAACTGTAGTACACGAGTACGGCTAAGGTGCGTCCGAATTCAGGAAGAGCGAGCAGCAACCTAGTGTGCATGCAGGAATGGCACGGTGCTGAGGCGGAGTGACCAGATAATATTTCAGGTTTGTGTTCCCAGGGAATTACTGACAGCGGCCCGGGACCCCCGAGAGGATAATGTGCCTTTGTTACCGAGAATGGAGCCGGGAACAAAAGAGCTACTGAGATCTGGAGAAATAAAGATGATCTGCTCTTCTTAAATTAATTTTCCATTTTCTTCTCAGGTTAGGGAATTTACAACAGCGTCCCGGATCCAATGGGTATCCACATCATCTCAGCTGTGCCCCATATTCAATGGGCATCCACAACATCTCAGCTGTGCCCCATATTCAATGGGTATCCACAACATCTCAGCTGTGCCCCAGATCCAATGGGTATCCACAACATCTCAGCTGTGCCCCAGATCCAATGGGTATCCACAACATCTCAGCATTGCCCCAGATCCAAAGGGTATCCACAACATCTCAGCTGTGCCCCAGACCCAATGGGTATCCAAAACATCTCAGCTGTGCCCCAGACCCAATGGGTATCCAAAACATCTCAGCTGTGCCCCATACCCAATGGGTATCCAAAACATCTCAGCTGTGCCCCAGTTCCAATGGGTATCCACAACATCTCATCTGTGCCCCAGATCCAATGGGTATCCACAACATCTCAGCTGTGCCCCAGACCCAATGGGTATCCACAACATCTCAGCTGTGCCCCAGACCCAATGGGTATCCACAACATCTCAGCTGTGCCCCAGACCCAATGGGTATCCAAAACATCTCAGCTGTGCCCCAGTTCCAATGGGTATCCACAACATCCCCTTCAGCTTCATCACTTACCCCTCAGCAGGGTCCAGGGCCAGAGACCGGGGGCTGTCCAAGTCCTTCCAAACCAGTATCTGCCGATGCATCCCGTCCAGCTTGGAGACCTCGATGCGATTGGTTCCCGTGTCGGCCCAGTAGAGGTTCTTCCCCAGCCAGTCCACAGCCATGCCTTCTGGGTAATCCAGGCCAAACTGGACCACGTGCTCCAGAGCGCTGCCGTTCATAAAGGCCCGACTGATCATCTGCAAGATAGGGAGAGATGGTGTTAGAGGTGAAGTTAGGGTTCAACCCGAGACAGCAGACCAATGACATTACAGAAAGAAAAAAAAATGGGTGTGGAAAGTGATAGGCCACCCCACCTATTGTTACGCTTCTGGTATGGGTGTGGCCTCTCCAGTCTTCCTGTGTATACAATTATGATTGTCCACTGCCCGTGCTATTATGACACTTCCAGGATGGGTATGGCCTTTCCAGCCTGTGTACAGTCATGACTGGCCACTCCCCCTGCTATTCCAGAGTAGGTTGTGGCCTTTCCAGATTCTATACAGCGATTCCCGGCCACTCCCCCTGCTATTACTCTTCCAGGATGGGTGTAGCCTTTCAAGACTGCCTGTGTGTACAAGTGATGACTGACCACTCCCTCTGCTGTTACGCTTCCAGGATGGCCTGTGCCTATAGCGATGATTGTCCACTCCCCCTGCTATTACTCTTCCAGGATAGGTGTGACCTTTCCAGCCTGTGTAGTCGTGACTGGCCACTCCTTGCTATCACCCTTCCAGGATGGGTGTGGCCTTTCCAGACTCTGTACAGTGATGCCAGGCCACTCCCCCTGCTATTACTCTTCCAGGATGGGTGTGGCCTTTCCAGACTTTGTACAGTGATGCCAGGCCACTCCCCCTGCTATTACTCTTCCAGGATGGGTGTGGCCTTTCCAGACTTTGTACAGTGATGCCAGGCCACTCCCCCTGCTATTACTCTTCCAGGATAGGTGTGGCCTTTCCAGCCTGTGTAGTCGTGACTGGCCACTCCCCTTGCCATTACTCTTCCAGGATGGGTGTGGCCTTTCCAGACTTTGTACAGTGATGCCAGGCCACTCCCCCTGCTATTACTCTTCCAGGATAGGTGTGGCCTTTCCAGCCTGTGTAGTCGTGACTGGCCACTCCCCTTGCCATTACCCTTCCAGGATGGGTGTGGCCTTTCCAGACTGTACAGTGATGCCAGGCCACTCCCCCTGCTATTACTCTTCCAGGATAGGTGTGGCCTTTCCAGCCTGTGTAGTCGTGACTGGCCACTCCCCTTGCTATCACCCATCCAGGATGGGTGTGGCCTTTCCAGACTCTTTACAGTGATGCCAGGCCACTCCCCCTACTATTACTCTTCCAGGATGGGTGTGACCTTTCCAGACTGCCTGTGGGTACAAGTGATGACTGGCCACTCCCCCCGTTATTGCTCTTCCAAGATGGGTGTGTCCTTTCAAACACACAAGGCCAACATGCACGGTATTAGAGGGACAGTTCATTCTAAATAACTCTTAATAGGAGCTGCCATGGTGTTATTATTGTGGCTGCTGCCCCATGTACTTCTATTGAGAGGAGAAGGAAGAAAGGGGAGTGATTTGTCTTGGGCATCCCAATAGTCGGAGCAGGGTGGGATAATTCAAATCGTTCCCCCACCCTCGCTGTGGGGGGGTCTTTGGAACACCCAACGGGTTTGACCGAAGGTCCAATTTAACCAGACAGTGACCACTTACCTTTAAGTTGACGTCCGTCCAGTAGATGCGGTTATCTGTCACATCAAAATCCAGGGCGGAGGCCTCTTTCACCCCGGTCAGGGGGATGGCTACATTGTTATTGTTGGTCTCCAGGGATATGCGGCGGATATCGGCTCGGCGGGAGAAGAGAAGGAAGGCTTCAGGCACGATGCAGGTCCTCATGTCATTGATCAGCTCCAAGCCTATGGGGCATGCGCAGCGGGGACCCTGGGGTCTATACAGGCAAAGATGGCTGCAGCCTCCATTGTTGTCGGCACAAGCATTGGTCCCTGTGAGATAGGAAGGAAAAAAAAAAAAAGTTACTTGTCTGTCGCACACCCTATGGAGTACCTGCCGTAGGCTGAAGGGGCGCACAGCAATGGTCTGGGGGTGGGTGCACCAAAAGGAAGGGTCTGGATTATCTAAACAGCTCATTACTTTAAAGCGAACAAAAATGACTTCACGTCCCTTTTAAACACATCCCCATTTTGGATACCTCTACAGTTAGGAGGACATTAGTAGGAAGCCATTCACGGGGATTAAGCTCTTCATGATGGGGGACACTTCAGTGAAGCACGTCTTGATTGGATGCCTTGCAGATTTCACATGTGTGCAGCTATTTACTTTCCCAGCTCTGATAAGAGTCAGTATCTCTCTAATGCAGGGCTCACTGATGGTATGAGCGGCACAAAGCAAGGTTGCAAGGGAGAGTGTAGGTCTGCATTAAAGTGTACCCAAACTTTAGTGACATGGCCCTGGAGCCTAATAGACTGTTGGGGGAGGTGTCTAGAAGACTAGCACCAGCAATTAGCCTTCCGCCGGGGCAGCCGACACTGGGGTAGCCAAGGGTGCTACCAACAGGCTGGGTCATGTCATTTGGCATAATGAAGGTCAGCCAATCGGGGATCTAAAAAAAACGGCAAATGTGCGTGTACCACGCAATAGTAAAACTTTAATATATTTAAAAAAAAAAAGCCCACTGCCAAGCAGCTGGGGCATCGCTAGCCCCCTTTCCCCCAGGGCATCCGAAATTAGGGAAGCAAGGGATGCGGCCGGCGGACTGGACATTTTTTTTTTTAAGATCAGCCAATCAACTATGTCAAAAATACTGGGTGGGCGTGTTCCACAGGATTAGAAAACGCCACTTTTTTTTTTAAACTGAGGTTTTAGCCCGCATTCAAGAGGAACGTTGGCCACGCAACCCGGGAGAGGCGAGTATTAGGGTGGCTGGTTCCTTATTTTAGCAGTAGGGCTGGGGATGGAAGGTGACCACATAAACTTCCTGAGTATAGGTGAACTTTAAAAAGGGACTCTGGTCATTTCTGACCAAACGACTCCTTTTACGGCAATGGGGATCTCGAGTGGCTACATACCCAGTAGGGGGTGTACCCCGCCCCGAGCCTATCTGAACGGTTGTGGACGGGAGCGCGATCAACGCCCAGTGATGCTGGTGATGTGGCCACCCGATGTTTACATCAGAGAGGGAGGCAGGAAGCAGACGAGTGTTGGATGTACCGGGGGAAAGCCAACAGGGGGCACTGGAGTCTTTTAGATTCAATGGCTGGCTGCACTGGGGGTTTTTTTTTCGGCTTTAACATCACTATGACACCCAATAGCCTGGTATGGGGAGCGGCTACGAATTTATAAAGTGATCCCCTCTTTGGAGCAAAAAAAAAAAAAAGGCATGTAGGGAGACATTTTCAACTCAAATTAATCAAAAAATACATATTTATTAATTACATATTTATGATCACTACATAACAGGGGGCACTGGAGTCTTTTAGATTCAATGGCTGGCTGCACTGGGGGTTTTTTTTCGGCTTTAACATCACTATGACACCCAATAGCCTGGTAAGGGGAGTAGCTACAAATTTATAAAGTGATCCCCTCTTTGGAGCAAAAAATAAATAAATAAAAAAAAAAAAGGCATGTAGGGAGACATTTTCAACTCAAATTAATCAAAAAATACATATTTATTAATTACATATTTATGATCACTACATACAATAAACATTAAAATCCCTAAAAAACAAACAAACACATAAATCGAACAACCCCACACAGGACAAGCCAACATAAAGGTGTGTAGGCGATGGGGAGAGTCTCACCACACGAATTGATATCAAACGCCTAGAAATATGTGCTAAATCATTCAACATAGTGTTCCAACAGTGCAACTGAGCATGTGCAAATCCCGCCTATGATCCGGATCACTATAAAATCTATATATTAATAAAGTACTAAACATGTGCAAATCCTGCCTATGATCCGGATCACTATAAAATCTATATATTTATAAAGTACTAAACATGTGCAAATCCCGCCTATGATCCGGATCACTATAAAATCTATATATTTATAAAGTACTAAACATGTGCAAATCCCGCCTATGATCCGGATCACTATAAAATCTATATATTTATAAAGTACTAAACGTGCAAATCCTGCCTATGATCCGGATCACTATAAAATCTATATATTTATAAAGTACTAAACATGTGCACATCCTGCCTATGATCCGGATCACTATAAAATCTATATATTTATAAAGTACTAAACGTGCAAATCCTGCCTGTGATCCGGATCACTATAAAACCTATATATTTATAAAGTACTAAACATGTGCAAACCCTGCCTATGATCCAGATCACTATAAAATCTATATATTTATAAAGTACTAAACATGTGCAAATCCTGCCTATGGTCCGGATCACTATAAAATCTATATATTTATAAAGTACTAAACATGTGCAAATCCTGCCTATGATCCGGATCACTATAAAATCTATATATTTATAAAGTGCAAGTGCTACCAGTAAAACAATCAATTAATAATTAATATTCCCAACCATAACTCAAACATATCAATCTACTATATTCACCAATATGAAGATATAATCACCTGTATATATTATATCCCAAAGGGGAACCACTGATGTATATCACAATACTAATCCAGAGATTAAATCACAAATCTATCACAAAAAACATCACCAGAAATAAAGCCAAGGTATAATGAAAACAACATGTGTGAAGTCTCCTCACCGCCTACCGCACCATCCCCTTCTCCTATTTGGAGAGGCATTGATGGATGAGAAGCACTGGTCACACAATGGCCGCTCACCTGCCATCCTGTGGATGTTTGTGGCCTTCAGCCCCATGAGGTCGGGCAGCTGGTCGATGATCACCTCGCGCTCTCCCTTGTGTTTGTGGACCCTCTCGATGCTGCGCCGCTGCCAGTCCGTCCAGTAGACGTAATCCCCCAGGAGGGTGAAGCCGAAGATGTGCGGCAGCTTGTCCTCCACCAGCACGCGGCGTCCCGAGCCGTCCATGTTCATCACCTGCGGGGGGAAGAAGTCCGGATCGTTATACCATGAGAAGCGTTAAAGAGGAGCAAAACCCCCCTTTGGGTCTATAAGGACTATTTAGGGGAAGGTGTTGGTCTATATCTTTATTAGGAATGTCAAACTGGAATGCACCGCTCTGTGATTAACCCCCGGGGGGGGGGGGGGGTTAACGTTAAAGGCGATTTCAGCGGATACACAGAGCAGGGCATCCCAAAACGTAAGGGTGCGCCCTGGCTTGAGGGGGAAAAGTTAAAGTTGACCAAAACCTAGGATTTTTTACGCAGCCAACTCGCCTCTTCCTGGTCCTTTGGCGCACGCGTGGCCGCTCGTCCAATCAGCGCGCTAGGAGCTGCTGACGTCGCGTCATCTAAGGCTAGCTGCTCCGAACGCGCTGGCGGCCGCATCCCTGCTTCCCTCAAACAGGGAGCAAGCACAGTGGGATTGCTGGAGAGGAGAATATCCTAGCTATCCCAAGGAGCTTCATACAAATGGGGCATCCCAAATCAGGGGGAGACTGGGAATCAACCAAAGAGGGTTTAAGTTTAGATTTTCACAATGGAATATCCAGTCCCAGAAATAGTAAATGGAAGCTTTTATTCAAATATAATAAAGAAAGGTCACTAGGGGGAACAATTTTTATATAATATATTTTATATTTTTTTATATAACCTATTTTATATTTTTTTATATAATATATTTTATATTTTTTATATAATATCTTTTATATTTATATAATATCTTTTATATTTATATAATATCTTTTATATTATATATATATAATATATATAATATATTATATATCTATATCTCTATCATTACAATTATTAGGATAATGATAATAGTGGTAATATAATTATCTTTTGTTTAATTTATTTTTTACATTTTTTTTATCTTTTATTTATTTTTTATCATCATTATCACATATACACACACTTTAAATGAACTGAGGGCTGTGCTCAAATTTTAAAGTGAACCAAAACCTGGGATATTGACTATCGTGGAGATCGTGGGATGCCCTGCTGTGTGAAACCCCCTAGGACGCCAAGTAAAACTCACCTTTCCCCGGTCCTACATCGTATGCGCGGGCTCTGGCCTAATCAGCGCCCGCACCAAAAAAAA
Source organism: Gastrophryne carolinensis (assembly GCA_027917425.1). NCBI lineage: Eukaryota > Metazoa > Chordata > Amphibia > Anura > Microhylidae > Gastrophryne > Gastrophryne carolinensis. Next base: position 9,206,806 of record CM051238.1, on the reverse strand, counting down.
CGATTAAGACTCGGCTAAGCGTGCCCGGGACACATTACCACAACCCTCTAGCAGAGTGCACACCCACGCCAGCCATTCACAAAGACCTGGCGTGCAACCTGCTGAAGGTATAGCAGACAGCGACTGCAGCTTGTGCTGTTAAGTTTGGGGAGAAGATGAGTTTTACAGGGGACTCACAGAGGGGCATCCCAAATCTGTATGGGAATTAGCCATCCCTGGAGACATTAGGCACTTTTGGGGGCGAGAGCGAGCGTAAGCTCTGATGGTTTTCGCTCCGGTGTGGAGTTTCACATTTTGTGTCGCAGTCTAAACACACAGAGACCGCAGAGCGGGAGAAAGTGAAGCAAAGGAAACATGTGGCTGTAACCGCAAGTACCCGGATCCTGGCCCGGAGAGCTGACAGGATGAGAGAGAGAGAGGGGGGCCAGCAGGAATTATGAGCGCCCCCCCTTCTCCTCCGGCATCCGCTGGCACAGGACGCGTGAAGCCGGGGGAATCATCTGACTGTAACACCCGAGGGAGAGAGAGCAGGGTTGTTATTGCGCATAGCTGCCTGGGAGGAGAACGCAACGCCCTCCATGGAACCAGCAGCTCTCCCAGCAGCCAGAGGATCCAGCGCCGCTCTGGGCGAGCTATCTGTGCGCGCGCACGTGGCCTGCTTACAATTAGCGTCATCAGAAAAGCATTCTGGAGCCCGGTTTAGATATGACACACACACGCGACGGCGAGCACAATGAAGGCCTTTTTACATAGCGACTGCGACCAAAAAACAGGATTGCGCAATAGGCTGAAGCTCAGGGACTCCTTCCAAGAAATGACACGGCACCCGATATTCCCTTCCTTAAAGGGGACCAACACCCAGGACTTTGGCTATCCTGGTTTTTGGTTCTTTCTCCGGGGAAACCCCAATCGGGGATGCCCCACTGTGTGAAACCCTCCCAGATCGCCGCAGCCAACGTACCTCTTCCCGGTCCCACGGCGCGTATGACAGCAGTGGCTCTGACGGCCGCATCCTCCGCTTCTCTCTAGCAGTGCGAGTGCCCGCTCCAGGCATTTGTGAATGACCGGAGCAGGCACGCTCCCTGTTGGAGGTAGGCGAAGGATGCGGCCGTCGGAGCCGCTGCTCTTAGTCGCACCATGTGACCGGGAAGAGGCGAGTCCATTCGGGCGTACTGGGGGGCTCAACACAGCGGGGTGCCCCCGGGGAAAGGACCAAAACCCAGGCTAGTCAAAACTTTTGACTAGCCTGGGTTTTGGTTCACTTTAAAGCCGAACAAAACCCACCAGCAGCCGGTTCGGAATCCAAGCTTTCCCCCGAATTCAGCATCCCCAGCTGTGTGAAACCCGCTAGGTCGCTGGTAATCTTACTTTTCCCCGGTCCGACGGCGCATGTGCGGGCTTACGTCGTTTGGCAGGTGGCTCTCATGGCTTTGAATGAGGAGCGTGCTCTGCCGCATCGCTTCCATCTCTATTCAGATAGGCCGAGGTGGAACCGCGCACGAGGCAGGGGAAGCAGAGGATGCAGCAGCCTGCGCTCCCCATTAAAGTCAATGAGAGCCATTTGCCAAAAGAGGTAAACACAGCAATAGTCTGTGGCATTGTTAGATCCAGCGCCGCCCAGACGATCATCGCCCTCCTCTTGCGCATCGTGCCGTCTCTTCCTGGGTCCGCAGTGGCGTCGCCCCCACCACCGTCACGGTGAGCTGCCACGCCCCCCCCCCCTCCATTGCAATGCCAGGTTGCCATGACTGATGGCGGGGGGGTGTCGCTGCATCTGAGGGACCAAGGAAGAGGTGCACGACGATCGAGAGGAGTGCGGTGATCAGCCGGGTTGTGCTGGATGTGGATCTAACAATGAGGCAGACCCGGACCAGCAGCTATGGGATTAAAGCAGAACAGTCATAAATGAGTTAAACCAGCCCAAAACAACAAACGGTGCTCATATGCAATTGCCCTGAGCAATTGCATATTGCTGCACAAAGAAAAAGGTAAATTAATTTTTAACTCCTGCTGTAGTAAATTTTAGAAACAAAAACGGCAGCTCATGTCCTTAAAAAGTGGACCAAAACCCAGGATTTTGGTCCTTTCCCCCGGGGCACTCCAATTGGGGGCGTGAAACCCGCCAAGATAGCCGAAGTTAACTCACCTTTTCCTGGTCCTAAGGCACATGAGCGGCCGTTCGTCCAATCAGCGTGCTCTGAATGGCTGAAGTCACGTCGTCTAAGGCCAGCAGCTCTGAGAGCGCTGGAGGCAGCATCCCCCACTTCCCTCTATCAAGGAGCGTGCCCGCCATTCACAAATGCCCGGCGCTGCTAGAGGGATAGTGGTGATGCGGTCGTGGCTCGCGCATGGGCCGTTGGACTGGGAAGCAAGGCAAGTGTATAGGGCGACCTAGGGGGGGGGTTTCACACAGCGGGGCATCTTGATTTAGGATGCCCCAGGGAGAGGAAATCAATCGGCCCGGGAATCTTATAGATTCCCAGACCGATTGCGGTGGGTTTTGCTCTACTTTAAAGCGGACCTTCACTCTAAATAAGAGTCTATCTTATATGTTTCCCACACCCTGTACATACAGATTGCTCACATTAAAAATCATCCTACCTGCATCTACTGCATTTTATAAGCCTTTAAACATCCAAGATGGCGGCTTATGGAAGCTGCCATTTTTGCAGGCAGCCTGCAAACAGGAAGTGCCTGCAAACAGGAAGTGACTGTGCTGCTCTGCATTCTGGGACTGCTGACCTTTCCCTGACCCCAGCTCTGCTCTGTCTGAGCAAAGCACAGCTATAACCCGCCCCCCTGTACCTTATCCCACTCTCCTCTCCTCAGTAAGTGTGATGCTTCTGAGTCAAGATGGCGGCGCCCGTATCCTAAATTCCCGAACAGAGTTGCAGCCCAGTGGGGGAAAGTATAATAAATTAGTGACTAAACATGTAAAATATATTAATTTTAGATGCTGAGGAATTGTTTTTTAAGAGTTTGGGCTTTTCATTAAATCATGGTGAAGGTCCGGTTTAAGGCCAGTGTCCCGGGGGTAAAAAAAAAATAAAATAGCAACACATTACCCACCTCTATCTTGTCAGTCTTGGCATCTCCCCAATAGATCTTCCCTTCGGCGTAGTCCAGGGCCAGACCATTGGGCCACCCCAGTGAGGAGTTCACCAGAATCAGCCTATCGGTGCCATCCATAGCGGCGCGCTCAATCTTCGGATTCTCCCCCCAGTCGGTCCAGTACATGTACCTGCGAGAAGCAAAAAGAGGGAGTAAAAATAGGGAGCAGAGAATCCCCAATTCAAGATGGTCTCGGGGGGGGTTCTGTCTATTTACAGTGGACCAAAACCCACTTTAAATGGACAGTCCAGTCTAAATGTATGTGGCAAATGGGAGCAGCCATGATGGGACTATCGCAGCTGCCGCCCCCTATGTGTTCTATTGAGATGTATGAGACAAAGCACCCTCCCCCCTTTCTCATTGTGACAGTCGCTCTGTCTTTTGGGTGTCATCACTATTCAGTTGCCCACCGGGTCATTCACTGGCCTTTTCTTAATTAGGTTCCAGACAATGTCATTGTATTTTGATACTGTTACAGGCAATGTCATTGTAGTTTGGATTGTATTATAGACTGCCATTGTGTTAATTGATTACGTCACAGACAATGGCATTGTCCTGATTGATTGCATTACAGCCTGCTATTGTTCTACTGATTGCGTCACCGGCAGAGTTGAGGGATTGTGTGCCCTGCTGCTATTGGTCGGTGTGGTTGTCATGCAATAGAGACTTGTGTATATAAGGCCCAGTGTGGCACTAATAAAAAGACTTCATCTTCACCCTCAATACTGAAGTTCTGTCTCTTATTGGGGGAAACGCTATATTACAATTCACTAGCCCTTGTAAGGGCTGTTCCTGGTTCCTCACGGACGACTCTGGAATTCCAGCAGCACCTCTTACGATTGGGAAAAGGACGTCTCGGGCGGTGAAGCCCTCCGGCGATAAGGGTTATCGCTACACTCATCTCAATAGAAGACAATGGGGCGGCCTCAGCGATCCCGTCATGGCTGCTCCCATGAACCACAACGGTTTAGACTGAACTGTCACTTTAAAGACGTTTTAGTCCGTACCCTTGGGACATCCAAACTTGGGATGCCTCGCCAGTGGCCCATAATTCAATTCCATAGACGAGGCTCTGGTCCAATCCGCTTCCTTGGCCGCACGTATAAATGAGCGGCTAAAGCAGCAAGATAGGAGCTTAGCCACTCTTGTGACCCCCGGCAGCATGCCTCTATGGCGTTCAGTTATGGCTGACGCGGTAACACCCAGACGTAGAGGGATGCAGGAGACGCTGGCGGCCTCGCATTGGCTGTGGGAGAGCCAACAAGGCGTGTATAACAGGATGACCCAGGTGTGGGTATATAACTGAACCTAGCATCTTATACAGACACTAGGTCCGGCTTAGGTCCACTTTAAATGGGAGCAGCCACCTGCCTTGAGTTTAATTCCCAATTTGAAATGCCCCAAAATGTGAACCTCCACCATAAATTGTACCATATACAAATAATTGTACCGGGTGATGGCGAAATCCTTTGCAGCGGCTTCGCACCCCTACAGCCGCTCTCCTTACATATGGAGGAGAGCTCGCACATGCTCCGTGGGATCGGTGGGGAGCTCTATATAGTAGGTCAGGGGTACTCAACCACTTCTTGTAAAGGTCCATTTACAGGCATCTGGTGAGAGGCAAAGGTCCGGACGGGGCGCTGTCAGGGGGGTGGATAGTTAGAAATCAGTGCACTGGGGCGGGTTGGGGGTGGATTATACCTTGCAATGCCACTTCCCGTCCGTGCAGTACTTCATATTGCAATGCTAGGTGCCAGGGAGTAATGACATTGGCAGGGAGACAAACAATTACATCACCAATCTGTAACGGGGCAGCGCTGAGCATGGCAACACAGAAGCAACTAACTGCAGGGCTGTCAGGGCAGGGGGCCAGAAATCTGGCACCAAGGTCCAGATCTGGCACCAAGGGATACTATCCTGGAGCACCTTGGGGAAAATGACCTTATTACTCCATATCAGCATGGATTTATGAGGAATCACTCCTGCCAGACAAACCTGATCAGCTTTTATGAGGAGGTAAGTTCAAGATTGGATCAGGGGGAGTCATTGGATATCATATATCTTGACTTTTCTAAAGCATTTGATACTGTGCCACATAAAAGGCTGGTACAAAAGATGAGAATGCTTGGACTGGAGGAAAACGTGTGCAGATGGGTGGGAAATTGGCTTAGTGATCGGAAGCAGAGGGTGGTTATCAATGGTACACACTCAGATTGGGTCACTGTTACTAGTGGAGTACCACAAGGGTCAGTTCTGGGACCAATTCTCTTCAATATATATATAAATGACATTGGGTATGGATTAAACAGTAAAGTCTCAATCTTTGCAGATGATACTAAGCTGTATAAAGTAATTAAAACAAAGGAGGACAACAGGCAACTGCAAACAGATTTAGATAAATTGGAAGCATGGGCAGTTAAATGGCAAATGAAGTTTAACACAGATAAATGTAAGGTTATGCACATGGGAAGGAGAAATCTGTGTCATGATTACACACTAAATAAAGAAACACTTGGTAAAACAACAATGGAAAAGGACCTAGGGGTTTTAGTTGACAATAAGCTCAACTGTAGTAATCAATGCCAGGCAGCTGCTGCCAAGGCAAATAGGATCATGGGGTGCATCAGGAGGGGCATAGGTGCTCATGACCAGAGCATCATTTTACCCCTGTACAAGTCACTGGTCAGACCCCATATGGAGCACTGTGTACAGTTCTGGGCACCTGTGCTTAAGAAGGACATATCAGAACTGGAGAGCGTTCAAAGAAGGGCAACAAAGTTAATAAAAGGAGTGCGGGGGCTAGAGTACCCGGAAAGATTGTCCAAGTTAGGCTTATTTAGTCTAGAAAAAGAGACGATTGAGGGGTGATCTAATAACCATGTATAAATATATTCGGGGTCAATACAAGGATCTGTCCCACAATCTATTTATACCCCGGAGTGTAACCATAACCCGAGGGCATCCACTAAGGTTACAGGAAAGGTGCTTTCTCCACCGACATAGGAGGGGATTCTTTTCTGTAAGAGCAGTGACACTATGGAACTCGCTGCCAGAGGAGGTAGTAATGATGGATACAGTAAAAATGTTCAAAAGTGGCCGGGATGCCCTCCTGGCATGTAATAACATTACCAGCTATGGCTACTAGACCACTGGAAGGAGTTAAACAGGCTGAACTGGATGGACTAAAGTCTTTATTCAGCCGCACATACTATGTTACTATGTTAAGGTCCGCATTCGGACCCTGGTCCGCCAGTTGAGTACCGCTGTAGTAGGTGTTTGGGGGGGTCGCGGCTATTAAAGTAGAACTATTGTTACTTCAGGTCAGCTGGGAGATAGGATTATGCATGAACAATGTGTGCAATATTTCATTGTGGGGCTACTGCAATATGCTACTGTCTGAGCTGGATGAATTGCTACTGATGTATTTTTTGCTGCTATAAATGTATTGCACCGGACACTTCAGTGAATTATTGATGAATTTAAATGACTTTGGGACATATTAAGATTAGTGGCAGTATAAATCGTAGTTGGCTAATTATTCAGTATTCAAGCACACTGTGATCTGAACAATATAATCACTATGAATTGGTTTATTGTTTTTTGGATTTGTTTGGTTCTTTGTAATTATATGTAGAGGAGATACACTGAAATATGGATTTGTTTTGTGAATAAAATATTTTTTATCTTTCTAGAATTGTGTGCGCATCTTAAATTGCTATATTAAAATATGTCCAGAAAGGGTCTATTTATAGACACCCTTAACCCTTTGAGTGCCGGCCTACCTAGATATCTTGTCACACTCTGTCGCCCGACGACTTTTCACGTTTTTGCGCTACACGTGTGCAATCTTGATTTTTGAAGGGATTTCCATGAAAATTATATATTGTTTTTTTCTGGGCTGGGCTTCAACATGAAATGTCGTTTGGCCTTTTTTTTGTGTATTCTCAATACTTTTGGGTGAAATATGTGCAAAAAAATGAAAAAAAAAAACCTATTGTTTACAATTTGTAGTGTTTTCTTTTTGTAATAAAAAAATGTAAGTTTGATAATAAAATATTATTGCGTGTGAAAGCCCTATTTCTCCCGGTTACAATGGTACCACATATGTATAGGTAATACCCCCTTTCCTGAAACAGCAGTTTAGGAGATTTCAGATAGAATACAACTATGCAATATGATTGCATAGTTGTAAGGGGTTAATAAAAAAAAAAAAAAAAAATGACATAGGGTTCCCCCTCCCAGGGGGGGGGGGGGGCTCATTTCTTTTTTGGAATTCTAAGGGTTAAAAACCCTTAAAATCCCCCCCAAAAAATGACATAGGGTCCCCCTTACCCAGCATTACTGACCCGGACCAGCTATGGGGGCTTGTAGAACAGGGCGCAGGGGCCAGCGTTGGTGTATAGTAATAATTGAGATTATTGATCTTTGAGTGCTGAACCATTATGTGTTAACTATTAAAGTAGAACAAAACAGAGAATTCTGTGAGTACTCACCTGTAGAATTAATTTCTCTTCCATTATTACTTCAGGACATCAGAAGAATTCAAAGACGAATGGGTTAACCTTTCCACGCCCTTCGGGAAAGGTTAACCCATTTGTCTCTGAATTCTTCTGATGGCCTGATTGCTATCCTGGGTTTCGTTTCTTACTTCGAATTTGAAATCCTGCTATGTGAAACCCTCCAGATACTGAGCGGGGGGAGTCGGCACATCCCCAGTTTCCCTTCAGATGTGGGTGCGCTCCAGTTCGGATGCTAGGGATGCGGTTTCCGATGTTTACAGAATCATGTAAGTCAGGGCGAGTTTTGTGACTCCGGGGTGGGTTCTCTAACACGTAAGCCCTTTGAGGCACTAGGAAGAAAGCGACAGTAAGAGACAAAGCAGTAAGACTCTCACCCATTGGCTGGATCCAGGACGATGGCTCTGGGCTCATCAAGATCTTCGGATATTAAAATCTTGCGCATGGTTCCGTTGAGCCGGGTCACCTCGATGCGGTCGGTGCCGGTATCCGTCCAGTACAGGTTTCGGGCCACCCAGTCCACAGCGATGCCGTCGGGGTGGGAGACCTGAGAGACCACGATGAACTGGCTGGAGGAGCCGTCCACCTGAGCGCGCCGAATGGCTCGCACCTCGTCGTCCGTCCAGTAGATGTAACCTTCCACGGGGTCGTAGTCCAGCGCGATAGCATGGCGGATATCTTCCAGAGGCAGCACGATGTCCGTGAAGTCCGGGGTGTCCAGAGAGATTCGCCGAAGGTCCGTCCGCCGAGCCAGAAGAAGCAGTTCTGTGGCACCTGAAGAATGAAGAGAAAATCATAAAAACCCAGAATAAGAGCCTGTCTTGTATGTTTCCCACACCCTGTACATACAGATTGTCCACATTAATCCGGACCTTCACCCTAAATAAGAGCTCATCTTGTATGTTTTCCACACCCTGTACATACAGATTGCCCACATTAATCGAGACCTTCACCCTGAATAAGAGCCTATCTTGCATGTCCCCTCCCCCGTACATACAGATTGCCCACAACAATCCGGACCTTCACCCTGAATAAGAGCCTATCTTATATTTTCCCTACACCCTGTACATACAGATTGCCCACATAAAAAATCATCCTACCGGTACCTAATGCATTTTCTGAGATGGCGGCCTGAGGAGTCTTCTGACACTGCCGCTCTGTATTCTGGGATTGCGGTCCTTTTTCTGACCCCAGCTCTGCTCCTTCTGTGCAAAGCACAGCTATACGCCCGCACCCCCTGTGCTTCTCCCACCTCTCCTCTCCTCAGTATGAGATGCTTCTGAGGAAAGATGGCGGCGCCCGTATCCTAGAGTCCTGAACAGAGTTGAAGCCCAGCAGGTGAAAGAAAAATAAGTGACTAAAAACGTTAGTATTAATTTTAGATGCTGGGGAATAGTTTAAGGGTTTGGGCTTTTCATTAAAATTATGCTGAAGGTCCGAGTAAGGGTCAGATCCGAGCTTCCTGTAGTGATCTGATGCCTCCAGGGTTTACTACAGAGGTTCAGTCACGAAGACTAGGTTCTGATATTGTTTTAAAGTGGACCAATCATGGCCAGGACTGGCCACGGAGTCTTAAAAAAAAAAAAAAAAAAAAAAAAGAAATTGAGGGCCGGCCGACTAGGTGCCCCTGGGGCATCCCAATTTGCGACTAGGTGCCCCTGGGGCATCCCAATTTGCAATGCCTCACAAGGTGGGGGGGTTTCACACAGCTGGGTACCCAATGTCAGGATGCCCTCGATCACCAAGTTAGTGAAAATCCGGGCGATTAGTCCACTTTAAAGAGATCAGGACTTAACAACAACAAAGATTCTTTTTTTTTTTATTGTCAAGTAGTACATGATATAGATTATATATGTATACAACAGAGCTCAGCAACAGAAGCCGAGAGCAGCTGCATCCCTGGTCCCCCTGGGGTCTGATATGCCCCTCTGCCCCCAGCCAATCTAAACGGCAGGGCACCGGAGTGTGCGGCCAATAAAAGCAGGGTATGTAACATCCCCGAAAAGGTAAGCTTCATGGCGATCAGGGTGGAGAGGGGTCCACTTTACTGGGAAATACTGATTTGGGATGCCCCTGTGTGTGATGTCCAGAATTCTGATTTGGGAAACCAGAGTATTCTTACCTCCCCAGTGACCTCCTTGGTTCTCCTTCACTCAGAATAGATTGCCTGGTTGGCCACTTGCGCCCTGGTGAAGTGGGGAGTCCACGGAACGCGTCGGCGGGCCGCTACACACGGGGGTTTTTTTGAGGCGGGCAAGAGACATTATGTGGTAATGTAGACCTTGTGTTTGCTACAATTGTGCTTTGACTATCTCCTTACTGCCATGTATTGAATAAATGGCCATGTATTGAATAACTGTCTTATAGTCTGCTCACTGGACATTGCTCCAGGACTTTTATAGATGAGAGTGTGTATATATATGCTCTATATTGTATAGTGATCCATATTTGGGCTAATTATTTGCATAATTAGGACACTCCATTGCATGTATATAGGCTGGTGGGCAGTGATAGAGCTGTACTTTGCATCAGATATACTGACTGTATTGCATTCAGATTTAGCCCCATTTTTCCTCTCAAACCCCCTTTTTGTGTATATCTTTTGTGTATATGTTTTTTAAGATTGTCATGTTTGTATTTTATGTACATTAGTGCTCATGTGAGTCCTTTTTAATCATTAATAAAAATTTATATTTTGTTTAGTACTATTGACTGCAGTGTTATATCATTACAAAGTGTAGTGTGGGTGGAGTACGGACCATTTGGGGACCCGTGGGATTCCCAGACAATTCCCTCCAATTGGTTGTGTTAGTGGTATAGATGGGCACACATTGGCCCAGCACCCCCACATAGAGATAATTTTGGGCTGTGCGCGTCCAATCCATATTTTAGTACATAGATTGCCTGGTGACACCAGCCAATCAGAATAGACCAGTATCACCAGTCTTCTGCAATTATTGCAGTGCCGGACGTTCCCCTACCAGACACATAGCCAGTGTCACGGGAACGCCTATCAACCAGAAGGGCGCCAATCAATGAGTATACACCTCTGACCTGGGGGATTTTATACCTCCGAATTGGGATACCCAGGAGAGAGGAAATTGGCCGGCCCTCCAAACACTTGGATGACTCTACAAGTAGTGTTCTGTAATGACATCTTGGTAGGTGAAGGGGGCCCTAGACAATATAGGCTGTATAGAGACTGGGCCCCTCTATAAAGTATAGGTGATGGTTGCGGCCTTAGTTTAAGCTGTAATGACAGCGTGAATGTCCGTGTGCAGGGCCGTCATCTGGAATTTTTGGGCCCCATACAGCAGCAATGCCTGGGCCCGCCCTCATAACCAACGTTTGATGGTTGGCCCCTAGTTTAAACTGAGCCTCTGGCAGCAAGGCAACCAGGCTTACCTCAAAAACCAGCCCATATAGGAAACAAAAACTCCAGGGGTCCAGCCATCACCTTATAGGTAATGGGGCCCCCCCAACAATATAAGCTGTGTAGAGACTGGGCTCCTCTATAAACTATATGTAATGGTTGCAGCCTTAGTTTAAGCTGGACCTTTGTCCCCAAATCAGCCATGATTACCTTATTATTCAGGCTATAAAAAGGAAACGGACAATCAGGCTAGAGGCCCAGCCAACATATTATAGGTTATGGGGGCCCCAGACAATATAGGCTGTATAGAGACTGAGCCCCTCTATAAACTATATGTGATGATTGCGGCCTTAGGTATAGGTGAACTCTGTCCCCAAGGCAGCCAGGCTTACCTTATTATTCAGGCTATAAAAGGAAAGGGACGATCCGGCTAGAGGCCCAATCATCATATTATAGGTTATGGGGTTCATCAAACACAATATAGGCTGTATAGAGACTGAGCCCCTCTATAAACTATATGTGATGATTGCGGCCTTAGGTATAGGTGAACTCTGTCCCCAAGGCAGCCAGGCTTACCTTATTATTCAGGCTATAAAAGGAAAGTGACGATCCGGCTAGAGGCCCAGCCATCACATTATAGGTTATGGGGGCATCAAACACAATACAGGCTGTATAGAGACTGGGCCCCTCTATAAACTATATGTGATGATTGCGGCCTTAGGTATAGGTGGACCTCTGTCGCCAAGGCAGCCAGGCTTACCTTATTATTCAGGCTATAAAAGGAAAGGGACGATCCGGCTAGAGGCCCAGTCATCATATTATAGGTTATGGGGGCATCAAACACAATATAGGCTGTATAGAGACTGAGCCCCTTTATAAACTATATGTGATGATTGTGGCCTTAGGTATAGGTGAACTCTGTCCCCAAGGCAGCCAGGCTTACCTTATTATTCAGGCTATAAAAGGAAACGACAATCAGGCTAGAGGCCCAGCCATCACATTATAGGTTATGGGGTTCATCAAACACAATATAGGCTGTAAAGAGACTGAGCCCCTCTATAAACTATATGTAACGGTTGCGGCCTTAGTTTAAGTTGGACCTCTGTACCCAAGGCAGCAAGGCTTACCTTATTATTCAGGCTATAAAAGGAAACCGACAATCAGGCTAGAGGCCCAGCCATCACATTATAGGTTATGAGCAGCCCAGACACAATATAAGCTCTATAGAGTCTGGGCCCCAAGGAAAACCAGTGTGGGGGGGGGGGGGGGGGGGGGGCAGACACCCTCATTTATAATGAACGCCAGCAGCAATAGTGTAGCAGCCAGCCACTAGGGGCGCCCCTCTTCACAACTGGGACACTTACTGGAGCCCCTGTCTGATGGCTTCTCTGTGGGTGATGTGAAACCGTCTAGTATCGGGTTGTCCGTTTTTTGCTTTAGTCCTCCAGTCTGTTTGCGAATCATCAACCTGTTGGTTTCAGTTGCAGTGCAACTAACTGGCCTTCCAGGGTTACGTCGCCCCTTCAATTAGTATGGGTCGTCCCCCACAATATACACAATTATACAACACACAGACACAAACCTCTATATACAATGTGGCCCCAGCAACCACAATAAAGGGAACCCCAGGCACCAATGCCCCAACACATCACAAAGTCATCTCACATTAAATTCATGTATTTAGTGCATTAAAAGTACACTAACAACAAATAATTAAAATCTCATAATCCACAAAAGGGAGCCAAGAAAGTGCAGACAGTTCATCGTGAACTATCAAAAAAGTACTAAAAGTGCAAATGCTAACTTGCTAGCTAATACAAAGTGTCAGTGCCCTCAAAGTGCTAACTACAAAATATCCCATCAACTATACAGAAAAGGAAAACAGACATTTAAATATGCTCAATAAGCAACAGCATGAAAGAATATCGCCATTAGAGAGGCTGGAAGCAATCCCCACTGCGGCCTGGTGTCCTCTATTCCCCACGCGTTCTGTGGGAAACCCCCCGACTTTTTCAAGGTTCCAGGTTCATACAACACACAGACACACATGGATTTTGTAAGGTGTAAGCGGCTTGTGTAACATGGAATATTTCTCGCCCCCCTCCATCCGCACTGACTGCAATTTAATAAACCCGCGAGTCAGCAAATCCCCTGGCTATAAACCGTTTAGTCTGGCGACAATTGTTCCTCTCCCTCCTCAGAAACTCTGGCTGGATTTCGGCCCTGAGCGGGGCCTGTGCGAGAGGATTCCTCAGTGTTGATCTAGGGGCTGGCCCAACATTCCAGCAGTAGACACAAAGGAGGCAGGTTATGGAGGAAGCCGAGTGAGGGGGGCCCCCTGGGGCGGGGACACGGGACGATGTCACCTTGTAAATGGCCGGCACCTTGCTCGCGTGCCGCTGACTAACACAAGAGGCAGCTGTAGGTGCGTGAGAGCGACCAGACAAAAAGGCAGCCGGGAAACAGCTGCCGAGTGATTGTTATCTGGCTGCACTGTGCCTGCGCCACCCCACAGGTCCGTCCGTGCGTGCGTCATCCAGGTGGTATCTCTGTACACCTTTACCTATGAGTTACAGGTCGGTCTGTGCATCATCCAGGTGGCATCTTGGCTCACCCTTCCCATCATCCACGGGTCTGTCCATTCATCATCCAGGTGGCATCTCTGTACACCTCCCCCCCCCCCCCAATCAGTTACAGGTTGGTCTGTGCATCATCCAGGTGGCATCTTGGCTCACCCTTCCCATCATCCACGGGTCTGTCCATGCATCATCCAGGTGGCATCTCTGTACACCTCCTCCCCCCCCCCAATCAGTTACAGGTTGGTCTGTGCATCATCCAGGTGGCATCTTGGCTCACCCTTCCCATCATCCACGGGTCTGTCATGCATCATCCAGGTGGCATCTCGGTACACCCCCCCCCCCCCATCAGTTACAGGTCGGTCTTTGAGACTTGAGACATCCAGGTGGCATCTCGGCTCACCTTTCCCATCATCCACGGGTCTGTCCGTGCATCATCCAGGTGGCATCTCTGTACATATTTCCCCATCAGCTACAGGTCGGTCTGTGCATCATCCAGGTGGCATCTCTGCTCACCTTTACCCGCAGCCAAAGTTCCGTCCATACATAATCCAGGTGGCATCTCGGCTCACCTTTAGCCTCAGCCACAGGTCCGTCTGTGTATCATCCAGGTGGCATCTCGGCTCACCTTTAGCCTCAGCCAAAGTTCCGTCCATACATAATCCAGGTGGCATCTCGGCTCACCTTTCCCCTCAACCACAGATCTGGTTGTGTATCATCCAGATGGCATCTCAGTACACCTTTCCCCATCAGTTACAGGTTGGTCTGTGCGTCATCCAGGTGGCATCTCGGCTCACCTTTACCCTCAGCCAAAGTTCTGTCCATACATAATCCAGGTGGCATCTCGGCTCACCTTTCTGGTCAGCCACAGATCTAGTTGTGTATCATCCAGGTGGCATCTCGGCTCACCTTTAGCCTCAGCCAAAGTTCCGTCCATACATAATCCAGGTGGCATCTCGGCTCACCTTTCCCCTCAACCACAGATCTGGTTGTGTATCATCCAGATGGCATCTCAGTACACCTTTCCCCATCAGTTACAGGTTGGTCTGTGCGTCATCCAGGTGGCATCTCGGCTCACCTTTACCCTCAGCCACAGATCTGGTTGTGTATCATCCAGGTGGCATCTCGGCTCACCTTTCCCTCAGCCACAGATCTGGTTGTGTATCATCCAGGTGGCATCTCGGCTCACCTTTCCCTCAGCCACAGATCTGGTTGTGTATCATCCAGGTGGCATCTCGGCTCACCTTTCCCTCAGCCACAGATCTGGTTGTGTATCATCCAGGTGGCATCTCGGCTCACCTTTCCCTCAGCCACAGATCTGGTTGTGTATCATCCAGGTGGCATCTCGGCTCACCTTTACCCTCAGCCACAGATCTGGTTGTGTATCATCCAGGTGGCATCTCGGCTCACCTTTCCCTCAGCCACAGATCTGGTTGTGTATCATCCAGGTGGCATCTCGGCTCACCTTTCCCTCAGCCACAGATCTGGTTGTGTATCATCCAGGTGGCATCTCGGCTCACCTTTCCCTCAGCCACAGATCTGGTTGTGTATCATCCAGGTGGCATCTCGGCTCACCTTTCCCTCAGCCACAGATCTGGTTGTGTATCATCCAGGTGGCATCTCGGCTCACCTTTACCCTCAGCCACAGATCTGGTTGTGTATCATCCAGGTGGCATCTCGGCTCACCTTTCCCTCAGCCACAGATCTGGTTGTGTATCATCCAGGTGGCATCTCGGCTCACCTTTCCCTCAGCCACAGATCTGGTTGCGTATCATCCAGGTGGCATCTCGGCTCACCTTTACCCTCAGCCAAAGTTCCGTCCATACATAATCCAGGTGGCATCTCGGCTCAACTTTAGCCTCAGCCACAGATCTGGATATGTATCATCCAGGTGGAATCTCGACCCACCATTTCCCTCAGCCACAGATCTGTCCGTGCATCATCCAGGTGACATCTCAGCTCACCTTTCCCCTCAGCCACAGATCTGTTTGTGTATCATCCAGGTGACATCTCGGCTCACCTTTCCCCACAGATCTGTCCGTGCATCATCCAGGTGACATCTCAGCTCACCTTTCCCCTCAGCCACAGGTCCATCTGTGCATCATCCAGCACAAGTCCGTCCGTGCATCAGGTGGCACCTTGGCTCACCTCTTCCTTCAGCCACAGGTTTGTCCGTGCATCATCCAGGAGGCATCTAGGCTCACCCCCTCAGCCACGGATCGTAGGACACATTCATGCCTATGTGCTGCGTTGGAATATCCATCCATTTAAAGCAAACCAAAACCCTGGACGGCGGGCCCTGGAATCTAAAAGCTGTGGGTGTGCCTGTGTCAGCCATTCAGAAATACCTGCCCTAGTTACAGGCCCAGCTAAAGGGAGATGAGGCGTGAAATAAGAGGAAAGCGGAGTGGATAGGAAGACCACTAGGGTATCACACAGTGGGTCATCCCCATTTGGGATGCCCCATAAAGACAGATCACCTTCCTCCCATATAGTCTTAGAAGGTTAAAAACTGGGGATTCTCACTATGCTGGGTTTAGTTGCTCACCCCGCTGTGTGAAACCCACAAATCTCCAGTAAAAAAACTCACCTTTGGCAGGTCCCACAGCACATGCGCAAGCTCTCATCAAATCAGCACCATAGGGCGTGCATTTAACTGCCTGGAATATGGCTCTGTTTAGACACAGGGTACAGCCATGAGTGGGATCAGCCGCTTTAGAATCTGATTGGTTGGACACAGGAGCATGACTTAAAGATACTGGAGATACAATGTGGGAGCCAGGGAAGCATTTTGCAGCAACATGCGCGGAGAGGGGTGTTAAGGGGATTCATGCTTTCACACAGCAGGGCATCCCAATTTGGGGTACCCCCGGGGGAAGGTCAGGGGAGTCTTCGAATCCACTGGGTTTTGTTCCGCTTTAAAAGACACATCTGATCATTTTAGCTTCCAGTGGACACTCGCGGTTTAAAATAAGTTATGCGTTTTGTACTTCGGCCATTAGGAAACAATCACGGCTTCCTTTCGCTGTGCGCCACGTGACAGTGCGACTCTGGAAAAACTGATGAACAGGGGCGCGCACACAGAGAATGAAAAAGCCAGGAGCAGTGTAAAGCGGACTAGCACTCCGTCCCCAGCGGATTTCTCCCGGGCACATGCACATTGGCCACCGGCGATCTTTACTTCCAGGCCAGGACCAGAAGCAGTAGTGAACCGTGCAGCAGCCACAACCTCCTATGGGACGGAGGAGGCAGCAGCCACTGCAGATTCTGGTCCCCGTCTGGCAACTGACATTATACATTTAAAACGTCCCCATAAATATAAGACCCCCCCCTCCATGAGGCATTTGTGACACTTACCGTGCATGCAGGTCTTCCCATCATCTTTGAGACGGACGCCGGTCGGGCAAGCGCACTGATAGAACGGGGAGGTGGGAGACATCAGGCACAGATGAGAGCAGCCGCCGTTGTTGTCTGAACAGGGATTGGTGGCTGTCGGGTAAACAAGAAAAAAAAAAAATCTCAGGGTTTTTGTATAAAGACATCAATGCCTCTCAATTTCTTTAATGCAGAACAAAACCTGGGAATTTCGTTATTCTGTGTTTTGATCCTTGCCCAGGAGCATCCCAATGGGTTATATGTAATGCTATATGAGCCGCGCATCCACAGCATCCAGAGCTTGCCATTCGGAAGCAGTCGTATCCACAGCTTTCCTTTAGACAAAGGCGCGCTCCCGCCCCCAGCTCATCTGGGCATCAGCCCCATGCGGTCGGCATAGTTTACCTGATGAAGCTTATGAAGTGGGGTATACACCCACGGTACGCGTGGCTCCTGGTGCAGGATGCCCAAGGGGGGACAGAAACGGCCAAGTCCAGGAACCTCTTGGATGAAACAGAGCGCGCCAATTGGCTTGAGTGGCCCGCTGGCCCAATCTACGTGCTCTATTACACTTGGCCAGCGACAAAGGTGTCTGAGCGGCTAAGAAGCGACGCCGAGTGCACCAACAGCCCCATCCCCCACTCAACTTCTAGCTGTGGCGTGGCAGTCTGGCACACATGCATGCACAGCTAGAGGTGAGCGAGGATGCAGCTGTGGCACCGAGGGCTCAGGGAGAAGGTGAGTGGAACAGGACATCAAGGGGTTTCACACAACAGGGCATTCTAGTTCAGGATGTCCCAAGGAATGGAACTTGGGTGGCCCTGACGTTTTTTAGACTCCGGGCCCTGACGTTTTTTTTTTAGACTCCAGGGCCCCACCAACTTCCTCTTTAAAGTGTACCTTTACAGGAAGTTTATGTCACCTTCTATCCTCAAGCCCAGTGCCCCAAAACAGCCCATTTCTTTTCACTAAAGCCTTTGCCCAATATTAATAAAAACACTAACAGGAATCAAGGAGATTTCAGCTCCGCCCACTGGCCCTAAGCACTCCCTCATTCCGATAGCGGGCTCTCGTCCAATGAGAGCTGCCTGCTGTTACTATGTCACTTGGCAGAAGGCTCTCATTGTTATTAGGGAGCACGCTCTGACGCATCCCCGACAACATGCGCGCACTCCCATCCCAGCCATTCAGAAAGGCAGGGACGGGAGTCCATTGAAGTCAATGAGAGTCACCTGCAGAATGACCTAGTCGCAGCAGGCGGCCGCAGAGCCACCCATGTGCCACCAGGAATAGGCGAGTGAAACAGGGCATTCTGAGGGGGTTCAAACAGTGGGGCATGCCAATTCGGGATGCCCCGGAGGGGGGGGAACCCGGGAAAGTCAAATTTCAGGGATTTGTTACTATTTAAAGCGGTCCTTCACTCTGAATAAGAGTCTATCATATGTTTCCCACACCCTGTACATACAGATTGCTCACATTAATCCGGACCTTCACCCTGAATAAGAGCCTATCTTATATGTTTCCCACACCCTGTACATACAGATTGCTCACATTAAAAATCATCCTACCTGCATCTACTGCATGTTATGAGCCTTTAAACATCCAAGACGGCGGCTCATGGAACATCAGTCAGCCTGCAAACAGGAAGTGCTGTGCTGACTGTTCTGACTGTGCTGCTCTGCATTCTGGGATTGCTGCCCTTTTCCCCGACCCTAGCTCTGCTCTGTCTGAGCAAAGCCCAGCTATAACCTGCCCCCCTGTACTTTATCCCACTCTCCTCAGTAAGTGTGATGCTTCTGAGTCAAGATGGCGGTTCCCATATCCTAAAGTCCTAAACAGAGTTGCAGCCCAGTGGGGGGAAAGAATAATAAGTAAGTGACTAAAAACTTAAAATATATTAACTTTAGATGCTGGGGAATCGTTTTTTAAGGGTTTGGGCTTTTTAATAAATCTTGGTGAAGGTCCGCTTTAACCACATGTAACTGGCTAAACCTCAATAAAAGAAAATGGTGACTGACCGTTCGGCTGCCTGCGCTGGCTGAAGACGTGGATGTCCATGGGAGAGAAGATGTTGGTGTCCACCTCCCGCCGCTCCTCGCCGGTGTACTTGTTGCAGGCCAGGATGGAGTGCGTCGTCCAGTCTGTCCAGTAGATGGTGTCCCCGAACAGGGTCAGGGCAAACGGGTGAGGAAGCGACCCCTTCACAACGGTTTGTCTGATGGGAGAAGAAACAGGCGACAATAAGTTACTTAGAATAAACTGCCTGCCCCCCCCCCCCCCCCCCAAAAAAAAACGTTACAGTTACCGGTAACAGATTTTTTAGGAATCCTTCAGCTAGACCGCTTATTATCCACGTGGTCAAGCTGAAGGATGACTTGGAAAAACCACCATTATTAACGGTAACTAATTTTTTAGGAATCCTTCAGCTTGACCACGTGGAAAAAAAGCCACACGGCAATAAGCTAGACCGCTTATTATCCACGTGGTCAAGCTGAAGGATGACTTGGAAAAACCACCATTATTAACGGTAACTAATTTTTTGGATTCTTCAGCTTGACCACGTGGAAAAAAAGCCACACGGCAATATCTGGTTGAAGGCCGTAATGAAAGCTAAAGGCGCTTCAACCAGATATTGCCGTGTGGCTTCCCCCCCCCCCCCCCCCCAAGTCATCCTTCAGCTTAACCGCTTTTTATCCACGTGGTCAAGCTGAAGGATTCCTAAAAAATTAGTTACCGTTAAATCTAATGGTGGTTTTTCCAAGTCATCCTTCAGCTTGACCACGTGGATAAAAAGCGGTCAAGCTTAAGGATGACTTGGGGGGGGAAAAAAAAAAGCCACACGGCAATATCTGGTTGAAGCGCCTTTAGCTTTCATTACGGCCGTATTCACCACGGCATAGTTCCCACAAAGCTTCAGCAATGTCACATTCCCACCCCCAAGACCTTGTATTGCATGATGGGAGGTTTTGAGCATTGCACAAAGTCTTCTCCAGTACATTCCAAATATTCTCCAAGGGATTCAGGCCTGAAATCTATGTCGCCATATGCGACAATGGCAATAACGTCTCATGCTCCCTGAACCAACCATCCAGAGGAGAAGAAATACAGAGACAGAATAACCTGGTCGCTTATTGTAATCAGGAAGTCAGCTGACCTCATTCTTTGGGCACAAAAATACAATTCTGTGATTACTCACCTGTAGAATTGATTTTACTGTGTACAGCACGGCCCGTTTCATTTCGATCATTACATCTGGTATTCCGCCACATGGTGGTGCAGTTGACTGCAGAAGACTTGTGGCTCCTCCCGGCCCCATAAAAGGCCAGGAATCACCCATAGATCCCCAGTGCTGAAAAGCAGTAATGCCAGAAGCCGGGAGATAAACCATGAGAAAAAATACACAGCCTCACAAAAAATAACTTCAGAACAAATCACCATAAAGAGGCAACCAAGGACAATGATAACAAGGGTGGGATGAAACAGGCCGTGCTGTACACAGTAAAATCAATTCTACAGGCGAGTAATCACAGAATTGCATTTTTCCTTGTGTACAGCACGGCCTGTTTCATTTCAATCATTACTTCTGGGACATCCAATAGCAGTGTCCATAAAAGCAGGGTGGGATCCCCAAAGAGTAACGGCAGGAAGTTCAAGCCACTACCGCCTGAAGCACCTTGCGGCCAAAAACAGCATCAGCTGAGGCCCTAACATCAACCTTGTAAAACTTAGAAAAAGTATGAACAGCAGACCAAGTAGCGGCCTTACAAACCTGTTCAACAGAAGCCTGGTGCTGAAAAGCCCAAGAGGCACCAATAGCCCTAGCAGAGTGAGCAGTAACATGGAAGGGAGGTTCCTTCCCTTTGGCAGAATAAGCTCGCACCACCGCCTGTCTAATCCACTTGCCGATAGTGGATTTGGCTGGAGGCAAGCCCTTCCTAGGTCCGGAAGGAAGAACAAAAAGAGAATCAGACTTCCAAAAGGGCTCAGTGGCGACCAAATAATACTTGAGCGCCCTGACCACATCCAGAGAATGAAGGTTCCGTTCCTTGGAATTAGCAGGGGCAGGACAATAGGAAGGTAAGACAATGTCCTCATTGAGATGAAAGGCAGATACAACCTTAGGCAAAAATTCCGGATTAAGACGGAACACCACCTTATCCTGATGCCGCTCAAAATAAGGAGGTTTCATGGAAAGCGCCGCCAGCTCAGAGACTCGACGCACCGAAGTAATAGCGATCAGAAAGGCTACCTTAAGAGTCAGATGGGCAGAGTGGCCTTACACAGAGGCTCGAAGGGAGGACCCTGTAGAGCAGAAAGCACCAAGTTTAAATCCCAAACCGGTAGCAGAGGTTTACACGGCAGACGCACATGAGTAGCTCCCTGGAAAAAAGTCTTGACAAGCCTATGATTGGCAAAGGATTGCCAGAGCCTAAACCAGTCCCTTGAGCGTACCAAGTTGTAGACCCGAACCCAGACCATGCTGTAAAAACTCCAGAATCCTCGGAATGGAGAATTTACGACAAGATAGAGACTTGGACTCACACCAAGCAATATAAGCATGCCAGACCCTATAGTAAATCATAGACGAAGATTTCTTCCGAGCCTGAATCAAAGTATCAACAACCGAAGCCGGCAACCCCTTGCCCATCAAGATGGAGGTTTCAACAGCCAAGCCGTTAAAGCCAGCGTTTGTAAATTGGGATAAAGCAGCTGTCCTTGAGTGAGAAGCCCTGGATTGTCGGGGAAGACGTACCGATCCACTGCCATCTGGACGACGTCCGCGAACCATACCCTCCTCGGCCAGTGGGGGGGGGGGCACTAGAATGGACGGGACCCCCTCCTGGGCCATCTTGCGCAGCACACGACCCAGCAGAGGAAATGGAAGAAATGCATAGAGGAGCCGAAACTCCGTCCAGGGAATTGCTAGCGCGTCCGTGGCGAAGGCCAGAGGATCCTTTGACAGGGAGACGAATCTTGGAAGCTTGCAATTGTGATGGGACACAAACAGGTCCACATTCAGCAGACCCTACCGGCGACACAGGGCAAGAAATACCTTGTTGCTGACAGACCATTCCCCCCAGATGAGACATCCCCCTGCTCAGGGATTCTGCCTCCTGGTTCTCCACCACCGGAATGTAAACCGCCGAGATGCAGGGAACAGTCTCCTCCACCCAAGATAAAATCAGACACTTCCTTGAGGGCTCGCTTGCTCCAAGTCCCTCCCTGATTGATGTAGGCAACCGTCGTCCGAGCGGACCTGCACAGCACGACCCCGAAGTTGGGAAGTAAACTGGAAGAGAACTAACCTGATCGCCTCCTGAGGACCCCACTGACCCTGGAACTTCAGAGAATGCCAACCCCCCCCCCCCCCCCCAACCGGTCAGACTGGCATCCGTGGTGACAATTTCCCAGCGTGGAGGCAGAAAGGACCTGCCCACTAGGAGATTCCTTGAATCCAGCCACCACGAAAGGGACTGCCTGGCCAGAGGAGACAGCAAATTCTTGATCCAGGGACTCCCGATTCCGATCCCAGACAAGAGATGTAACTGAAGAGGTCTCATGTGGAACTGAGCAAAGGGAACTGCCTCGAAACAAGACACCATGAGGCCCACCAACTACATCTCCAGACGAATGGAGGGATAAGGACACAGCAGCAGTGCCCGCATCTGCATCTGAATGCTCTCCACTTTCTGCTGGGGGAGAAATACCTTGACCTGAGAAGTATCCAGCGTCATGCCCAGGAAGGACCTAGCCAAAGACGGAGATAGTGAAGACTTGGGATAGTTGATCACCCAGCCGAAGGACTTGAGAGTGGACGTAACCACCTGAGTATTCTTCTCGGCCTGATGAAGAGATTGAGCAGCAATCAATAGGTCGTCCAGGTAAGAGAGAATGCGCATGCCTTGGCTTCTCAGTAGAGCCATGACACCCGCCAGCACCTTGGTAAAGACCGGGGCGACCGTGGGATCTGCCTCGACCCCAAGAGCCTCTGCGACCACCGGAGAAGGAGGACCCACGACCTCCCATTGAAGGGCGAAAGGAAGAGTATCTCCGAAAGGGCTGAGCCTGCTTGCTACGCTGGGGGAGCCTACCATCCTTGGTCAAAGCATCAAGACGCTCACCGAAGAGACGAAGTCCAGTGAAGGGAAGCCCAGTGAGAGACTTCTTAGAGGCAGTATCGGCCACCCACTGACGCAACCAGACGGACCTACGCATAGCAACCAACAGGGCCGAGGCCCTACCGCCAAGCCGGATGGCGTCATCCATGGCAGATAGCACAAAGGCAATAAAGTCAGCACAAAGCAAAAGGTCCTTATAATCCTCAGTCTTCTTGCGAGACCGGGCGGCCTCAGCCAGGCGCCTGACCTTTTTAATAAAGATGGCCACAATAGCCACGGCACAGACCGGACGCAAACTGGCCCCAACAAAGGTGAAGGCATGACAAGCCAGCTGATCCATACGCCGCTCAGCGCAAGGTTGTGGTGTCAGGAGACCGCATGACCGAAGTGTTGGACAGCCCCAGGACAGGAGCGTCCACCTCAGGGAGACACGACCATGTCCCGTCTGCAAGACATAAGCATGAAAAAAAATGATGAGCATCCCACAGCACATGCACCCAGGAAATCAGACCTGCAGGATCGACTCACGGACCAGCTGCAATAGAGTCCGCAGCACGCGCAGAAGGTACACAGGAAGGGATGCCGCACAGCGATGTCACCAGGCCAGTCCGGGAAGCCAGGAAAGCGCACCCAGCCTGCAGCGCGGAGCCAGGAAGATGCTTGTAGAACCTCGGGGGGCGGGCCGCGGGGAGATGGCGCAAAACGCGTCATCCCGTGGTGCCGCCCCCCGCAAAAAAGGCGCAAAAGGCAGGCCCCCACAGCTTCTCCCGCCGCGGACCGCAGTGCGCTCGAGCGCCCGACACCCGGACCCCCCCCCCCACCCGACAACAGCCTTGACGGGGAGAGGGGGAAGGGGAAGAGGGGGGCGGCACGGAGTGCAGGGACAAGGCAGACAAGTAAAAAGAGGAGGGGTGAGGGGCGACAGATGGGGAAAGCATACAAATTCCCCAGAACAGGAGCAGCCCAATACAAGAACAACCCCCACAATAAAAGACTCACCCCAGTAAAGCACATCAGGCACATAAGCAGCAGTGGTTCCTCCATTCCCCCTATAGGCTCACCATATGCCTATGGCCGGCTACCCTTCAGGTACAGGGTCTGCGGCCTGAAGCAAAGCTCACCGAACACCCGACCCAGGTGCTCCCCTACCATCACCCAATCCGTCAGCCAAGGTTGGGAGGCAGGAGTGTCCGGAAGCGGGTGGAAATAGGCTTACAGGGCCACAGGCTTGGTTGCCCCGCTAGCCTGCGAATAACCATAGAGAGCCATCTTCGGTCTTCGCAGTAATGACTGCAGAGAAACACTGGGGATCTATGGGTGATTCCTGGCCTTTTATGGGGCTGGGAGGAGCCACAAGCCTTCTGCAGTCAACTGCGCCACCTTGTGGCGGAATACCAGATGTAATGATTGAAATGAAACAGGCCGTGCTGTACACAAGGAAAACATCAAATTAGGATGCCCGAGGGTTACTTGATGGGACGGCCCCTGGGAAACAGGTGGTTGGACCACTTTTAACTCTTTAGCCATCTGCGACAGAAGTGGAACTCATGACCACACTGACATCAAACAACAAAATATTTAGCGAAACAGTAAGTGAACCTCTGAAACGGATCGTTGGGCCATTTTTATATATGACCTGTATTATGGGGATCCCTAAACCCAACCTGTGCTGTACGTTTTGACATTTAACGCAGCAGAAGAATCCAGGGACAAAATAATCTGGTTGCTTAGTATCATTGCACATTCAGCCGGCTTCCTACCCACCGTCCTATTTTTATTTATTTTTTTTAACCTGGTGTCCCCATCATTCTGGAACAGGGTAAATCTGGACTTACGACCATATGAGCCTCTTCCATTGCTCGAGTCCAATCGTTATGCTCCCGAGCAAACTGTTTGCCAGGTTAGCCTCACTGCCTTTTCTTAAATTGAATCTATAAGATTCCCAGGCCGATTGATTCCCTTCCCCCCGCTGTGTGAAACCCCCCCCGGTCACCCCGTTCACTCACCTTTGCTCCCACTCCAACAGCGCAAGCGCGGACCTTGGCCGTATTCCTGCTATCCCTCTAGCAGGGCGTGTGCCAGGCATTTGTGAATTGCCTGCACGGGCACGCCCCCCGTTAGAGGGAAGCAGGGGATGCGGCCACCAGCGCGCTCAGAGCCGCTGGACTTAGACGCCGTCTTAAATGTTGTGATGCAGGCGGCTCCGAGCACGCTGATTGGACGAGCAGGCACGCATGGGCCATAGGACTGGGAAGAGGAGAGTTTCCTCGGGGGGGTTTTACACAGCGGGGCATCCCTGATAAAGGGGGCCCCAGGGGAAAGGACCAAAAATATAATATAGTCAAAAACCTGGATTTTGTTCTACTTTAAAGCAGATCAAAACCCACCTAAACTTGAAATACACAACCCCTTCTTAGGGTGTAGCTTTTTGAATTGTCCTGGAACACCGTTTTTTCTTGCGGTCTCTCCCTGTAAGATGGCAGGTGATCAGTCATTGCATAGGCTTGGCTATGACATCATTGCCACACACCACAATAACAATGAATGGAGGAGGCGGAGCTTTACAGCTAAAACAGGCGCCATTATCTGGGATTAGAAAGACGCAAGGAGCCGTGAAAATTGGCAAAAGGTGTTCTTCATATGGGTTGCAATTCATGGGATGCTAGTAAAAAAAAATGTGGGTTTTGGTCCGCTTTAAAAAAAAAAACTTGTTGCCAGCTGAAACACTAAATCACCCATGTGGTAATTAACCAATCAGAGACTCTGAGGCCATAACACCACCCTGTCCTAGCAGGCAACCTATCTAGGTACCAACAGGGCCCGTGCTGGTAGCCACGTTACAGCATTGGGAGCAGCACTCCAGTATGGGGCCCAAGAGGTCCGGCCACAGAGTGGGCCCCCACTCCGATGTAACTTGCTGACCTTAAAGTGGACCAACACCCAGGATTTTGACTATCCTGGGTCTTGGTCCACTTCGGTGGGGCACCCCCGATCGGGGTGCCCCGCTGTGTGAAACCCCCCCTAACCCCCCCAAAAACTCACCTCTCCCCGCGCCGACGTACAAGCCAGGTCCAGGAACGTCTAAGCGGCAGCCGCCGCCTCCCTCGCGTCACTTTCGGCGCGCGCGCGCCCCCGCCGGCGGGCACGCGCACGCCTACAGGAGCGCGAGGGAGGCGGCGGCGGCCGGCCGCCGCCGAAGATAAGGTAAGGAGTTTGGGTTGTTTGGGGGGGTTTCACCCCGCGGGACATCCCGATCTCGGATGTCCCGCGGGGTGGGAGGTGATCGGCCCGGGAATCTTATAGATTCCCGGGCCGATCACCCGTGGGTGTTGGTCCACTTTAAACCTGCTGTTTGCCACCGTATTGCTGCCAGAGATAAAATTACGGATCCAGCAAGAGAGCCTGAGGGTCCGCTTTAGGCAAAATGCAGCTTCTAACACTGATTCTTCCTAATAAAAAAACATTTGCTTTGCTTGAGAATCTCCCCCCAAACCCCTTTTATCGGCAGTGTAAAAACAGGCACCATTATCTTGGATTAGAAAGACGCAGGGAGCAGTTAAAATTGGCAGGCAACCTATTTAGGTACCAACCGGGCCCCCGCTGGTAGCCACGTTACAGCAATGGGGGCAGCACTCCAGCATTGGGCCCAAGGGGTCCGGCCACAGAGTGGGCCCCCACTCCGATGGGCCTTCCTGACCTTAGACCTGCCGTTTGCCACCCTATTGCTCTATATTATACAAAAAAAGTGTGCACTCATCTATGTTCCACAAAGGTTTTATTATTATTCCACAAGAAAAACCTGATCTAGATCAGTGCAAAAAGCTATGCAGCTATGGATAAGTGCAATGTGTTCTTCTAAAACTACCTATTGAAGTATATGGATCTCATTTAGGCTGCTATGACACTGGAGCACTTTATTGTATTATGGCTAAGCAATGAATTGGCTATACAATAAGATATTCAATAGGAGGATGGCTAAGCAATGAATTGGCTATACAATAAGATATTCAATAGGAGGATGGCTAAGCAATGAATTGGCTATACAATAAGATATTCAATAGGAGGATGGCTAAGCAATGAATTGGCTACACAATAAGATATTCAATATGAGGATGGCTAAGCAATGAATTGGCTATACAATAAGATATTCAATAGGAGGATGGCTAAGCAATGAATTGGCTATACAATAAGATATTCAATATGAGGATGGCTAAGCAATGAATTGGCTATACAATAAGATATTCAATATGAGGATGGCTAAGCAATGAATTGGCTATACAATAAGATATTCAATATGAGGATGGCTAAGCAATGAATTGGCTATACAGTAAGATATTCAATAGGAGGATGGCTAAGCAATGAATTGGCTACACAATAAGATATTCAATAGGAGGATGGCTAAGCAATGAATTGGCTACACAATAAGATATTCAATAGGAGGATGGCTAAGCAATGAATTGGCTATACAATAAGATATTCAATAGGAGGATGGCTAAGCAATGAATTGGCTATACAATAAGATATTCAATATGAGGATGGCTAAGCAATGAATTGGCTATACAATAAGATATTCAATATGAGGATGGCTAAGCAATGAATTGGCTATACAATAAGATATTCAATATGAGGATGGCTAAGCAATGAATTGGCTATACAATAAGATATTCAATAGGAGGATGGCTAAGCAATGAATTGGCTATACAATAAGATATTCAATAGGAGGATGGCTAAGCAATGAATTGGTTACACAATAAGATATTCAATAGGAGGATGGCTAAGCAATGAATTGGCTATACAATAAGATATTCAATATGAGGATGGCTAAGCAATGAATTGGCTATACAATAAGATATTCAATAGGAGGATGTGCAATATATATATTTTTTTAGATTCAGGGAGCTGCTAATGCACGATATCACTTTACTAAGGAAAACTATGGGGCCATGTGTTAGGTCCGCTGCTGCAACACATTCTTTGTCTTTTGTTTTGTTAAGGTTTATATATATTGAATCTGCTTTCCCCTCACCTGTGCCTTTGAAAAAGTTGTATAACAACGAAACGCGTTAGGCGGCGGGTCACGGGGAGTTTTTACTTTGTGCACGTGTTTTTATATGTCAGAAGAGACCAGCTTTATCCTCCTAGCGGCCGCGGTGAGGAAGCGTGGGAACAGCCTGCTGACTTTTTAATATTAAGTGCTGATACCAAGAATTCTGTTTTAGCATATGGTTGCAATCTTGGATTAAATGCATTGGAATCCCAAAGTGAGGAATTGGATAATGATTGGCTCTTTAATTGTGGAGGAGATCATGTTGGAATAAGAAAGTTGATTTGTTATTTCATATCGGTAAGAGTATATATAAGAGGTGGTGGGCACGTGTGGAAGTGTGCATGCCTTTTTGGACCTTTTGGCACACCCTCGATTGATGAACATTTGCTAAGAAGAATTATTTGCTCTGTGCTTATTGATTATTATACATTTGAGCTTTTTTTTGGAATAAGAGGTTTTGCACGTTGTAGCATTTTCATTGTTCTCCTGACAAAATAATCTGTGGGCAGCGCGGTGTTTCAATTTAAGTTTTGTTAAGGTTTGTTAATTTTTTGATATATGTATAATGCTGGATTGATTCTACACATAATAGTTTTTTTCTTGTGGAATAATAAGAACTTTCTTCTTGGAAAATAGAGAAGTTCGCAATTCTTTTGTATATATTATATAGAGCCTTTAGGGGGGTGATAGTGGACCTCCCTTTCAGAAGAAGTCGCTGCACCCTTTCTTAGAATTGCCTTTTCTTTGAGAATCTGACCGTTTGTGTGTGCTGAACCTATAATAAATGTATCTTGCCCCCCTATTGCTGCCGGAGATAGAATAACGGGTCCAGCAAGAGAGTCACAGGGTCCGCTTTAGGCAAAAACTCTTCTGCCGACCTTCTCCTGTCCTCCACCCTGGTCACCTCCTCTCCAGGACTTCTCACGTGCAACTTCAAACTTCTGGAATGCCCTCCCGCACCCAATCCGCCACTCCACAACCCTCAAAACCTTCAAAGGCGCCCTTAAAACGCACTTATTCAGACAAGCATATAATCTGGCCTAACCAATCTTCTAAACAGCACATGCCACAAAGCTCAATACTGACTGTTTGTGATCCTTCCCCCTCGTCTTCACCCCTCTTCCTTTAGACTGTAAGCTCCTCGGGGGCGGGGCTCTCTCCCCTATTGTATCTTGTACTCAGAATATCCATTGTCAACTCTGCAAAACTGCATTTGAAATAGTCTATGTAGCGTATGTTTCTACCCTGTCTGTAATTACTACTTTGTAAAGCGCTGCGGAAGATGATGGCGCTATATAAATAAACAATAATAATAATAAAAACAGCTTCTACCGTGTTTCCCCGAAAGTAAGACACCGTTTTACTTTCTTTTTATCCCCAAAAGCCCCACTACGTCTTACTTTCGGGGTATGTCTTATATTGGAAAAAAGATGCTGTAGAACTACAATTCCCAGTATGCCTTGCCTTTACAGAGGATAAACAAGGCATGCTGGGACTTGTAGTACTGCAGCATCTGTGTGGGTCAGACAAGTAAGGGTGCTGTAGTGGTTTACAGATGACACGAGGGCAGCATGGAGGGAGCCCCCGGCCCAAGCTGCCCCCCTCGTCATACCCCCTGCGTCCCCCTCACATCACCCACCTGCGAGTTCCGCTGTGTATCCGGCTTCTCCCCCCGGCCACTGACAGCACAGCACCAGCAGAGGGTCAGCCTGGCCCCCTGACGCCGCTCTCACACACACACGCGCGCACTTACCGGCACTTCCTGGGTGTTGCGCGTTGGTCGGTGGGCGTGCCCCATGTGGCCGGCGTCCAATGAAAACAATGGACGCCGGCCATTGACACTCACCGTCCAGAGCGCAACACCCAACCTCCGGTCACGGCTGCTCCCGCTCTGTGCTGCAGTGAGAGCCTCTGCACCCGGCGCCGCTCGTCTTCTGCGGGTCACCCGCGGTCTCTGGGACACAGGAGGGGGGAGACCGCCCGGCAAAGCAGCAGCAACAGCGTACAGATGCCCCGGCCTCAGCAGATGGCGGCCGTGCCTCAGCTCCTGCGCTCGCAGCCCCGGATCCACCGCCGCCTCTCCTCCTCTCAGGTAGGTCCCGTCGGCGCAGGGGGATACACGCCGAGGGGGGGGGGGGGGGGGGGGGGCTATATCACTTCCCTCAGCCCCGTTCGACAACAATGTTATTTCCCCGAAAGACATGTCTTACTTTCGGGGTACGGCTTATATTAGGCGAACCCTCTGAAACTCCCCATACGTCTTACAATCGGGGGTGTCTTACTTTTGGGGAAACACGGTAACACCGATTCTTCCTAATAAAAACTTTATAAAAATAAGAATTCCTAATAAAAATTCTTTATAAAAAAAGAATCTCCCCCAAAACCTCTTAGCGACCATCCCGGGGTCACCGTCTGAGCCAACAAACCCGCCTTGCATTTTTTTTTTTGCGTCCTGCAGCCGGTCACAAGGACGCCTTTATGCAATCAGGGGGAGAATGCAGCGAAACAAAGGAGACTTTATGGAAAATCATGGAAAGTTAAGGCCTGCGTCCGCTGCCATTTCCTGCCCAGAGCTCTGGGAGGAGGGGGGGGGGGGGGGGGGGGATTATCGGCGGTGTAATCAGACACAGGCAGCAATGAAAAACAGACCCCCCTCCTCCCTCCAGAGGTGAGCAGCCGGCTAAAGTAAACAGGTCCTGCCCGGGCCGCCGAGTCCTCGCAGCTGGAACAGTTTGGTACTTACATATAAAACAAATTTCGGTTCAGCGACCCCTGGGAAGAACAAAGGGGCCGAGAGCCAGCGAGGAAGACTAAACACGGAGCCGGCGGCCCGTTGCTGCTGCGCACGCTGGAGCGCGAGCATCACAGCCTGGCCTATAGATGAGAGCGGCGGAATCCACAGATACGCCTTTGGGGGGTGTGCAAGGTGTGTGGGCGCAAAGGCCGCAATCCCCAACTCTCTGAAAAGGGGGCGCCAGGAGCACTTAAAGTGGCTCAAAACCCAGCTCGAACGGCCCGGGGATTTTGAGTTTCCAGGGTTTTGCGCCGTGCCTCCCAGGGTATTATTATTATTGTTTATTAATATTCCCTAGCACCTCGAATTAGAATGACTGAACACCCCCAGTTCACCCAGTAAAACTCACCTCTGTCCAATGGTGTACGAGCAGACGTTTGTCCAATCAGAGCTCATTGATGGAGTTACATCCTTCGACAAAGGGCTCCGGATAACCTTCAATGGGCAGCGCACGTTGCCACGTCCCCTTCGGCGCGTGCGCTCCCCACTGAAAACAATCAGCAGTTTTCCCGAAGGAAAAGCGCTTCTGATTGGATGAGAGCCCTCACATGAGACGATTGACTGGGGAAAGGCGAGTGGTTATCGGATGTCCTGCTTTAAATCGGACCGTCACCCTGAATAAGAACGTATGTTATGTTTCCCACACCCTGTACATACAGATTGCCCACTAATCCGGACCTTCACCCTGAATAAGAGCCTATCTTATATGTTTCCCCCCCTGTACATACAGATTGCTCACATTAATCCGGACCTTCACCCTGAATAAGAGCCTATCTTATGTTTCCCACACCCTGTACATACAGATTGCCCACATTAATCTGGACCTTCACCCTGAATAAGAGCCTTATATGTTTCCCACACCCTGTACATTACAGATTGCCCACATTAATCCGGACCTTCACCCTGAATAAGAGCCTATCTTATATGATTTCCCCCCTTGTACATACAGATTGCCCACATTAATCCGGACCTTCACCCTGAATAAGAGCCTATCTTGTATGTTTCCCCCCTGTACATACAGACTGCCCACATTAAAAGTATCCTACCTGCACCTACTGCATTTTTTGAGCCCAAGCTAAACATTCATGGAGTTTCAGGCTGCCTGCAAACAGGAAGTGCCTTCTGATTGTTCCGCTCTGCATTCTGGCATTGCTGACCTTTTCCTTACCCCAGCTCTGCTCTGTGCAAAGCACAGCTATAACCCCCGCCCCCTGCACTTGCGCTGTGGGACTGGGATGAGGCGAGTTGGCTGCAGTGATCTGTTTCACACAGCGGGGCAGGGAAAGGACCAAAAGCCAGGATAGTCAAAACCTGGGTTTTGGTCCACTTTAAATGGCAGGGCATGCTGGGAGTTCTGGTGCCACCCCAAGGGAGTGAACGAAGGTCGTCTTTTGCTAGCGTATAAGCTTTACACAAACGAACAAGTACGGCGAGCAGGGGACGGAGAACACTGTGGCCTCCTTCATCCAGCGCAGGGCCATAGGTGCGCGCAGCATCTGGGCCGCACATGCCGCAATCCGCAATTACCGCGGGCACGACAGATTTTATAATTTTACAAGCGTTGTACTCAGACGGGAAACAATATGGCTCCTATTTACAGGACAGATTATAAAAAAAGGGGAGAAAAAAAAAATAAAACCTACATTTATACAGACCAGCGAACACTAACTGCAAACAGCTGGGAGGGGAGACGTAGAAATAATAAACTGCACGGTCGCTCCCGGAGACGACGCGGATGCAGACCGCTCGCGCCCTTCAACCTCACGCACGCCATCGCCTGCCGAACAGTTACATAAAAATATTCTGGCAGGAAGCGAGAAAAAAAAGCTACTGAAGAGAAACCGGCCGCTTCGTGCTGCTGAAGAAATCACCACCTGATGGTTATCGGCACAATGTCCCGCAGCTGTGTAAACAATGGGGGCGGGATTACCCGGCGCTGGCCGACGCCCCGACAGGGCGCCCGACCGCAGCATGGGCACCACCACAAAACAGCTGGATGGATACTCGAGAGCATCTCTGGGTGTGGAGGCACCGACCCAGCAACGGAGGCACCGACCCAGCAACGGAGGCACCGACCCAGCAACGGAGGCACCGACCCAGCAACGGAGGCACCGACCCAGCAACGGAGGCACCGACCCAGCAACGGAGGCACCGACCCAGCAACGGAGGCACCGACCCAGCAACGGAGGCACCGACCCAGCAACGGAGGCACCGACCCAGCAACGGAGGCACCGACCCAGCAACAGACGCACCGACCCAGCAACAGACGCACCGACCCAGTAACAGACGCACCGACCCAGCAACAGACGCACCGACCCAGCAACAGACGCACCGACCCAGTAACAGACGCACCGACCCAGTAACAGACGCACCGACCCAGTAACAGACGCACCGACCCAGTAACAGACGCACCGACCCAGTAACAGACGCACCGACCCAGCAACAGACGCACCGACCCAGCAACAGACGCACCGACCCAGCAACAGACGCACCGACCCAGCAACAGACGCACCGACCCAGCAACAGACGCACCGACCCAGCAACAGACGCACCGACCCAGCAACAGACGCACCGACCCAGCAACAGACGCACCGACCCAGCAACAGACGCACCGACCCAGTAACAGACGCACCTTCCCAATACCAGTAATGGCTGGGAGGGGGCAAAAAAGACCTCATGGGGGGATATGGTGGGTACCCGCTCTAAACCAGGCACCCAGCAATACACCCAACAACAACTCAGAACTAGGACATGGCCAGCATGACAAACGGGGCAGACACTCAAGGCCCTCCCTAGGGGTATAGAGCGACCACTATTCTGCGGACGCACCCACCCGATACATATACTGACTGGGAAGGGGCAAAATGACAGTGGGATTGATTCAGAGCGAAGTGAGAATGCTTGTTCCTTTTTTAGAATAGAAAAGTGCCATTGACCTTCATTGTCTACCTTGGGGTCGATTCAGGTGAGAATTCTCACTCCATTTTAGGAGAGAAAGCTGCCGTTGATTTTCATTGTCTACCGGATGTAAATTTGCACTTGGCTCTGAGGTGACAATGAAAGTCAATAGTCGTTTTGTCGCCTAAAAACAGAGTGAGAATTCTCACCTGAATCAGCCCCAAGGTAGACAAAGAAAGTCAATGGCACTTTTCTCTCCTAAAAAACGGAGTGAGAATTCTCACCTAGCTCTGAACAGAGTGAGAATTTCCAGCTGAATCAGCCCCAAAGTAGACAGTGAAGTGAATGGCTGTTTTTCTCTCTTAAAAAAAAAAGGAGTGAGAATTCTTACCTGGCTCTGAATCGAATGGGGGGGGGGGGGGGGGGGGATTCAGATCCTGCTGAGAATTCACACTCCGTTTTTTAGGAGAGAAAAGTGCCGTTCGCTTTTATTGTCTACCAGGTGTACATTTTCACTTAGCTCTGAATCAGCTTCAAGGTTGACAATAAAAGTGAATGGCACTTTTCTCTCCAAAAAACTGAGAATTTTTTTTTTTTGGTTTTAGTTTTTTTAGGAGAGAAAAGTGCCATTCACTTTTATTGTCTACTGGGTATAAATTTTCAACTGGGTCTGGATCATGCCCCAAGGTAGACAAAAGTAAATGTCAGTTTTCGCTCCTAAAAATACAATTCTGTGATTACTCACCTGTAGAATTGGTATTATGAGTATACAGTACGTCCTGCTCCAAATCTAATACTTACAATCGGGTAATACTCCGGCAGATGGCGCTGCACTGCAGAGACATGTAAAACAGGCTCCTCCCGGCCCCTCAAATACCCGGGGACCTCCCACAAATCCCCAGCATTGAAAAGCAGTGAACGAGAAGCCGGGAGAATTAAACAACCCAACTATCAACTATAACAATGATAACAATCACCATACAGGGGATCCTAGAACATGCAAACCAAGGGTGGGGTGGAGCAGGACGTACTGTATACTCATAATACCAATTCTACAGGTGAGTAATCACAGAATTGTATTCTTAGTATACAGTACGTCCTGCTCCAAATATAATACTTACAATCGGGACATCCAATAGCAGTGTCCATAAAGTAGGGTGGGATCCCCAAGAAGAAAGACAGCAGCAGGCAGTTTAAACCACTGCCGCCTGCAGAACCTTTCGGCCAAAAACAGCATCAGCTGAGACCCTAACATCAACCTTGTAAAACTTTGAAAAGGTATGAACAGGAGACCAAGTAGCGGCCTTGCAAACTTGTTCAAAAGAAGCCTGGTGCTGGAAAGCCCAAGAGGCACCAATAGCACGAGTGGAATGAGCAGTAAGGAGGAAGGGAGGATTCTTCCCCTTAGCAGAGTAGGCCTGAATCACAGCCTGACGAATCCATTTGCTGATAGTAGACTTGGCAGGAGCCAAACCCTTCCTAGGACCAGAAGGGACCACAAAAAGAGCATCAGTTTTCCTGAAAGGTGCAGTAGCCACCAGATAGTACTTCAGTCACCTAACCACATCCAAAGAATGCAAAACCCTCTCCTTAGCATTGCTAGGATTAGGGCACAAAGAAGGAAGAACAATATCCTGATTCAAATGAAAGGCAGACACTACCTTAGGCAGAAAGTCAGGTTTGAAACGAAACACCAC
Organism: Gastrophryne carolinensis; assembly: GCA_027917425.1. Classification (NCBI taxonomy): domain Eukaryota; kingdom Metazoa; phylum Chordata; class Amphibia; order Anura; family Microhylidae; genus Gastrophryne; species Gastrophryne carolinensis. Next base: position 9,171,299 of record CM051238.1, on the reverse strand, counting down.
CTTGTCCTGGTGTCTCTCATAGTAGGGGGGCTGAATGGAAAGCGCCGCCAACTCAGACACACGCCTGACAGAAGTGATAGCCACCAGAAACACAACCTTGACAGTAAGAATGGCCAGGGCAGCATCCTGCACATGTTCAAAGGGAGCACCCTGCAAGGCTGACAGGACCAAGTTCAGATCCCAAACAGGCACCATAGGTTTACGTGGGGAGCGCACATGAGTGACCCCGTGGACAAAAGTCCTGATCAGAGGGTGCTGAGCAAAGGACTTCTGGAAGAAAATAGCCAGGGCAGAAACCTGACCCTTCAGAGTACTGAGCTGGAGTCCCATCTCCAACCCATGCTGCAGGAACTCCAGAATCCTGGGAATAGAGAACACACGACAGGGAAGAGACTTAGACTCACACCAGTCAATGTAGGCACGCCAAACCCTGTAATAAATGGAAGACGACTTCTTCCTAGCTTTAATCAAAGTATCCACAACTGAGGAAGACAGACCCTTCTCCATCAAGATGGAGGTTTCAGCAGCCAAGCCGTCAAAGCCAGAGTTTGTGAATTGGGATGGCGTAGTGAGCCCTGAGTGAGCAGATCTGGCACCATGGGCAGAGCATACTGATCTACTGCCAGCTGCACCACGTCTGCGAACCACACTCTTCTTGGCCACCTGGGGGCCACCAGAATTGCTGGCACCCCTTCCAGAGCAATCTTGCTTAGAACCCTGCCCAGCAGGGGAAATGGGGGGGAAGACATACAGGAACTGAAAGTCCTTCCATGACATTGCTAGAGCATCCGAGGTCAAGGCCAGAGGATCCCTGGACAGAGACAAAAGCTGGGAGCTTGTGATTGTGGCGGGATGCCTACATCCCTGATGATTGATGTAGGCAACTGCCGTCTGATTGTCCGAGCGCACCTGAACAGGGAGGCCCCGAAGGTGAGTAGTCAAGCGAGCCAGAACTAACCTGATCGCCCGCAGCTCCAAGACATTGATAGGAGTGTGGGCCTCCTGAGGGCCCCACCGCCCCTGGAACCGCAGGGACTTCCAGAAACCCCCCCAACCTGACAGACTGGCATCCGTGGTGACCGTCTCCCAGGAAGGGGCAAGAAAGGATCTGCCACCCAAACAGGTTCCTTGAGTCCATCCACCACAAGAGGGACCTCCTGACCAGGGGGGAGAGCACACAAACCCTGTCCAGGGACGCTGGGTCCTTGTCCCATACTGACAATAGGTGAAGTTGCAGAGGCCTCAAGTGGAACTGAGCATAAGGGACCGCTTCGAAGCACACCACCATCAGGCCCATCAGCTGTATCCCCTGCCTGATGGAGGGATGGGGACAAGCTAGGAGGGACTGAGCCTGTGCAATCAGACTGTCCACCTTCTGCTGAGGAAGGAAGATCCTTGTCTGAACTGTATCCAGATTCATTCCTAGGAATGGAGTTACCAAGGAAGGGGACAGTGAGGACTTGGGGTGGTTGATCACCCAACCAAATGAATCCAGGGTGGACACCACCAGCTGAGTATCCAACTCTGCCTGATGTAGAGACTGGGAAGTGATGAGGATGTCGTCCAGATAGGGAAGCATGCGGACGCCCTGATACCTGAGCAGAGACATCACGCCAGCCAGCACCTTGGTGAACACCCTGGGAGCTGAAGTGAGGCCGAAGGGCAAGGCCACAAATTGGTAATGTTGATCCATCAGAGCGAACCTGAGGAACCTTTGATGACCTGGGAACACAGGAATATGAAGGTAAGCATCTTTGATGTCCACGAAGTCATGAAATCCCCTTGGCGCAGGGAACTGATGGCAGAGCGCAGAGTTTCCATGCGAAAGCATCTGCCCCTGACAAACTTGTTGAGAATCTTTAAGTCCAGGATGGGCCTGACAGAACCATCCTTTTTGGGTACTGTGAATAGGTTGGAATAAAAGCCCTTGCCTTTTTCTCTTAAAGGGACCTGGCAGATGACCCCCAGCTCCAGGAGGCCTTGCACTGCTTGCACTAGCTCCTGAGCTGACACAGGGTCCTGAGGAATCCGGGACCTGATGAATCTTGGAGGGGGATCGGCAGCAAACTCCAACTTGTAACTGGAGGACACTACCTCCTGAATCCACCGGTCTGAGACATGAAGCCTCCAGACGTGAGCGAAGTGCTGCAGCCGTCCCCCCCATCCGGATGGGTGAGGGCGCCCCATCATGCCTGAGGGGGCTTGGGAGAGGATTTTGCTTTGGGACCCCAGGAGGAGCCAGGACGTCCACGTCCTTTGCCTCTACCCCAGAAATCTCCCCGGGCCCCAGGGAAAGAAAACCCCCTTCCCTGTCTTGCACCATGGTAGGGGGAGGAGAAGGAGCCCTGACCCCGAAAGGGCCGAGATTGCCGCCTGTGCTGGGGTAACCTGCCTCCCTTAGCAAAAAGGTCCAGGCGGTCTCCAAACAGACGCAGTCCTTAAAGGGAAACCCAGTGAGGGCCTTCTTGGCAGCATTGTCAGCAGCCCACTGGCGCAGCCAAACTGAGCGGCGTATAGCCACCACGAGGGCAGAGGTTCTGGCACACATTCTGATGGTGTCATCCAATACTGAGAGGACAAAATTTACAAAAACATCCCAACTGGAGAGTGCATTAAACACCTCACAAGGCAAATCATCAGGGGCACCATCGAGCATATTTCTGATAAGGGTTCTAGTGGCCACAGCAGTAATGGCAGAGGCACAGACCGGGCGCAGCGCTGTCCCCGCACATGCAAAGGTGTGGGATGCCAGCTGATCAATACACCGGTCTTCAGCATCCCGCAGGTTAGCAGAATCAGGGGAATGCATGACAGAGGTGTTAGATAGCCCTAGGATCGGGGCATCCACCTCGGGGGGGGGGGGGGGGGGGGGATGGGGGTGGCACGAACGTGCCAAAGACGGGCCCCGCCCCCCCGAAGAGCGAGAAGCCAGAACGGCAAGCAGCCAATGATGGCGCACCAGCGCCTGAGGTAATGCCGCCGCCAAGTGCGGATCGAAGTCAGCACGAATAAAAGGCATGTGAAAAGAGTGTAAAACACAGAATGCATAACATACATATCTATACTCATACACCCTCCCCCTCTTTTCCCCCGAAGACTACAAGGAGGATGAGGGAGGATGGCGGCCACTTAAATAGGGCCCACCGATAGGCAGGGGCAATAGGGGGGGAGGGGCATCCCAAATAGGCTCACCATAAGCTTGAACCGCCTACCCTTTGGTGGGGGATTGCGGTGGAGCAGCGCTCCTAAGCACCTAACAGCGGTGCTGCCTACCTTCACCCGGACCAGCGCAGCCAAGGCTGGGAGGCATATTACTAATGGAACGGGTGGGAATAGTCCTACAGGGCCGCAGGCTAATAGCCCCGCTCACCTGCGAATAGAGAGCCAATTTCTCGTCCTTCGCAGCCAGACTGCAGAGAAATTCTGGGGATTTGTGGGAGGTCCCCGGGCATTTGAGGGGCCGGGAGGAGCCCATTTTCGATGTCTCTGCAGTCCAGCGCCATCTGGCGGAGTATTAACCGATTGTAAGTATTATATTTGGAGCAGGATGTACTGTATACTAAGAATATAGAAGCGAGCTTTCACACTCTGCCCACTATCATCTGATACCACCGGATCGGCACAACAAACTGCTTGCCAGATACTCGAGATCTTCCCCAGGGGTATATAGAGAGATTGCTTCCCTGTGGATGTACCTACCCGATACCAATACTGGCTGGGAAGGGGCAAAAGGGCACAACGGGGAGGGGTTAGGTATTACCTGCTCTGATTTGGCAACCCGGCCCGTCATCACCAGATACCAACAAGCCCCGAATAACATGGCTGGCACCACAACCATCAGTCTAGATAATTTAGACCTTCCCGGGGGGAAAGGAGTGATTATTTCCTTGTAGACGCACCCACATGATGTAAATACCGGCAAAGACACGTTTAGGGGGGAGATGGATTGGGTATTAAACCACTCTGAAACTGTCAACCGGCCACTATCAAGCCTCTATTGCGACATAGCCAGAAGAGCACACAGCTGGGCCAGTTACTTTAGACCTACCCCAAGGGTATAAAGCGGATGCACCTACCACCCGGAGTACTTCCTGTTCTCGGTGAAGCAGTCTCTCTCGGGTGCAGGGGACATGGAAGTACAGGGATAAACTAAACATACCATACTATAGCTTTGGGTCATTTGAAAAAGTTTGGCGCCCCCTGCAGGTGGCGAATGGTTCACGACACAATCATGGCGTCTTACCGTAACGTGCCGTCCAGGTTGGATTTGTGGATGAAGTTGAGCTTGGCGTCGGCCCAGTAAAGCTTCTGCTCTTCATAGTCCAGGGTCAGGCCGTTTGGCCAGTAAATGTCGGAGTCTATGATGACCGATCGCAGTGAGCCGTCCATTCCGGCGCGCTCGATTTTCGGAACCTCGCCCCAGTCTGTCCAGTACATATACCTGAAAGAGGAGGGGGGAAAGAAAATATGTTTAAAAAAGCCGCAGTAAAGATTGACTATTAAAATGTTATTCTGCCCCAGCGTCTGCGCCACAAACAGCCTGCACCCTGCAACTTCGGCTTGGTCCCCTCCCCCAATGAGTAAACCAAGGTAAGCCTGCCCTAACCCACTCTGCAGGGCTTCTGATTGGGTACTGATTGAAGTAGCCGCATGTACTAACCTGTACCAACTGCCCAAGCAAAACCATTGTGATTCAACAACTCCATCAATCATGGCTAACACCATCAGAAAATAAAAAAAAATATATGGCGAATGTTGGTTTTTAATAGGATACAAAAACCACTAATGACTTTGGGGATCCCTTATATTGTTTGGGATGCCTGGCTCCATGAAACATAACAACCAACCCTGTTTCCCTGTGTTCTTAAAGAGGAACTCTAATAGGAAATCACCAGACTCCCACTTTTAGGCGAAAAAAATACAATTCTGTGATTACTCACCTGTAGAATTGTTATCTGGAGCAGGACGTACTGTATATTCATAATAACAATCATTACACTTGGGTATTAATCCACCAGATGGCGTTGGACTGCAGAGACCGCGAAATTGGCTCCTCCCGGCCCCTCAAACACCCGGGACCTCCCACAAATCCCCAGCATTGAAAAGCAGTTAACGAGAAGCCGGGAGAAAGAAAACAGAACCAACCAGTAACTATAACAATGATAACAATCACCATACAGGGGATCCAAGACAATGCAAGCCAAGGGTGGGGTGGAGCAGGACGTACTGTATACTCATAATAACAATTCTACAGGTGAGTAATCACAGAATTGTATTATTCTTAGTATACAGTACGTCCTGCTCCAGATAAGAATCATTACACTTGGGACATCCAATAGCAGTGTCCATAAAGTAGGGTGGGATCCCCAAAGGCAACAGAGAGGTCAGACCACTGCCGCCTGCAGAACCTTGCGGCCAAAAGCATCAGCTGAGGCCCTAACATCAACCTTGTAAAACTTGGAAAAAGTATGAACAGAAGACCTTAGCAGATTAGGCCTGAATCACAGCCCGACGGATCCATTTGCCGATAGTAGATTTAGCAGGAGCCAAACCCTTCCTAGGACCAGAAGGGACCACAAAAAACATCGGACTTTCTGAAAGGTGCAGTAGCCACCAGATAGTACTTCAGACACCTAACCACTTCCAAGGAATCCTAGCATTACTAGGATTAGGGCACAAGGAAGGAAGAACAATATCCTGATTCAAATGAAAACGCAGACACTACCTTAGGCAGAAAATCAGGTTTGAAACAAAACACCACCTTGGCCTGGTGCCTTTCATAGTAGGGGGGCTGAATGGACAGCGCCGCCAACTCAGACAAACGCCTGACAGAAGTAATAGCCACCAGAAACACAACCTTGAGCGTAAGAATGGCCAGGGCAGCCTCCTGCACAGGTTCAAAGGGAGCACCCTGCAAGGCAGACAAGACCAAGTTCAAATCCCAAAAAGGCAACATAGGCTTACGTGGGGGACACACATGAGTAACCCCCTGGAAAAAAGTCCTGACCAGAGAATGCTGGGCAAAGGACCTCTGGAAGAAAACAGCCAGGGCAGAGACATGACCCTTCAGAGTACTGAGTTGGAGCCCCAGCTCCACCCGATGCTGCAGGAACTCCAGAATCCTAGGAATAGAGAACACACGACAGGGAAGAAACTTAGACTCACACCAGTCAATGTAGGCACGCCAAACCCTATAGTAAATGGAAGAAGAAGACTTCTTACTAGCCTTTATCATGGTAACAACAAGAGAGGCAGACAGCCCCTTTTCCATCAAGATGGAGGTTTCAGCAGCCAGGCCGTCAAAGCCAGAGTTTGTAAATTGCGATGGCGTAAACGACCCTGAGTGAGCAGGTCTGGCACCCTGGGCAGAGTGTACTGATCTACTGCCAGCTGCACCACGTCTGCAAACCACACTCTTCTTGGCCACCAGTATTGCTGGCACCCCCTCCTGAGCTATCTTGCGCAGAACCCTGCCCAACAGGGGGAATGGAGGAAAGACATACAGGAGCTGAAAGTCCTTCCATGACATTGCTAGAGCATCCGTGGCCAAGGCCAAAGGATCCTGGGACAGGGAGACAAAGGCCGGGAGCTTGTGATTGTGATGGGACGCAAACAGATCCACATCTGGTTGGCCCCAACGGTGACACAGAGATTGAAACACCCTGTTGCAGAGGGACCATTCTCCCTGGTGAGAGGTCCCCCTGCTCAGAGAGTCTGCCTGCAGATTCTCCACCCCCGGAATGTACACAGCTGATATGTAGGGAACATTGTCCTCCGCCCAGGCCAGGATCAGAGACATTCCGGGACCCTTGCTCCGGGTCCCTCCCTGATGATTGATGTAGGCAACCGCCGTCTGGCTGTCCGAGCGTACCTGAACAGCCCGGCCCCGAAGGTGGTGGATCAAGTGAGCCAGAACCAACCTGATCGCCCTCGGTTCCAGAATGTTGATAGGTGTGGGGGCCTCCTGAGGGCCCCACCGCCCTTGGAATTGCAGGGAATTCCAGAAGCCCCCCCCAACCTGTCAGACTGGCATCCGTGGTGACCGTCTCCCAGCAGGGGGCCAGAAAAGATCTGCCCACCAACAGGTTCCTGGAGTCCAGCCACCACAAGAGGGACCGCCTGGCTAGGGGGGACAGAACAAGGACATGGTCCAGGGACACAGGATCCTTGTCCCATAGTGACAAGAGGTGGAGTTGCAAAGGCCTCATGTGGGCATAAGGAACTGCCTCGAAGCATGACACCATCAGGCCCACCAGCTGCATTTCCTGCCTGATGGAGGGATGAGGGCAAGATAGGAGCAGGAAGCAAGAAGCAGGAACTGAACCTGCGCTAGCAGACTGTCCACCTTCTGCACTGAGGAAGAAAAATCCTTGCCTGAACTGTATCCAGATTCATGCCCAGGAAGGGAGTCCCCAAGGAGGGAGACAGGGAAGACTTGGGATGGTTGATCACCCAGCCAAAGGACTCCAGAGTGGACACTACTAGCCGAGTATCCAGCTCTGCCTGTTGGAGGGACTGAAGTGATGAGAATGTCGTCCAGGTAGGGCAGCAAGCGAATGCCCTGAGACCTGAGCAGAGACATCACTCCTGCCAGCACCTTGGTGAATACTCTGGGAGCTGAAGTGAGACCGAAGGGCAATGCCACAAATTGGTAGTGCCGATCCTCCAGAGCGAACCTGAGGAATCTGATGACCTGGAAAAACAGGAATATGAAGGTAAGCATCCTTGATGTCCACAGAGGTCATGAAGTCCCCTGGACGCAGGGAACTGATGGCAGAGCGCAAAGTTTCCATGCGAAAGTGCCTGCACCTGACAAATTTGTTGAGGATCTTCAAGTCCAGGATGGGCCTGACTGACCCATCTCTTTTGGGCACGGTGAAAAGGTTGGAATAGAAACCCTTGCCGTTCCTCGAAAGGGGACCCGACAGATGACTCCCAGCTCCAGAAGGCTTTGCACCGCCAGAATTAGAGCCTGAGCTGACATAGGGTCCTGAGACGTCCGGGACCTGAATCTTGGGGGCGGCCAGGCAGCAAACTATCTTGTAACCGGAGGACACTACCTCCTAAATCCACCGGTCTGAGACCTGAAGCCTCCAGAGGTGAGCAAAATGCTGAAGCTGTCCCCCCACCCGGATGGGTGAGGGCGCCCCTTCATGCCTGAGGGGACTTGGGAGAAGACTTAGGCTTGGAGCCCCAGGATGAGCCAGGGCGTCCACGTCCTCTGCCCCTACCCCAGAAATCTCCTCAGGCCCCAGTAAAGGAGATCCCCCTCCCCTGTCTGGATCCACGGTAGGGGAGAGAAAAGGAGCCTTGGCCCAGAAAGGGCCGAGACTGCCTCCTGCGCTGGGGTAACCTGCCTCCCTTAGCAAACAGGTCCAGGCGGTCCCTAAACAGGCGTAGTCCTTTGAAGGGAAAACCAGTGAGAGCTTTCTTGGCAGCGTTGTCAGCTGCCCACTGGCGCAGCCAAACCGAGCGGCGTATAGCCACCGCTAGGGCATAAGCCCTGCCACACATCCTAATGTTATCATCCAAGGCAGAGAGGACATAAGTCACAAAAACCTCACAACGAGAAAGAGCATTAAACTCTTCACTAGACATCATCTAGGATACTTCTAAGCAGGGTCCTAATAGCCACCGCGGTAAGGGCAGAGGCACAAACCGGGCGCAACGCCGTCCCCTTACAGGCAAAGGCGTGGGAAGCCAGCTGGTCAATACGCCAGTCCTCACCATCCTGCAGTGTAATAGAGTCAGGGGAATGCATGACAGAGGTGTTAGATAACCCAAGGACCGGGGCATCTACCTCTGGAGGGGATGAACACTGCTTCACCACATCAGCAGGAAAGGGATACCTCTTATCCCAACTCTTAGGGATTCCGGGGAGCCTGCTGGGACGCTCCCATTCCTTGAGCGCGAGGCTATTAAAATGGGCCTGCTCAGGAAACTCTAGACGTGGCTTAGCAGTATGAAACAATTCCCCCTGCTGCCTAGGGGCCGCAACCGGAGGAGAGATAGACAGAACCTCAAAAATTTGAGCCAACAGCCTATCAGTATCATCTGGGGCCCAGGGGTCAGAGCCAGAATCATCATGACCCCTGGGTCACTCATCCAATGACTCCGAGTCAGAGAATAACTCCCCTTCTTCCAAGGGGGTATAACCAGACAGGTCAAAGAACTCTTCAGCCTCCATAGGGAAAAGTGCTGATTTTTAGCAGAGGCCTTACACGCCATGGTATTAGCAAGCAACTTCTCAACACTAGCCAGTCTAGCAGACACATCAGGCTGAGAATCCCCACTGGTATGCAACTCACTGGGAGTCAAATTTAAGTTTGGGGGAATAGGTGAAACCATACGTGGCGCAGGTCCAGCCGCTGGTAAACCAGGCTGCAGCGCAATCACCTGCTGGGCACAAGTTATACAGATCCGCACATTGTCAGCACTAGTAGGGGACACCCCACAAGCTACACACAGCCAGGCTTGTCCCGAAGGAACCCCAAGCACATCATCCTGAGACGCCTCCATATGGTGATTATAGCGGCACAATAGGCCGATAGGGATTTATGCTATACAGCAACCCGGGATGCCCCAATAACCCGCTAGGGAAGCGGGAGTAATTAGCACACTAGGCCTCACAAAGTTTATAACTAAACGAGGGATAGGGCCAGGAGAAACCAATGGAGTTCAACCCGCCTGAAAGACATAAGCGAAGAGGACCCCATAAGCGACATGCATGACGACATAGGGTAAATAAAACCGCCCGCGAGGGCACTCACGGACCGCGGTAGGTAGATGCCAGCAACGCAGCAGACGGGATCCAGAGAATCCCGGGGAAGGTGACGCGGAACGCTCCATCCGCAGGCCCCGCCCCCCGAAGAGCGCGAAGCAGCCAATGAAGGCGCAACAGCGCCTGAGGTAATGCCGCCACCGACTGCGGAACGCAGTGGAAGCGCGCGGCAGCGGCATATTCAAACCGCAACCAGCGCGACCAAGCGAGTGCAGAGATTGAACACGTCAACAAGCACACCATCCAAGTGGAGCACCAAAGCATAACACCCCCCCCCCCCCCGAGAGCTACAAGGGAGAGCAGCGGCCACTTACGTAGGGCCCACCGAGGGGCAATAGTGTGGGAGGGGCATCTCATAGAGGCTCACCATATGCCTATACCACCTACCCTTTGGTGGGGGATTGCGGTGGAGCAGCGCTCCTAAGCACCTGACAGCGGTGCTGCCTACCATCACCCGGACCAGCGCAGCCAAGGCTGGGAGGCACAGTAATAATGGAACGGGTGGGAATAGTCCTACAGGGCCGCAGGCTAATAGCCCCGCTCACCTGCGAGAAGAGAGCCATCTTGTCCTTCGCAGTCCAGACTGCAGAGAAATTCTGGGGATTTGTGGGAGGTCCAATTTCGCAGTCTCTACAGTCCAGCGCCATCTGGCGGAGTATATCCCAAGTGTAATGATTCTTATCTGGAGCAGGACGTACTGTATACTAAGAATAAAGATCATGTATTGTTTCGTGCCTCAAGGGCATCCCAAATTGAGAGGCCCTCTATGTGAACCCCCCATTTGCGCGTAAAAGCTTGCCTTTCCCCATGCTCTTGTTCAATCAGCGCCGTTTTCCATCCATAGTAATGCTCGGCAAACGGCTCTGTTTAGACAGAGGGCTCGGTAATTGTGAGCAGCACCATCCGCATCCCCAGATCCCCTTATCTGAATGGCTGGACGCGGGAGAGCACCTCATTCCAGAGATGCTGGCGATGTGCCCGGCGTTCATTCAGCAAGGAAACCCAATTTGGGATGCCCCTGAGGAAGCCCTGGAGTCCTCGTTTCCAGGGTCAGCCCAGTTGGGTGGTGTTCCGCTCTAATATGCAACCCGGATCGTTGTGCAGCAGCAGCGCCGACTCGTATGGTCGGCAGTTGCAGAGGAACATGCTCAACCCCCCCAATAGGTCACAGATGCGCAACTCCAGAAGACACGGGTATCCAGGCAGCCCCCGTTCTTCGTTTAGCACCCCCGATGCACTGTCCGGGGCTGACCCGTTGCTGCATATTAAAGAGACAGTACGCAAATTCTTACCAGCATTCCTCTAAGAACAGAGCCCGGAGCTAGTTATGTCCTATGGATCCGGGCATCCCATATTGGAATGCCAGCCTGATATTATGATGCTGCAAAATAAAGTAATTGATCACCTGAGCCTGCTGTAACCCCGCATCGGGGCCAAACTCCATTGAGCAGCGCTTCTGTGTCACTCATCCCACCAGTTTTAGAGAGGCATGGCCACGTCCACACAATGGAGAGAGCGTGTCAGACCTCAACACCACATTTAACTGCAAGGTGGCAAGGAGAAGCATGTAAATTTGCACGTTTCCGATTGAACTGATCTGCGAATTTTAAAGTGGACCAAAACCCAGGATTTCGACTATCCTGGGTTTTGGTCCTTTCCCCTGGGCACCCTGATTGAGCGCAACTCACCTGTTCCCGGTCTTGTGGCGCATGCGTGGCCGCTCGTCCAATCCGCACACTCAGAGGTACTGACGCCACGTCGTCTAAGCCTTTGTCTAAGGCCGCATCCCCCGCTTCCCACTAACAGGGAGCGTGCCCTCACTGGCCACTCACAGATGCCTGGCGCGGGCACATACCCTGCTAGAGGGATAGCGGGGATGTGGCCGTGGCTCGTGCATGCGCCGTTGGACCGCGTAGCAAGGTAAGTATGGGGCGACCTGGGGGGTTTCACACAGCCCAGGGGTGGGGCCTGTGGAGAAATCCAAAGGCCCGGGAATCATATTCCCGGGATGGGTTTTGGTCCACTTTGAAGTGGACTATTCACCAGGATTTTTCATGGTTCGTGGTTGGTTCTTGTCCCGGGGCCATCGCCATTTGGGATGCCCATTGCAAGACAACCCCCAGATCACCCACTCCCCTTTCCGTGGTTCCCACGGCACATGTGCATGCTCTCGTCCAATCAGTGCTTTAAGCCGTCCATGCTAATCCATTTTGGACAGAGTGCCGGCACAGGGATCCACCTACAAGTCTTCAGGTGCAACACAATTGAGGGGGGGGGGGGGGTTATAAAGTTATAAAGCTTAGACCTACAACGTTCAGGGAGTCATGTACTGACATTGGAGGCAAGACCTTGGGGATGGGCTATGGTCCATGGTCCTGATTCCATTTTAAATAAACCTATTATTGGAACATAGATTACAGTGCAATGTGATGTAAGCATCGCTCTGTGAGATGGGAAGGACTCTGTAAAGGTTTGTCTCCTCTGTAGCTAGCCAAGCCTAAAGCCCCAAATCGCCTTACTCATCACCGGCAGATATCTAACGGGGGGCATCCCCAGTATCCAACTGATCAGCGAGCCGTCACAGAAAAGGGTTAATAAGCCCCGAACCATGAAAGAATGGGGTTTGTCCGGGGGATGGGGGGTATGAGGTTGCAGGTAAACGCCACAGACAATTCACCTTTGTAGTCGACAACAAAAAAAAGTTGAGCCTTGGCAGGCAAGTCGCAACAGCCGGCTGTGCCACCTCCAATTAGCAAGTCATTATAAGAAATCACACAGCTTGTACAGCAAACCGCAAAATTTGTTCTTCTCCGAAGCGGAGAAGCGACACAAGACGTTCCCACCTCGCAGCCACCAATCACAGGGCCCGGGGCCCCACCACCCCCCCTCGAAGCGGTCACACCGCACATCCACAACACAAAGCTCTCGGGATATAAAAAGAACCCTCAGAAAGCAAGAAATGTATGGGGTGTATTTACAATCCTCAAGGGGAGGAGGGCTTTATTGCCACCCGATACCCGGTGTGGGGGGGAGATACAGCCTCGCCGGATGGCCAAAATGAGGCGACCGGCCAAGGTAGACGGCTTCCTCTAGATTGTAAGCTCAGAGGGACGGGGCCCCTCACTCCCTCAACCTGTCTTTTCTGTTACATGGGACCCATAATAGCCTGCGTGTCTTAGGCACAAGATCTGTTTTTAACAGGTCTGCGATTTCTACCTTGTACAGAGCCAAGGACTATGATAATATAATGCATTATTATTATTACTACTAATAAAATATTAATATAATTATTTTTATAAAAATATATAAAAATATTAAAATAATATTTTATTATATTAACAAAAATAGTAACATTTTATTATATTAATAAATAGTAATAATAATGAATAATATAAAAAATTTTGGGATGCCCCGCTGTGTGGACTCCCCCCCATCTCCCCCAGATTGCCCAGGGGGAAAAAAAAAAAAAAAAAATCACTTTTCCCCAGTTCTATGCCGCATGCGTGAGCACACGGCCAGTGGCATGCTACGCTTTATTCGGGCCTATCCGAGTTTATCCGAGTGCGCCAACAGCTGCCCAATTCACAAATGCCTGAAGGGGGTGCGTGTCTGGTTAAAGATACAGCATAGCGCTGTATGAAAATCGGGATGCCCTGCTGTGTGAAACCTCCAAGGAGGCTGCAAAACTCACCTATTTCATGGCCCCCTCACTGTTGTAAACACTGGTGGCTGCGTCTTTGGGCTGTGTGCACGCTCCTGTCCCTAGCCAGATAGACTGGTGGCGGGGGCAGCTCCCGATTGCCAGAGACAGAAGATTGCTGAACATTGCACGGGTTTCACCTTCCATTCGCGCATATGTAAACGCCAGGAGTTTGGGCGATCTGAGGGTTTCACACAGCAGGACATCCCAAAAGAACAAAACCCAGGGTTCTGTCTTTAAAGAACATTGAGGGTAAAATATTCACATTCCACCAGTGGCAAGGTCTACACTTTGACCAATAGGGGTTTTCTGAAATCCCACCAGTGGCAATGTGGGGCACAAAAGTGCGGGACAGATGAGTAACTTTGCCCGATTCAGATCTTCCCATTGTTCTTTAGAGGAGCAACCACTGGCTTGGAGCTTATAGGACTGGTGGGCCCCACCTTGTGATGGTCACCCCGACTTGGGATGCCCAGCTGAGCAAAACCCACAGGGATCACCCAGAACACTCCCCTCATCGGCAATCCCAAGTCGCACCTCCGGGACACAGCCACATCCCTGTTATGCCATTGGCTTGGCACGTACCCACGGCAGGAATTTCTGAAGTGGAGATGTGTCCGGCGGCTTGCTCTGTTCAGCAACCGCCCGCTTGGAGTCTATAGGACTGATGGGCCCTGCCTTGTGAGGGTCATCCCGATTTGGGATACCCCGCTGTGCGAAACCCACGGGGGATCACCCAATACACTAACTTTGTCCGATTCAGAGCTTCCCATTGTTCTTTAGAGGAGCAACCACTGGCTTGGAGCCTATAGGACTGGTGGTCCCCACCTTGTGATGGTCACCCCAACTTGGGATGCCCCGCTGTGCTTAACACCCGGGGATTGCCCAGATCACCCTACTCACCGGCAATCTCACGCCGCACCTCCGGGACAAAGCCACATCCCTGTCATGCCACTAGCTTGGCACGAACCGGCGGCAGGAATTTCTGAAGTGGAGATGTGGCCGGCGGCTCACACTCGCAATATGAATGCAACAGGAGCTGCCAGTTGGCTGAGCCATCCGCTCATGCACCATGGGAACAGGAAAAGGTGAGTATTCGGGCACACTGGGGGGTTGTTTAGACTCTAGAGCAGAGTTTCCAGGGGGTTTTGTTCTGCTTAAAAGTGAAACAAAACCCAACACGCCCAGCCCTGGAAGCCCAAAGTTGACAGGGCCGGCCTGAGACAACCCAAATCGGGATGCCCCGTTTATATCCCCCATGCCGCAGAATTCACCTTTTCTGCCTGCTCCCTTGCCGATGTAAACATAGCGGCCACATCCCAGCATATCGGACTGTGGCACGTTCCTGCCCCCAGGCTCTCGGATAGGATAGGGGCAGGAGCGAGCCTGCGTCTGACGATGAGGCCGCTCACAGCGCATGGGGCCAGGGAAAGGAGAGTATGTACCTGGTGATCTGGGGGGTTTCACACAGTGGGGCACCCTGGGTGCAATGGACAAAATCCGGGATAGTCACAATCCCAAGTTTTGTTCCGCTTTAAAGGATAGCTGCGCTTCACATCCACAATGCACCTGTTCACCTGTGTAAGCGGCATCACCGCCCCGGTCAGAGAAAAGTATCTGGCTTGCAGGGACAGGTAAGTATTAAGAGCCGTTTTTTACTAGGGCATAGTACTTACATTTAATTTGGACCGGGACCCCAATTATGGCTGGAGGTAGGCAGCCATCTTTCATGGTTGCTGACCAACCTGCGCCTCTGCAGCCAGCATGCCACAACCTAATCTGCTGCATCCTGCTATCAACAGCATAGGCTGCTGTTGATAGCAGAAGGCAGCAGATTAGGTTGTGGCATGTGGGCTGCAGAGGAGCAGGTTGGTCAGCAATGGAAGTGGTCTATGTTGGCTGTCGGCAGCCATCTTTATGGCGCTGCGGGTACAGTTTATAGCAGGAGACAGCAGGTTAGGTTGCAGCAGCAGGTTGGATGGGGGGGGGGGGGGGACCGGGGCTGGAATGTGAGAAGTCGGCGGCCCCGGCTCTCAGCTGTACACAGACATACGCTCCATTTCACGCTTTGTATTTTGCAACTCAAGTTCAAAAGCATTCCAGCGTGGGACCAGCCCAACCTCAGCCCCGCCTCCCCTCTCTCCACCCGAAATCCCAGAGGCCTCTGCTTCACATCGACATGTAAATACAGAAAGCGCTGCCAATGGCTTTTGTTACAGGGCGACGCAGCTCCTCAATACTCCCAGGACTGTACAGCATGGAAAGCAGGGCAAGTGCCGGGAAGCAGGGCATGAGTTATCTTGGTGCAGGATGGGTTCAAGCGGAAAACAAAACCCTAGGTGGCCAGCCCGGGATTCTAAAAAGACTTCAGCACAGGTCTTCACCCTGGGACATCCCAAATTGTCCTGCTTTGTGAACCCCTCCTGTGCCAAGTCGCCACAAAACTCACTTTTGTGGCTCCCACAGTGACGTAAACAATGTCGTCTGCATCCCCATCTCTGAGCTGGGGTGCACTCCCGCTCCCAGCCATTTAGACATGGGAGAGCGCCAACGTCAATAGGGGGGCTGGGGATGCGGCCACCCTGGCTCCCTATTGCCCAGCCATGTCTTAAAGTGGACCAAAACCCAGGACAGTCAATCGCTTTTACTATCCTGGGTTTTGGGACACCCCGATCGGGGATGCCCCACTGTGTGAAACCCCCCAGATCGCCGCAGCCACCTCACCTCTTCCCAGCCCCATGGCATGTCTAAGAGCTGACGGCCGCACCTCCTCTGCATCCCTCTAACAGGGAGCGTGCCCGCGCCAACCATTCACAAATGCATGGCGCGGGCACGCGCAGAGCTAGAGGGAAGCGGAGGATGCAGCCGCCAGAGCCGCTGCTCTTAGACGCGCCGTGAAGATATATGCAACCAAATCTCTGTCTTTCCACATAGTTAGACATGTTTGTTGCTTGATATTTAGTTGATGAGAGGGTTAAACTGGGCGGTAAATTAGTTCCCAGGCCCTGAATAATAATAATAATAATTTTGTATAAATAATAGTGATTGAGCTGCTCCCACCCCCCTTTATTCATTTGAATTGCCATGAGCACAAGCAGGGAGGAATTCAGCTAATATGGATTTCTCCCTGTGAAGTGTTCTAAAGGGAGGCTGGCAGCTTCCCAGGTGAGTAGCTCTCAGATATTTGTCTGCATTGCATGTCCCAACTTTGGGGACTCAGAATTAAGAGTAGGGACCACACTAAACACAGAGTGCCTTGCCGGGGCAGTGTGGCTTCCACATGTATCTGCAGATATATGCAACCAAATCTCTGTCTTTCCACATAGCTAGACATGTTTGTTGCTTGATATTTAGTTGATGAGAGGGTTAAACTGGGCGGAAAATTAGTTCCCAGGCCCTGAATAATAATAATAATTTTGTATAAATAATAGTGATTGAGCTGCTCCCACCCCCCTTTATTCGTGGGACTGGGAAGAGGCGAGTTGGCTGCAGCGTTTTGGGGGGTTTCACACAGCGGGGCACCCCCAGGGAAAGGTCCAAAACCAAGGAAAGTCAAAATCGTGCGTTTTGGTCTACTTTAACAGAGTCGAATTCCAGGCATTAAAGGGCCACTCCAGCTTCTGTGTAAAATATGAACATGTCGGCGGGCAATCAACACAACAGGCTAGGAAACTCTCCTTTCCATTGCGCATGTTGCTCAACCAATCAGCACGCTTGGCTCCATTTTGCTCTGCTTGCTGCACAGCGGCTGAATGGAGATGATCATGCCGCCGGCCTCACCCGTTGGCTTTTCAAGCAGTGGGTGTGCCCGTGCTGCGCATTCAGAAAGGCCTGGCGCAGGTACGTGCACAGTTAGGGGTATGCTGTGGATGCGACCGCGAGATTGGGGGGGGGCTCACACAGCACGGCATCCAAGTTCCCAATGAAACCAGCCCCGTCCCCTCTCTCCAGGTGAAATCCCAGAGGCCTCTGCTTCACATTGACATGTAAATGCAGAGGGACTCAGGCGGCCCTGGAGTCTTTTAGAAGCTTGCATATTTAGCCTCTTTGTGCCATATAGGGTCCAGATCCACCTACTTCCCCCCGCCAATTAGATTTTTTTTCCTTTTTAAAGCTGACTTTAAAGCAGGCCTATAATTGATTTGCTGCTTTAAAGTGGACCAAAACCCATGCCGATCGGCCCGGCAATCTATAAGCTTCCTGGGCCGATCTATCCAAAAACGGGGTGCCCTGCTGTGTGGAACCCCTCAGGTTGCCCCATACTCTTACCTTGTTTCCCGGTCCAACGGCGCATGCGCAAGCTGCATCCCCGATATCCCTCTAGCAGGGCGCATGCCTGGGCCAGCCATTTATGAATGGCCAGCGCAGGCACGTTCCATGTTGGAGGGAAGCGGGGGATGTGCCCACTAGCGCGCTCAGAGCCAAAGGCTTAAGAGGACGTGACGTCAGCGGATCTGAGCACACCGATTGGGCGAGTGGCCACGCATGCACTGTAGGACTGGGAAGAGGCGAGTAGGCATCGGCGATCTGGGGGGGTTTCACACAGCAGGGGTGCCCTGGGGAAAAAGGACCAAAACCCGAATAGTCAAAATCTTGGGTTTTGGTCCACTTTAAAACCTTAACCCACATGGCATTGTACGGTGAGCACCCCTGGGAGACAGGAATGGTTGTAAATGGCCCCGAGAGACACAAACACGGCTACTAAAAATAAGCCGCAATCCCTCAAGGGGCCGCAAACTCATCCCAGATGCCCCGTGTCGCCACTCTTTTGGATTTAATTAAAGCACGCCCCATTACAGCCACATATTAGAAGTGATTCACAGCTCCCGGGCTCCCCAGGGTGAGCGGCAAAGCCCCTCATTGACTTGTATGCTCTGGAAGGAGGAGGGGGAGCTGGGAATAACAAACACCAGGGGGTGGGGGGGGTCATTCAGGAAGACCACAAGCCAGCAGCTGCTATTACAGCTCACAACTAGGAGGAAGATCTTCTCCGGTTACCAAACACCGGCTTTATCACAGAGCTGAAGGGTTCCCACCAGCCCCAGCAAATGGCGGCACCCTATAGGGCCCTTTTACACCTCCGTGTTTACATTTCATTGGAATAGAAATACTCCATCACAATAAAAGCTGGGGGGGGTGGGGGTCTGACGCAATCAATGAGCACCTTTCCATTCATGCAGGTCTATGGGCCAAAATGGTACCCCATTGCACAGCGGGCATCTCAAATGGCTGTTTCAAACTGTTCCGATTGGACGAGAGCCTGTACATGCAGCGTTGGTCTAGGGACAGGTAAGCGATTGCCTCAGGGCTCACACAGCGGGGCTCAATCTTCGGGGAAGACAAGTGGTCGTTCCTGCCGTGACTGGTTTTGTACCACTTTAAAGTGGACCAACACCCGGGGGGGGATCGGCCCGGGAATCTATAAGATTCCTGGGACGATCAGATCCCCCCCCCCCGTGGGGCATCCGAAATCGGGATGTCTCGCAGGGTGAAACCCCCCAGGAAGCCTAGAAACCTTACCCTAACCCCGTTCCAACGGCGCATGCGCGGGCCGCGGCCGAGTCTCGCGCTTCCCTCTAGCAGGGCGCGCACCCGCGTTAGAGGGAAGCGTGAGACACGGCCTCCAGCGCTCAGAGCCGCTGTGGTTGGACGCCGCTTGTACGTGCATACCACAGCGGCTCTGAGCGCTCCGATTGGACGAGCGCCCGCGTAGGAGCGTGGTGAGGTGAGCGTTTCCGGGCGTACTGGGGGGTTTCACACAGCGGGGCACCCCACTGAAGTGGACCAAAACCCAGGATAGTGAAAAAAAGAGGAACATCCGAGACCCCCATCCACCGATTGGGATGCCCCGCTGTGTGAAACCCACCCCCCCCAATAGCCTGATACACTCACCTGTTCCCAGAGCCCTTGCCACATCTTGTCGCCTGCATCCCCAACATACCCCTAGCTGGGGTGTATACCTGGGCCAGGCCTCTATGAATGCCCAGCTCAGGCACC
Organism: Gastrophryne carolinensis; assembly: GCA_027917425.1. Classification (NCBI taxonomy): domain Eukaryota; kingdom Metazoa; phylum Chordata; class Amphibia; order Anura; family Microhylidae; genus Gastrophryne; species Gastrophryne carolinensis. The sequence goes on along the minus strand of CM051238.1, from coordinate 9,151,821 downwards.
TACCCTCAATTCCGCGCAGGTCTGCAGCTCAGAAACCCTAGGTTGTGGCACTCATTGTGCCTGTGGACAGCCCCCTATGATCACTGCACACCCAGTTACCCTTTAGACGAGGGCATGCGCTCCTGCCCCAGCCTATTTGAATGGCCGGGCGCTGGAGCACATCTCAGCCCAGAGATGCGGCCGCTGATGGTTACAGCGCATCGAGAAGCAGGACAAAGATGGGTTGTGCAGCAACCTGAGAGGGCTTCACACAGCGGGGGCAGCCCTGGAGTTGGCCAACATGGGGGTTTGCCCCGCTTTAAACTCTGTAGCATCTTGTTTGTAATATTATTCCATAGCGCTGTACAAAGTAGTAATTACATATCCATGATCCCAGGGTCGGTGGCAGCAGGCAAGAGGGGCTTGCTTAGGCATTTATGCTGATCCCCGACATTGGCGTACTAGTGTCACCCCCTCTTTGCTTGAATGGTTGGGAGAGGTGGAGAACATCAGGAGGATGGAGGAGATGGCATTGGAAGGGGTCGATGGGGGGGTCTCAGGTGTAATCCAGAAAATGGGCGATGTGGGAGGTCTCAAGGGGAACCCCGGGTTTCCAGGCTCTCCTGGAGAGGGATTGGTGGTAGGGAGGTGGCTAACAGGCAGGGAGAAATGGGGTCAGATACAGAGGGACGTTCTCGAGCTTGGGACGGGAGTACGGTGCTCCGGGATCCTATATTCTCTCTTTTGCTTCTTTGTCTATATTCTTTTCCTCTTTCCTGCCCTTCCTCTCCTCTTCCTTTACATAGAGAGGCAGGCGGGGCGGGCATGGCAGTGCAGGCTCTAATAAGGGCCGACACAAGGCAAACAGGAGGACCACAAAATTCGGGTGGTTTACAGTACATCTGGAGATAATCCCGACCACGGTTTTTAGCCCCCCTGGGCCTGGGAGCAATTCCAGGGCCTAGATGGGTACCGTATATACTCGAGTATAAGCCGAGTTTTTCAGCCCACTTTTTGGGCTGAAAAAAGCCACCTCGGCTTATACTCGAGTCAATACGGCGCCGTCAGCCGCTCCCGCCGCCGCCTGCACTTCCAGGCTGCTGCGTTCAGGTCGTCGGTGGGCGTGCCCCATATGGCCGGCGTCCAATTGAAAACATTGGACGCCGGCCATATGGGGCACGCCCACCGACGACCAGCGCGCAACAGCCAGGAAGTGCTGGCGGCGGCGGGAGCGGCTGACGACGGCGGCGACGGCGGCGGCGGGAGCGGCTGAAGGCGGAGGCGACGGCGGCGACGGCGGGAGCGGCTGAAGGCGGAGGCGACGGCGGCGGCTGGCGGCGGGAGCGGCTGACGGCGGCGGAGGGAGCGGCTGAAGGCTGGAGGCGGATGACGGCGGCGGGAGCGGCGGCGCTGAATGGAGAGAGCGACCGGCTGGAGGAGGAGGTTGGTGGCGGCAGCAGCAGCAGGTACCGTTTGTGTGTGTGTGAGTGTGTGTGTGCGTGCACGCTGGTTCATGCCCAGTCCTTTAGAGCAGGGGCAGGGCCAAAAAATGTGCCTTTCCTGTCCACAGCAGCATTAACCCTGCCTGTCCCTGCTTTCCCCCCAAGAATGTTTAATGCCTCGGCTTATACTCGGGTCAATAGCTTGTTCCACTTTTTGGGGGTAAAATTAGGTGCCTCGGCTTATACACGGATCGGCCTATACTCGAGTATATACGGTAAATGGTATGGTCTCGCGGTCCTGAAAGGGGTCTATAGTGATTTTTGTGCCGTCATGCTCACCCTACGCGTTATATTTTCTTTTTATTCTATGTATGGTTAAAACTTCTTATGCAAAAAAGAGACACCCTGTTAAGCACCACCATAAACAATCCAAATTAAGGGGAAGGGAGTGTGCCAATTCTGTAACTTAAATTGCTACTACAATATACAAAAAATCTTCTGTGGTTCCAGCCATCCACAGACAAAACACAGTTACCCAGAAAGCACCACTCTCACCCCAAATAAATTAATCAATAATACCGACTGATCTTAGTGTTCATTTTAATTAATCAATTCATCTATTTTTAAAAACACACTAAGACTATACAACACAATTACATACATTTAAAAACATATATACAAAATATAGCCTCAGCAGGAGCGACCTACACAACCCATACCAACCATATTATCCCAAATATCCCCCCCCCAGTATAAATCTCTATCACGAGATAAAAGTGCCAATCTCCAAAGTGACCAGTGCAAAATATGATCCATAAATATATGAAAACAAAACCTTAATCAACATAAATTCACCTCAATGTAAACAGCGATCACCTCCTGCTGAGAGAATATGTAAAACACCCACGCGTTCCGTGACTATATGCCACTTTCTCAAGGTGCCATGATGGTTAAAACTTCAATATAATATAAAATATAATATATTATATATTTTATTATATTTTATATTATATATTTTATTATATTTTATATTATATATTTTATTATATTTTATATTATATATTTTATTATATTTTATATTATATATTTTATTATATTTTATATTATATATTTTATTATATTTTATATTATATATTTTATTATATTTTATATTATATATTTTATTATATTTTATATTATATATTTTATTATATTTTATATTATATATTTTATTATATTTTAAATTATATATTTTATTATATTTTAAATTATATATTTTATTATATTTTAAATTATATATTTTATTATATTTTAAATTATATATTTTATTATATTTTATATTATATATTTTATTATATTTTATATTATATATTTTATTATATTTTAAATTATATATTTTATATTATATATTTTATATTATATATAAAATATAATATATAATATAATAAAAAAAAAAATATATATATAAATGAATTACAGACAAGGTAAAGCATACAGTACCGAAGCGCAAAAATGTTTGAACGTAATTAAAGACAGGAGAGCATCTTAAAGAGATCCGCCCTTGTGAGCTTACAGTCTCCATGCTGTACTTTTTACCCTGACTTTGTACAGAACAAGATGGCACTTTATAAATAAACCATTTACCCAAGCAGCGAGGAGCTCATACCACCAGGCTCGGCATTGCTCATGCTGTTCATTAGCTCCCTGCCGAGCGCACAGCCAGCTCCAAGCACACAATCAGAGGACGGGATGCGGCTTCCTCCTCCCTACGCCTCAGTGTTGATTGAGCAGAAGCAGCGGCTGCACGCTGTACGCCATATGGTGGGGGTATTTGGAACTTCCTTTGTGTGGCAGTAAATATAAGGTCACTGGAAATAATGCGAGACTGATTAGCAGGCCACATTCACCAACAAGCCCCCCCCCCATATGCGCGTTTCTGCCATAAGCAATAAATATAAATAAAACCAACTTTCCAAATACATAATTCTGGAGGATGCCCATCCATGAGGATCTGATCGCTTAGTCTGGCCTGAGCTCCCCATATACGCATTTCTGCCATAATATAAATAAAATCAACTCTCCAAATCCATAATCTGAGGCTGCCTATTTATAAGGATCTGATCGCTTAGTCTGGCCTGAGCTCCCCATCTACGCATTTCTGCCATAATATAAATAAAATCAACTCTCCAAATCCATAATCTGAGGCTGCCTATTTATAAGGATCTGATCGCTTAGTCTGGCCTGAGCTTCCCCATATGAGCATTTCTGCCATAAGCAATATAAATAAAATCAACATTCCAAATCCATCACCTGAGGCTGCCCATACATGAGGATCTGATTGCTTAGTCTGGCCTGAGCTTCTAGGCCACCAACAGCACCCTCGGCTAATTGACGCCTCCACTTGCCCTGTATGAGAGCGGCAGAAGTAAAACACCCTCCGTAGGAATAAATCAAGGCAACTGGACGCGTTGTGTTATTTTCTTGAAGGCATATTGCTGGTCATCCGACCTGCCGTCAATCCAGAGTGACAACTGTTAAAGTGAACCCGGGATTCGCACTATCCCGAGTTTTGTTCATTGCCACAAGGGCACCGTGAATTGGAATGCGATTAGGTAGGTGAGCACAGCCAGGTGGTGCCAGTACACCGGGAATAAAACACGTTGCACAATGATTTGTATTGGGGCCCACAAAAGAACCTGTATAAAAAGGTGCTGCACACACCTAATAAAAATTTTAGTGATTTTAGTAGAATAAATAGTTCCTCTGATAAAAAATATACACACAAACACTACACAAGATAAAAAGCATTTATTTGGGAGGTCAAGCTGTGGGTAATCTCTCGGTTCGGCTTTAAAACGTACCGACGCGCAGGCTCTCGACCAATCAGTGCCGTCTGGCATGCGTATTAAACAGGAACATCGGAGGCCCTAGAATTTAAAAGACTCCATCCGATTTCCAGTCCATGGGGCATCCCTAACTGCCCCGAAGTTTGAAACCTCACCCGATCTCGAGCCGCAATCCCAAGCATACACCTCTAGCTCAGGCCCGTACCCGCGTCACAATTTTGATTTGGGATGCCCCGGGGGACCAATGTCCAGACCTGGAATCCTTTAGATTTCAGTGGCAGCCGCTTTGCGTTTTACTCCTCTTCAAAACTTAGGTTGGCGGCCGCAACCGATCAACAAAGAGAGAAGGCCAGCACGGGTAAGTGGCAGGGGGGCACCAGCGGAATGAGGCCGCAGCATATTTTCCTAAGCCTACAGAGTCGGAGCATCCTGTAATAGTCATTCTGAGCCCTCACCATGACAGAATGACTATATAAAGGACTCTCCGTGGGGTGGGCGCAGATAATGGCAGATCTACAGGCTGGGAAAGTGCGGCTGTGAAGCTGACACATGGGAAGCTGCGGGAAGAGCACATTTTATCGTGACATCGCCATCTTCCCCGGAGGCCGGGGGGGGAAAAAAAAAGACTAAATAATTAGTGTGCATGTGATGAGGCCGGGAGTTTTGGCAGCGCGGCGCATCAGATTGCACGCTGCTGTGTACACATGGCTGAGCATCAAAGAAAACATTCATCGTTCCTGCGAGTAAATAGAAAGCAGACCTCTGGATTAACGCCCGCACGGCTCATGCCAAGCGGCTCCAGCTCCAAACCTGACACTGGAAAATAAAATAAAAACCTTATCTAGGGAAGATCATCTTATTCATGGAGTACAGAAATGTCAACGCACCCTCGCGGCCCCGGCTACACGTGTACCAACACACAGGGGGCCTCCAGCCAACAAGCAGCACTGGCTGGGGCCTCCTTGTGAATCCTAGTGACAGGGTAAAGGAGCAGGTGCCGCCAGAGGCCCGCTCATGTGCCATGGAATTGAGAAGATACATGCTGCAACGTTCAGAAGCGACCAAATAGACAGGGTCCCAACAGGTCTAGTATAATATTATAAAGTGGACCAAAGCATAGGATTTTTATGACACAGAAGCAAACCCGTCATGAGAACACCAGAAAGGTAAGATTGCGGGGTTCACACAGGGGTACATGACCTAGCGTTGCCAAACCATCATGCAATACAGCCATACAAATGATTGCGGCATGCTTAAATGCTATAGGAATGTTTACATACATACATACATATAAATTTAATATATATAAATAATATATAATAAATATATATAATATATAATAAATATAAATAATATATAATAAATAATAAATAATATATAATAAATATATATAATATATATTATATATATATTTATTATATATATTATATATATATTATATATATTATATATATTTATTATATATATATATATAATATATATAATATATATAATATATAATATATAATAAATATACATAATATATAATAAATATACATAATATATAATAAATATACATAATATATAATAAATATAATATATAATAAATATATATATAATATATAATAAATATATATAATATATAATAAATATATATATTTATTATATATATTATATATATTTATTATATATATTATATATATATATATATATATAATAAATATATATAATATATATAATAAATATATATAATATATATAATAAATATATAAAATATATATAATAAATATATATAATAAATATATATAATAAATACATATATATATATTCTGCACATAACTCAGTACAAACTAGTTCTGCTTGGTTAGATGCTATGGGAAAATTTCACAGCAGGGCATCAGGAATAAGGAATCCCCAGGGGTACTTAATTTAGCGCTTCCCATCCACCGTACAACCTGGCCGTACAAACTAGCGCCGCATTGTTAAATGCTACAGGAACGTTTCCTTACATTACAAAACCTGTGTTTAAAGTGGACCAAAACCAGCCCTGGACTCTATGAGAGCCGGCTTATACCCCACAGCGCTGTGCAACGCCCCCCGGTTCACCTATAATTTTTTACACCGGACCTTCAGCGTGATTTAATGAAAAGCCCAAACTCTTAAAAAACGGTTCCCCAGCATCTAAAATTAATATATTTTACGTTTTTAGTCACTTACTTATTATTCTTTCCCCCACTGGGCTGCAACTCTGTTCAGGAATTTAGGATACGGGCGCCGCCATCTTGACTCAGAAGGATCACACTTACTGAGGAGAGGAGGATAAGGTACAGGGGGGCGGGTTATAGCTGTACTTTGCTCAGACAGAGCAGAGCTGGGGTCAGGTAAAGGTCAGCAGTCCCAGAATGCAGAGCAGCACAGTCAGGAGGCACTTCCTGTTTGCAGGCTGCCTGATAAAATGGCGGCTTCCATAAGCCGCCATCTTGAATGTTTAAAGGCTCATAAAATGCAGTAGATGCAGGTAGGATGATTTTTAATGTGGCCAATCTGTATGTACAGGGTGTGGGAAACACATAAGATAGGCTCTTATTCAGAGTGAAGGTCCGGATTAATGCGGGCAATCTGTATGTACAGGGTGTGGGAAACACATAAGATAGGCTCTTATTCAGAGTGAAGGTCTGCTTTAACTTTCCGCCGAACACAGCCGGCATCACTCGCATCCCTTCTCGGCTGTGCGCAGCCGCGCCACAAGCCAAAGGATGCTGCGGCGAGCCTCCAATGTGTGCGGCTGGGGTTTCCATTCAGCTTCTCCAGGCGCATCCAGAGAATCTGATAGGACAAGCGCCCACGCAGTTGAACAAGGAAAAGCGAGTAGATTCGGCGAACAGCAGGGCACCACAAGCTGGGGTGCCCCAGGGGGAAAGATCAAAGCCTGGGGATAGTGGAAATCCTGGCCTTGGGTCCACTTTACAGCAGATCAAAACCCTGGAGGCCTGTGAATGCACAGTGAGATTGCAGAGACGAGTATATGACGCAACCAGAGGCTGCCTTTAAAGTGGACCAAAACCCACATTTTTAACTAGAATCCCCTGAATTGCTGCACCCATGAACAGCACATTTTACTAATCCCAGATAATGCCATTTGTTTTAGCAGTAAAGCTCCACCTCCTCCATTCGTTTCCAATGATGTGTGTGGCAATGTCGCCATTGCCACTGTCGCGTGTGGCAATGTCGCCATTGCCACTGTCGCGTGTGGCAATGTCGCCATTGCCACTGTCGCGTGTGGCAATGTCGCCATTGCCACTGTCGCGTGTGGCAATGTCGCCATTGCCACTGTCGCGTGTGGCAATGTCGCCATTGCCACTGTCGCGTGTGGCAATGTCGCCATTGCCACTGTCGCGTGTGGCAATGTCGCCATTGCCACTGTCGCGTGTGGCAATGTCGCCATTGCCACTGTCGCGTGTGGCAATGTCGCCATTGCCACTGTCGCGTGTGGCAATGTCGCCATTGCCACTGTCGCGTGTGGCAATGTCGCCATTGCCACTGTCGCGTGTGGCAATGTCGCCATTGCCACTGTCGCGTGTGGCAATGTCGCCATTGCCACTGTCGCGTGTGGCAATGTCGCCATTGCCACTGTCGCGTGTGGCAATGTCGCCATTGCCACTGTCGCGTGTGGCAATGTCGCCATTGCCACTGTCGCGTGTGGCAATGTCGCCATTGCCACTGTCGCGTGTGGCAATGTCGCCATTGCCACTGTCGCGTGTGGCAATGTCGCCATTGCCACTGTCGCGTGTGGCAATGTCGCCATTGCCACTGTCGCGTGTGGCAATGTCGCCATTGCCACTGTCGCGTGTGGCAATGTCGCCATTGCCACTGTCGCGTGTGGCAATGTCGCCATTGCCACTGTCGCGTGTGGCAATGTCGCCATTGCCACTGTCGCGTGTGGCAATGTCGCCATTGCCACTGTCGCGTGTGGCAATGTCGCCATTGCCACTGTCGCGTGTGGCAATGTCGCCATTGCCACTGTCGCGTGTGGCAATGTCGCCATTGCCACTGTCGCGTGTGGCAATGTCGCCATTGCCACTGTCGCGTGTGGCAATGTCGCCATTGCCACTGTCGCGTGTGGCAATGTCGCCATTGCCACTGTCGCGTGTGGCAATGTCGCCATTGCCACTGTCGCGTGTGGCAATGTCGCCATTGCCACTGTCGCGTGTGGCAATGTCGCCATTGCCACTGTCGCGTGTGGCAATGTCGCCATTGCCACTGTGGCGTGTGGCAATGTCGCCATTGCCACTGTGGCGTGTGGCAATGTCGCCATTGCCACTGTGGCGTGTGGCAATGTCGCCATTGCCACTGTGGCGTGTGGCAATGTCGCCATTGCCACTGTGGCGTGTGGCAATGTCGCCATTGCCACTGTGGCGTGTGGCAATGTCGCCATTGCCACTGTGGCGTGTGGCAATGTCGCCATTGCCACTGTGGCGTGTGGCAATGTCGCCATTGCCACTGTGGCGTGTGGCAATGTCGCCATTGCCACTGTGGCGTGTGGCAATGTCGCCATTGCCACTGTGGCGTGTGGCAATGTCGCCATTGCCACTGTGGCGTGTGGCAATGTCGCCATTGCCACTGTGGCGTGTGGCAATGTCGCCATTGCCACTGTGGCGTGTGGCAATGTCGCCATTGCCACTGTCGCGTGTGGCAATGTCGCCATTGCCACTGTCGCGTGTGGCAATGTCGCCATTGCCACTGTCGCGTGTGGCAATGTCGCCATTGCCACTGTCGCGTGTGGCAATGTCGCCATTGCCACTGTCGCGTGTGGCAATGTCGCCATTGCCACTGTCGCGTGTGGCAATGTCGCCATTGCCACACTTATGTACTGACTGAATACTACTGAATATGAAGAGTGGCAATATTATTATTGTTTATTTATATAGCGCCATCATCTTCCGTAGCGCTTTACAAAGTAGTAATTACAGACAGGGTAGAAACATAAGGTACATATAATATATCCAGCGCAGTTTTACAGAGTTGACCATGGATATTCTGAGTACAAGACACAATAGGAGAGAGAGCCCCGCCCCTGAGGAGCTTACATTCATTTCTAGTTCTACACACCAAGGAGGGAGTATCAGCAGGGGCTTTGGCAAAATATATTTCACAAGTGCAGTGGGTTTTGGTCCGTTTTAAGCCCTGAAACACGTTGCGTCGCTCCTTTGAGTCCCACAGTATCTGGGTCAAGCTTTTATTCCTATTTATTGAATGTTAAGTTCTATGGGCTTTCCCTGGCATGGCAGCTGGCAATCTTTCTACTCGATTCCAGGGGGTTTCACACACCGGGACAGAATAAATTGGAATGACCCGGCTTTTACCTGAGGCAAGTGTGTTTTGGACTACTTCAAAACCTTGTATGACTCCATGGCTGAAAATACTCCTCCATAATTTTGGGGGGAGGTATATTTTTACTTTTCTGGCAAAAGTGTAGCAAGACTAAAGCAACCACGTCTTTATAGAAGACAACTTCATATGACAAATTCCCCCTAAAATAAGCAATAAAAGTCTGGCACTTACCCTCTGGTGGGGTCCAGAGCGATGGCTCGTGGCTGGTCCAGTTCCTGCCAGAATAATACTTTCCGTAAGGAGCCATCCAAGTTTGAGACCTCTATCCGATTGGTCTCCGAGTCCGTCCAGTACAATTTCTCCCCCAACCAATCACAAGCCAGTCCGTCTGGCGACACCAAGCCCGAGATGACGATCTCCTGGTTGCCCTCAGTCTTGTTGAAATGGATTTTCTTGATGGCCTCCTCGCTCACGTCGCTCCAATAAATTAAGCCTTGGGAAAAGACAAAGTCCACGGCGGCAGCATCCTCCAGGCCGCTGACCACCACGGTAGAGTTCCCTTTGCTCCATCCGGCGTCCACCAGCCGTAGGTCGCGCCGGTTGGCGTACAGAAGTAACGGAGACGCTGAGGAAGAGGTTAAGAGAAATGGATTAGATTTTTAAAAACTGCAGAAACAGCGGGCAACAAAGTCTGAAGGGACAATGGGAACCACACAAACTGACCCCTAAAGCTTAAAGTGGACCAACACCCAGGGGGGATCGACCCGGAAATCTATAAGATTCCCGGACCGATCAGATCCCTCCCCGCGGGGCATCCGAAATCGGGATGTCCCGCGGGGAGGAACCGCCCAGGAGGCCCACAAACCTTACCTCAGCCCCGTTCCATCGCGCGCATGTGCGAGCCGCGTCTCGCGCTTCCCTCTAGCAGGGCGCGCACCCGCGCCGGCCGTTTGTGAATGGCCGGTGCAGGCGCGCTCCCTGTTAGAGGGAAGCGCGAGGCGCGGCCTCCAGCGCTCAGAGCCAGCTGAGCTGGTATGCGCGTCCAGGCGGCCTTGGACGCGCATACCACAGCGGCTCTGAGCGCTGTGATTGGCTGGCGCGGTCACGTGGGAGCGGGGAGAGGTGAGTTTTTTGGGGGCTTTCTGGGGGGTTTCAGACAGCCGATCAGGGTGCCCCACCGAAGTGGACCAAAACCCAGGATAGTCAAAATCCTGGGTGTTGGTCCAAAGCAGAACAAAAACCAGGGTTTTGATCCTTGCCCCCCGGAGGCATCCCGATTTGGGATGTCAAGCTGTGTGAAACTTCGCTATAGAAGTTGGAGACACACATGTGCTACTTGCGTGTTGGACGCACCTGGAGATACCCATGTAGTCTCTTCTTACATCACTTCTGCTAACTTTTTTCCACCTTACCCGTGCTCAGTTCGCTACAATTTACATCTGCCTACCTCTACTCACCTCTCCTCACCCTGCCACCCCCCTCTTCCCACCTTACATCTACCCATCCTTGCTCACCCCACTGCTTCCCACCTTTACTCACCCCCGGGCAGAGGTCGCAGTAAAAGCACATTTATGCACAATATATGCTTTCGGCTATGCAACGCTTTCACCGAAACACATCAATCTATATCCTCTGGGAGCTCAACTGGCTTCTCCCATTAGTTCACAATGACCACAACCCACGTGCCGACAGCCCTGGAATCTACAAGACTCCCTCCCCCCCGGCACAGCCAGAATATGGATGTTTGAAACCACCCAGGTCACCTAGAATCTCACCTTCTTTCCCAGTCCAACAGCGCATGCACGAGCAGCGGACGCACCCCCCCCCCCTTAAAGTGGACCGTCACCCAGGGGTGATCGGCCCAGGGAATCTATAAGATTCCCGGGCCGATCACCTCCCTCACCGCGGGAAAACCCGAGATCGGGATGTCCCGCGGTGAGGGACCCCCCCAAAAGAACGTACGTCATCAGCGGCGGACGCCTCCCGCGCGCCCCTCTAGACGTGCGCGCGCCAGCAGTTTGTGAATGGCGGGCGCGCGCCCTGTCAGAGTGACGTGCGGGAGGCGGCGGCGGACGCGCTGTCTTGTCCGTCGCTGTCACCCGCTTGTCCGACGGCGGGGATTGGACAGCGCGGCCACGTGGGAGCGTGATGAGGTGAGTTTTGGGGGCTTTCTGGGGGGTTTCACACAGCGGGGTACCCCCCTGAAGTGGACCAAAACCCAGGATAGTCAAAATCCTGGGTGTTGGTCCACTTTAAGCAGGGCAAGTGCCCATGCCAGACATTTGTTTATGGCCCACCTGTTAGAGGGTAGTTTTATTTTAACAGTTAAACCATATCCCTTCTTGCTTTAAAAGAGCTACGAGGACTGTGGACTTATTTTGGTACAATTTATAAAACTGAGCACCCCATAGTGGGTACTTTGTTGGGACAATACAGGGGTACTTAACGTAAAAAGGTTGAGAATCCCTGGATTAGAGCAACAGACGTAAATGCTTCTATTTAAAACTGCCACCCAGTATGTCAGCGCTAAATATATACGCTAAAGAAACACCGATTCTGGGAAACCTAGACGATCCGCAATGAGTTTCAGCCTTACCTACAAAACCACAACACTGGAAGTTCCCCAAGCGATCTCATTGGCCTCTGCAAAATACAAGGGGTCCGCCATTGTACGGCGGATCACGGGAGGCCGCGCTTTAAATGTGTCCTGCCGCTAACGCTAAACACAGAGGGGACCTTTGTTCTGAACACGTAAAAGGTTTCCATCGTTTACCCTGCTCGGCACATTGTGTAAACCCCGCATGACAGACGGGTCCCTGACAATTAGCAGCAGCCAGTCGCTCCAGCCTCACATCTGTACTCCATTACTTTTAACTGTTTGCACGCCTCCCGTTTCGGCTACACGTCAAACCCTTTAAATAATAAACACTCGCCCTTCCAGGCCGCTGAAAAGAAAAAAAAAAAAAACTGATATAAATATAGATTCTGGGAGCATTCCTGGGGAGCCTCACAAATCAAAGAATTATTAGCCCCTTTTGCTTAGTGAAAGGCGGAGGCCGACGAGGAGTCTGATAAGGACTTCCAGGTGTATGAGGAGCCCCAGCTGGGATCCGCCATCCCCAACAGCCCGCCAGGAATCTCCATAAAGAGCCATGAAACGACTGGGAAGCCCCCCCCCCCCCCACACCTTGTCCCAGAGTGACCCCAACACAGGCAGCAGTGCGCTTCCGGGCCTACTCCTCGCCGCTGACGTTTCTTTACACCTAGATACAATATAATTGTTTCCTCAACTGGGGCCCGGCCAGAAATCCCTGTAATCAGCCACTAACACTGAAACGGGCCGGCAGTAAAACTCACTACTCGTCTCCGCCTTTTTAGATTGTAAGCTCACAAGGGCAGGGTCCTCCCTCCCAATGTACTGCTGTATCACTACTAACAAAACACAAGGTAATGATCAAGAAGATGATGTCCTATCTAGCTACTAATAACTACTTATTTAGGTCATTTTTATCCTTGTACAGCTCCAAGAAATAGGCCAGTGCTCTATCAATATTAAAAAAGAATTAAATATTTGGGTCCCCCCCTGGCTTTGTTCTCATGTTTATGATTCAGTTACAGGCAGGTGGCTCCACTTAGGATTCACAGTGTTGTATGTTACACTGGTAGGGATTTTAATCACATATGTTTAGTAGATTTTAGTTCATAGCTCTTATTAGATTTGTATTGGTTTGGTTATTAGGTGCTATTTAGCACATATGGATTTATGGTATACTGCACTTTTGCACTTTAGCTTGTAGCCAGGTTTATTATTTATGTAATTGTCATTATATTTATTAGAACCGCCATTCCTACTGCCCCCACAATTTGTCTCTTTCCTTATTTGTACATATTGTTGTCTTCAGTGTTTTTTTAATTTTGTCTAGTACATGTAATGTTTTCTAGTAATAAAGAGATATCTATTTTTTGATAATATAGCGGTGGTGCCATGATTTGACGGGTGTGTGGGCAATTAGTGGGATTTGCCCCAAATATTTAATTCTTGAGTGTTGTACACCCACATGTGCACACCGCCCTCTGAGAATATACATTTTGTGTAATTCCCGGTGCAGTCTTAAATCACCTTTTTAATATTAAAAAAGAAAACGGAGAGATTTCAGGAAGTGTGGGCTCCCTGGATCCAGGAATTCAGGCCAGTGGACTTCGAGGTCAATCTTCTAACGATATGAGCCCCTTAAACCGGACCTTCAGCGTGATTTATTGAAAAGCCCAAACCCTTATAAAAACGATTCCCCAGCATCTAAAAAATTAATATATTTCATGTTTTTAGTCACTAACTTATTATTCTTTCCCCCACTGGGCTGCAACTCTGTTCAGGAATTTAGGATATGGGCGCCGCCATCTTGACTCAGAAGCATCACACTTACTGAGGAGAGGAGAGCGAGATAAAGTACAGGGGGGCGGGTTATAGCTGTGCTTTGCTCAGACAGAGCAGAGCTGGGGTCAGGTAAAGGTCAGCAGTCCCAGAATGCAGAGCAGCACAGGCAGGAAGCACTTCCTGTTTGCAGGCCGCCTGATAAGATGGCGGCTTCCGTAAGCCACCATCTTGGATGTTTAAAGGCTCATAACATGCAGTAGATGCAGGTAGGATGATTTTTAATGTGAGCAATCTGTATGTACAGGGTGTGGGAAACATATAAGATAGGCTCTTATTCAGAGTGAAGGTCCGCTTTAATAGGAGAGGGCTCTATAAGAGGTAACTCCCCCCTTTTCCTTATTTTTAATTTTTTGTATCTACCCCTTTCTATATCTTCTCTGTTATGCCTCTTCTCTTCCTCTATTTCTATCCCCGTCCACTCCTACCTGACCTCCCTCCCTTATCCTTCCCCTCCCTTGGTTCTCTATTCCAGTCGATTGATTATGGGCCATAGGCTTTTATATATGCTACCGGGGTATCCTAGGTTAGGCAAAGATGTGTAACGCAGTAGCAATTTGCTTGTTGGATGTAAAACAGTTATAACTGTATTTTCATGAACAGTAGTCCCTTGGACTACAGTATTGTAACTGCTGTGATTACCTTTTATTAAACAATAAAAATGTAATGTGCAAAAAAATAAATACAAATTCTACACAAGCCGCTTACCTTCCCCTGAACCCATGTCCCCTCTACTTATAGAACAGCCTTCCATCAGTATCAGGCCTAAAACCTTCCAGGTGACAATTATTTTGACAGTTTTCCGGGAGGGGCATCCCAAATCAGGCTGCCTGGAGGGACTCGTTTATGAGTGAAGGTCTACTGAGGGGGTAGGAGACATAAGCCAGAGGAAAAGGAGGGTTTAACCTAGTAAATAATTGCAGAAAGGATGCCTGGAGAGTTAGGCAAGTATATTTTATTCAAATGTATCCTTAAAATGGATTAAGAGACCATTAGACCACTAGTTTTTTGCGCAACTCTTTTTACTACTATTCAACTCCTTTAACCTTGCTTCTGTAAGTTTCTTATTTTTTTCTTTATTTTACCTTTTAGATGGTTTAATCCCCCAGACTCGTAACATTTTAGTTCTCAGGTCTTTGTTGATCCTTCGTAAATAAGTGTGGGACAGGATCGATCCCAAATCAGGATGCCTGTAGGGACTCATTTATAACTGAAGGTCTATTGAGGGGGTAGGAGACATAAGCCAGAGGAAAAGGGGGGTTTAACCTAGTAAATGATTGCAGAAAGTATGCCTGGAGAGTTAGGCAAGTATATTTTATTGTAGTGTATCCTTAAAGTGGATTATAAAGAGACCCTCTGATCCCTCACCCTTGGGCATCCCCCCCCCCCCCCCCCCCAGAATCGTCGCAATAACATACTGATCAACCGTTCCAACAGCGCATGTGCGAGCCGCAAATGGGCTCCGCTATACTATTAGATAGCACAGGCACTTCTGAATGGCACACCCCTAACTAGAGGCCAGCGGGGATGCCATGCCACTGGATCGGCAGTAGGGTAAGTATTATTGCTGATCAGGTTTTACTTGGCAGGGTATTCAATATCAGGATGCCCCAGAGAAAAGGATTCCAAAAAAAAAAAAAAAAAAAGGAAGGAAGGAAGGGAGGACCACCATCACCGTTTTGGGATTTGTTCCCCTCCAGCAGGGCATCCCAATTTAGGATGCCGGTGTGAACTCACCTAACCGCTCAATTGCACTCATTTACTTGAGCTAACATAGGCAATGAAATCTGAATGAGCGCCTTCGGCATCCCTGCTCGCCTCTAGCTGTGGGCGTGCCATTTAGAAAGGCCTGGCATGGATGCCTGTCTGGCTAGAGGTATGCTGTGGATACGGTAGGGCACAGGGAAGAGGCTAGTAGAGCATTTCATATGATGAGGCGTCTCAAATCGGGATGCCACCTAAAAAATGAGTCCAAACCCCAAGCATCTCCTAAAGCACCGTTTCTGAACCTGTGGCCCGCATACCCCAGGGGGTACTCGGCAATGTTCAAGAGTTCACCAGCAGAGGGGGTTATGGGTCTGGTATAATATTTTAATAGTAAAACATTCTCTTACTTGCTTTAAAAAGTCCTACATGGCAAATGGTAACATTAGTAACTGATCACCTCCTTGGGGGGGGGGGGGGGTACTTAGTAGTAACCGCTTGTCCCTCGGAGGTACTTTGCATAAAAAGGTTGAGAACCACTGTCCTAGACTGTTCCTTGTCCTGCTTTAAATCGGTCCAACACCCTAAATGGGAATGTAATAGTCGTGGGGGCAATTAGATTGCTGGAGGGTCTTTCACCCCTGCGCTTCTGCAAACCCAACTTTCACTTCACGCACCGCGGTCCCCCAAGAAATCCGGCCCCCGCGATTGGCCGGCGGTGGCCAGGTGTTTGAGTCGATTCCGCATTTTTCTGACCGCGCTGAGCAATCAATTGCATGGACGGATATCGCCGGAGGGAAATCGTAGTGTAGATTAAGTGAAAGAGGGGTTTGCAGGGGTGAATGTGCAGGGGCTAGAGAGGGGGGGATCCAGCAAATGAGCTGCCCCCCTCTGCATCTCACAAAGCGGTCCAAGACCCAAATATATATCATATGGCAATACCCCCCCCCCCTCCAAAAAAAAAAAGTCGGCTCCAATCTAATATCATGGGATCAATAGCGGCCCGCCATCAATCACCATCAGGGTGACAACGGCCCTTACCTGACCCGCAACATGGCGGCCAAGCCGTGATTAATAGCCCGGTGACACAATTAAGACAAGATTTCCGGCCCTTGAGTATTCCACGCAGTCGTACGCTGCCCCTGGTTAGCAGTAAAAATAAGGCTTCACCCAGTATCTTTAAAGCTGAACAAAAGTTGTTAATTTGACTCTAAGGTATTTTTTCGTACTGCCAAGGGCATCCCGATTTGGGATACCCTGCCCCCATTTAGCCTGTAAAAACTCACCCTCCCAGCTCCAACGCCCATGTGCTGGTGGGATACCTTGAAGTGTGAAGCCCTCCAGTTAGCTCGTAAAAACTCACCCACAAGTCCAACAATAAACGTACGGAATCTCGTCCAATGGCACATCCCCGGCGGCACGTGCACTCCCACCCCAGAAACTCTGAATGGCTTGGACGGGAGCAAGCTCAATGAGAGCCGCCTGCCGAATTACGTAGTCACGGCAGGTAGGCCTGAGTATGTGCCGTTGGAGCCAGGGAGCTGGGTTTTGTTCCACTTTAAAGTAAACTTTCGATAAAGGACCTTAAAAAAATACTGGGTACGCCCGATTTATTTCCTCAGTTAATTGCGTATACCAGTCACAGAGAGGACAGCAACAAACTTTACCCAGTAATGCAGACATCACAATCCGTGAACAGTATAACACCCCTCACCCCCCCATTTTGTGCTCGAAACGTCGGGACCAGGCCGGTCCGGGGTGTGGAGGACGTCTGCTAGAAGCATTTCTACAAAAGAAACAAGGACGTTCGCAGAGTGTTTTCATTCCCACATCGTACAGGAATGCAGCGGCCTTTTGTCAGCGACTTTTAACCCCTCCGCAGCCGGTGAGCCGCACAAAAAGAAAAGACGAGATTTTTTTTGCGCAACTCTTTTTACTCCTCGATTGAACTCCTTTAACCTCACTTCTGTAAGTTTTTCTTCTGTTTTTTTTCTATTTTGTCTTTTAAATGGTTTAGCCCCCCAGACTCGTAACATTCTAGTTCTCAGGTCTTTGTTGATCCTTTGTAAATAAGCGTTGGACAGGATCGATCCTTTAACATCTTGGAGGCTGTTTGGATCGGCAAAAACCCTTTAAAGTGGACCAAAACCCACAGAGATCGGCCCGGGAATCCGATTGATTCCCTCCACCCGGGGCATCCAAAAATCGGGATGCCCCGCTGTGTGAAACCCCCCAGGCCGCCCCATACACTTACCTTGCTTCCTGGTCCAACGGCACATGCGCCAGTCACATCCCCGCAATCCCTCTAGCAGGGTCTGTGCTTGCGCCAGGCATTTGTGAATGGCCGACGCGGGCACGCTCCCTGTTAGAGGTAAGGGCCAGCGCGTTCTGAGTCGCTGGCCTTAGACGCCATGATGTCAGTGCTCCGTGCGCTCTGATTGGACGAGCGCTCGTGCATGAGCCGTAGGACCGAGAAAAGGCGAGTTAACTTCGGCGATCTGGGGGGTTTCACGCAGTGGGTGTAGTTTTGCATACGCTTTTTTCAAGCCCTCGTTTTTTTAAGGGGACCTGCAATCAATCATGGCTAAACGTCAGCTTCCTACATGGGGTGCACCAATTGGGCTCACATGATCGTGCCAACAGTAAAACAAAGGCCTTGATTCAATAAAGGTAGAAAAAATTCTCGTAGTAAAAAATTCAATTCATGAGAAAAAAGCCTGAGAATGTCCCTGTTACTGAATCACTAGATAAAAAGACAATGAAAGTCAATGGCAGCTTTTACTACAGTGTAGAAAGGAGTAAACAGTTCTCTACTTTTAAGAGTAAAAAAGTGCCATTGACTTTCATTGTTTTCTTAACTCGTGATTCAACAACAGTGAAATGCTCAGGATTTTTTCTCATGAATTGAAACTTTTACTACCATGAGAATTTTTTCTACCTTTATTGAATCGAGGCCAAAGTCTCCAAATTGGGCAAAACAACTCACCTAAGCCTGGTTCAATCGCCGGTGCACTTACATCCATCGCCAGTCACATGGGTCATGAGAACGCAGACCCCTGGTGAGTAATTGCCAAGCTGTGGCCTTCATCTTAGGTCCCTGAAGTGGCATCCCTGCCCCCAGGTTGTGGCAAGGACCTCCAAGCATTGTTTACTGGAGGTGTGCTTTAAAGTGAAACAAACCCTGGGAATTTGACTTTCCGGGTTATGTGTAGTGTCCCCGGGGCATCCTAGATAGGGATACCATGCTGTGTGAAACCCCCCCCCTAGGAAGACCATAAAAACCTACCTTTCCACACTCCAACAGGCTCTTGTCCAATGAGAGCAGACTGCTGTGACTACGTTAATTCAGCAGGCCTCTCTAATTGACTAGAAGGCCTATCTGAATGGCGTCCGCACGATGCAGGGGATACAATGAGCTGTCTGCCGAATTACATTCACAGCAGGCGGCTCCCAATGTCCCGCCCATCTGAATGGCGTGCACACAATACAGGGGATGCGGCAGCGCGCACTCCCCATTGTAAACAATTAAAGCTGCCTGTCAAATGACGGTCACAGCAGGCGGCTATCATTGGAGAAGAGCTCGCCTACGTGTCGGAGCATGGGAATGTGTTTTTTTTCTGGCTTTCTGGGGGGTTTCACACACAGATTTGGGATGCCCCGGAGAAAGGCCATCTGGAGTCTTTAAGATTCCAGGAAAGGCACTGGTGGATTTTGTTCCCCTTTAAAGAGTAACGCCGTATTTGTAACCAGTGTTGTTCCTATATGTCAGGGCGTCCCCATTGTGTAAAACCCCCATGAGTGGCAATCAAAGCAAAGCAAAACTCTTGGCTGGCATCCCAAATCGGGATGCCACACTGTGTGAGCCCCCATCCCTTTGCCCCGATTCCCACAGTGAGGTAAACAATGCCGGCCGAATCCCCAGCACCTCTTGACGCATGGGAGCGTGTCCTTGTCTAAAGGGAAACTGGGGATACGGCTGCTCTCGCATGTATAAAGAGAGTTGTATGCCAGGCATTAAAGTGGACCAACACCCAGGATTTTGACTATCCTGGGTCTTGGTCCACTTCGGTGGGGCACCCCCGATCGGGGTGCCCCGCTGTGTGAAACCCCCCCGAAAAACTCACCGGTCCCAGCGCCGACGGACAAGCGGCTCCTCCGCCGCCGCCTCCCGCGCGTCCCTCTTGACGCGCACGCGCCCGCCATTGACAGACGGCCGGCGCGGGCACGCCTAGAGGGGCGCGAGGGAGGCTAAGGTAGAAGATAAGGTAAGGGGGGTTTGGGGGGGTTTCACCCCGCGGGACATCCCGATCTCGGATGTCCCGTGGGGAGGGAGGTGATCGGCCCGGGAATCTTATCGATTCCCGGGCCGATCACCCGTGGGTGTTGGTCCACTTTAATATGCACGACATATGACGCTGATTGGACGAGAGCCTGCACATGTGACTGGGGGTTGCACTATAGGAGCGGGCGACCTGGGGGGAGCGGAGTTCTCACAGTGGGGCATCCTCTTTAATATGATGCAAAACCCAAGTCCCATCAGCCTTGAAATCTATGTGGCCCTCCACCCGGCTCATCCAGAATCAAGATGCCCCATTGTATGAAACCCCCCCAGGTCGCCCCGTAAACTAACCCTCTTTCCCAGCCCAAAGGTACATGCGCGAGCTGCAGCCGCATTCCCGCTATCCCTTTAGCAGGGCGCATGTCCACGCCAGCCATTTGTGAATGGCCGGTGCGGGCCTGCTCCCTGTTAGAGGGTAGCGGGGGATGCAGCCGCCAGTGCACTCGGATCCGCTCGTGCCTCTTCGCTCAGGAGCTTGTCTAACGCGAGCGTGCTGATTAGACGAGCGGCCGCGCATGTGTCGCAGGACCAGGAAGAGGCGAGTTTGTTCAGGCGATCTGGGGGGGGGGGGGGGGGGGGGGGGGGGTTTCACACAGCGGGGTACCCCAGGGGCAAGGACCAAAGGTCCCCCTAAAGATAAACAACAGGCTGTTATATCAGCGTCCCGGACAAGCGCACAATGGGGGTAAATAGTGGCAGACTATGGGGTCAATTTATTCTCACTCTTTTTTAGTAAAGAAAACTGCAATTGACTTTCATTGTCTACCTTGGGGCTGATTCTGAGCCAGGTGAAAATGTATACCCAGTAGACAATGAAAGTGAATGGCAGTTTTCTCTTTAAAAAAAAAAAAGGGAAAAGTCTCACTTAGGTCTGAATCAACCCCTTATGGGTCAATTCTGTAGCATAACAAAATAAAAAAAAGAAAGAAAAGTAATAGAATGTAAAAAAAAAAAAAAAATATATGACGCAAGTAGTTGCAACAAAGTCCCACCCTTCACTTCCATACAAAAAAAGTCCTTACCTAAAATAAGCCTACTGCTGGGTTTATGCAAAATCCATTAGCATGCGAATTGATCGAGTGGGATAAGGGGAGGGGGGGGGGCTGGGCTCCTTCGGGGAGGAAGCAGCCAACATAAACAATCACAGTCCCATATGGATCTCTAGTGGCAACAGTAATTACTTCACATCCCCCTTCCCCTCCCCCGCAAAAATACATACTTTCTAAGGGGGACATAATGCAGTCAGACTCAGTGGCAACTTTAGCAGAGCTCCCTACGGGGCCGTGCAACAATAAACCCTAAAAGTGGGGAAAAAAACAGTTGGAAGGAATTTTTCTTGCAAAAAAGAAAAAAAAAAAGACATTAAAAGCTGGACTTACGACGTTACAATGAAAAAAGTATCAAAGCACAAAGTAATCTTAGAAGATACAGTATGTATAGAATTAAAAAAAAAAAGAATTATATATAATATAATAATATATATCCTTTTTTTTTGGATCACGAGTGCTTCCTGTCCTAGCCAACAACAGTCAACACCACACACAAACAATACTAAGCATCAACAGCATCCCAAAGCATCACCGTGCTGCGCTACTACTACAATAATAAGGCATAAAATTCATTGCCGAAAGACGGGGAGGACCCCTAGAAATTTTCTGCTTTAGTCTATTGACACACCTTAGACTCAGTCATACCCCGCAGAAGGGGCAGCAGCAGCGAGTCGGATACCTTCTTGCCCCCCCATGATCCACTTAGGTCTACAGACCCTTCTCTCGAAAACATCCAGGATCACCCCGAGAAATTTTGTTTTTACCCAGAGCAAGTTTTGGGATTTCGGGATATAAGGCCATTGTCTCCTTGCGCACACCAGCGAGACAAACGAGGGGTGACTGTACACATGCCCAGAGTGGTGGGATGCCCTAGCACCGGAACCTGGGGAAGCAGAAAGATCCCAGGGCCAGCCACAAGCCTTCCCCCAAGATGCCCCAAATCGGGATAGCACCTCTACTTCTGTTACATTCTGCCCCTCTGTACAAACAAGCAAGCCCCTGGTCTCCTGTCACCCTCTCCTTGAGATATTTTACCCCCCCCACCCAGTCTCCATTACCCAATAAAATGCAGCCCCTCCACTATTTTACCCCGGTTCCTCACATTTGCACCCCCGCAGGTCTTGCACCTAAGGTTCTCCTACCCCCTATTTGCCCCCTTTCCTCTGGTGTGCCATAGAGCTAATTGCCACTTTCCTATAGCCCTGCTATAAGCCTAGTCACCCCTCGCCCACAGCCCTGCCATAGACCTAGATGCCCTTCACCACCAGCCCTGCCATAGACCTAGATGCCCTTCACCACCAGCCCTGCCATAGACCTAGTTAGCCCAACAGCCCTGCCATAGACCTAGTTAGCCCAACAGCCCTGCCATAGACCTAGTTAGCCCAACAGCCCTGCCATAGACCTAGTTAGCCCAACAGCCCTGCCATAGACCTAGTTAGCCCAACAGCCCTGCCATAGACCTAGTTAGCCCAACAGCCCTGCCATAGACCTAGTTAGCCCAACAGCCCTGCCATAGACCTAGTTAGCCCAACAGCCCTGCCATAGACCTAGTTAGCCCAACAGCCCTGCCATAGACCTAGTTAGCCCAACAGCCCTGCCATAGACCTAGTTAGCCCAACAGCCCTGCCATAGACCTAGTTAGCCCAACAGCCCTGCCATAGACCTAGTTAGCCCAACAGCCCTGCCATAGACCTAGTTACCTGTCAACCTTAGCCCTGCCATAGGCCCAGTTAACCCTCATAGACCTAGCTACCCCTCACCCTTAGCCCTGCGATAGACCTAGTTACCCCTCACCCCTGCCATAAACCTAGTCGCCCCTCAGCTGCCCCCTCCAGAGCCAGTCACCCCTCAGCTGCCCCCTCCAGAGCCAGTCACCCCTCAGCTGCCCCCCTCCAGAGTCCTAGTCACCCCTCAGCTGCCCCCCTCCAGAGCCAGTCACCCCTCAGCTGCCCCCCTCCAGAGCCAGTCACCCCTCAGCTGCCCCCCTCCAGAGCCAGTCACCCCTCAGCTGCCCCCCTCCAGAGCCAGTCACCCCTCAGCTGCCCCCCTCCAGAGCCAGTCACCCCTCAGCTGCCCCCCTCCAGAGCCAGTCACCCCTCAGCTGCCCCCTCCAGAGCCAGTCACCCTTCAGCTGCCCCCTCCAGAGTCCTAGTCACCCCTCAGCTGCCCCCTCCAGAGTCCTAGTCACCCCTCAGCTGCCCCCTCCAGAGCCCTAGTCACCCCTCAGCTACCCGTCCAGCGCCCCATCTGCCCCCCAGTTATACGTCCAGAAGCCTAACTGTCCCCCAGTTGCCCCTCCAGAGTTCTATCTGGCCCCAGTTACCCCTCCAGAGCCCTCTCCGGCCCCCAGTTGCCCCTCCAGAGCCCTCTCCGGCCCTTAGTTGCCCCTCCAGAGCCCTCTCCGGCCCTTAGTTGCCCCTCCAGAGCCCTCTCCGGCCCTTAGTTGCCCCTCCAGAGCCCTCTCCGGCCCTTAGTTGCCCCTCCAGAGCCCTCCCTGCCCCCTATTGCCCCCGGTACTCACCCCTCAGCAGGCAGCCCAGGCCGCAGAGCAGCAGGCTCCTCAGCACGGCGCCCCCCATGGCTGCGGCCTTACCGGCGGGGCCCGGACATGGCGGGTGGTCAGTGTTTCCCGGTGTCGGGGCGGCCCCTCTCCGGCCCCTCCATGATGCGTGTGAGAAGCGCTCTCCTCCCCCTCTCCCGCCTGGCTCCCCCTCCCGCCGCGGAATGATACCGCTCCTTGTCTTCCGCGATGCCCTCCGCTCCTAAAGACGATTCACCGGCCCCGACCTCGGTACCGAAACCCGTACCCTCCTCTCTACTCCCCGTGTGCACCGCATCTGTTAGCGGGCCGCCGCTTAGGGGGTACCGAGCGGAATTCCACAGGAACTACTTTGTCTCTTCCCTTCCCCCTCGCGGGGGCGGAACTACATTCGCCTGGCCTATCCTGAGGGAGGAGGAATCTCGGTGTTCGCACTCAAGTGATGCGGCTCCCAGAGCTGCTCTGAGGAAAGGGGCGGGGGGGGGCAGTGTGTGCGCCCGCCGGGTCACCCAGACCTCCCTATAGCGCCTCCCACCCGGGGATATACTGGCCATATATATCTATAGATATCGCCCTTGTTATATGCTCCTGTGGAGATAAACCCCTTTTATGGGTTCTACCTCATGTCTGGGGCCCTTATATATGTCTCTAGTGTGATAATATACCGCATATATCACGATATATAATGGCTATAAGTCATAACATAATTCATATATTGCGACCTGACGCCCATGTTTGATAGTATACCCTAAACCTGCTGTATAATATTCATATATATCGCCCTTGCTATATGCTCCTGTGGAGATAAACTCGATTTATGGTTGCTACCTCATGTCTGGGACCCTTATATATGTCTCTTGTGTGATAATATACTGCATATATCACGATATATAATGGCCAGATGTCATAACATAATTCATATATTGCGACCTAACACCCATGTGTGATAGTATACCCTAAACCTGCTGTATACTATTCATATATACGTCTTATACCACTCTATAAAATCTGCATATCATAGGCCCTTATTCATGAAGGGATAGCGTCAGGTAGCGCCTTGTAGATGACAGGTAGCGGCAGGTAAAAGTCGAACACGGCAGCAATTACACATTAATCAAGCAGAATCTGTTGAGCGACTGGGATAGCGCCATGTAGCGTCCGATTCATCATTATCCCAGGCTCAGCGAACAGCGCCGGCGTTCAGCCTTGCACAGTGCCAGGTATGACCTCTCGCTACCTGTTGCTCTCGCATACATTTCTATGGACGATCCTTTTCTTCTCTTTAAACAGGGTTTTTGTGTTTGTTTGTTTTTTAAATCTCAAATAATGTTGTGACCTCTTCTGGCCTAGAAAAAGCAATTTTTCCAAATATTTTTCATGTTTTATATATTTCTGCAGAAATTACATTACAGGTCTGGCATTAAAGTGTTCATGTTGCAATGTTATAACAATGTAATTCCATATGTTTTCGCTTTGTTACTGGTGGATACATGATAAAAAACACACTTTAAAGTGGACCAACACCCAGGATTTTGACTATCCTGGGTCTTGGTCCACTTCGGTGGGGCACCCCCGATCGGGGTGCCCCGCTGTGTGAAACCCCCCCGAACCCCAAGAAAAACTCACCTCTCCCCGCGCCCAGCACCGACGTACAAGAACGTCTAAGCGGCAGCCGCCGCCGCCGCCTCCCTCGCGTCACTTTCGGCGCGCGCGCGCCCCCGCCGGCCATTCGCAGACGGCCGGCGCGGGCACGCGCACGCCTACAGGAGCGCGAGGGAGGCGGCGGCGGCCGGCCGCCGCCGAAGATAAGGTAAGGAGTTTGGGGTGTTTGGGGGGGTTTCACCCCGCGGGACATCCCGATCTCGGATGTCCCGCGGGGTGGGGGGTGATCGGCCCGGGAATCTTATAGATTCCCGGGCCGATCACCCGTGGGTGTTGGTCCACTTTAAACACACAGCCTCCGGCGCTCTGGGCTTCAGAGAAGCATTTTTCAGCGCCGGAGTTTTGTGAGGCTGTTTTTTTAATGATTATGTTGTGAGTCAGTCGCACTGACCAGTCGCTAACATGCGCTCCCATACAGCGCTGTACTGGTCAAATAGCGACTCCCCACAATGTATACAACATTACTGAACAGCGACTGAGTCGCAATGAACTAGCGACCCACAGCCGAGCACAGTGACTACTAGCGGTCGCTTTGAAATGCCTGCTACAGACGCTCATCTGTTGCTACCTGGCGTTAGTGATGAATCAGCCTGATAATATACTCCCTATCCCGCATCTATTGCGTCAAAATTGTTATATGATTTTGTACTCTACCATATAATAGCAATGCATGATAATATAGTCCATATATTGCTCCATAAATGTGACATGAGGTAATGCATTTTCTATAGCTCCTGGCAATGTCTTTGATAAAAATCCCCTTTTTATCTCTTTATAATAGCCATGTGTGATAATATACGCCATATATTGCGTCAAAATTGGTATGTAATTTTATACTCCTGTTACGCTATATTCTACCATATAATAGCCATGCATAATAATATAGTCCATATATTGCTCTATAATGTGCCATGAGATAATGCACTTTCTATAGCTCCTATCAATGTCTTTGATAAAAAAAAAAACACATATTTATCTCTTTATAACAGCAAGGTGTGATAATATACCGTACTCAAGTATAGTACGGGTCCATAAATTGCAATATAATAGCTGCATGACTCGACATGTAACAAAATATAAAAGCCACATTGCTTTATGTATCGCAATATAATAGCAAAATTAGTCCATATATCACAATATATCGGTAATAGCAACATGAATCCATATATTGTAATACAATATCCACATGAATTCATATATCAAAATATAATAGACGTGTGATAATATACTCCATGTTTCATAATATAATAGCCACCTGACTCCATGTATCACAATATAATAGCCACCTGACTCTATGTTTCACAATATAATAGCCACCTGACTCTATGTATTACAATATAATAGCTACATAACGTCATGTGTCACAATATAATAGCCATTTGACTCTGGGCCTTATTTAAGAAGGGATAGCGTCAGGTAGTGCCTTGTAAATGAGAGGTAGCGACAGGTGAACGCTGGACACGGCAGCAATTTATCAAGCCGAATCTGTTGAGCGACTGGGATAGCGCCATGTAGCGTCCGATTCATTATTATCCCAGCCTCAGTGAACAGCGCCGGCGTTCATCCTTGCACAGCGCCAGGTATGACCTCTCGCTACCTGTGGCTCTTCCATACATTACTATGGACGATCCTATTCTTCTCTTTAAACAGGGTTTTTTTTTTGTTTGTTTTTTGTTTTTTAAATCTCAAATAATGTTGTGACCTCTTCTGGCCTAGAAAAAGCAATTTTTTCAATTATTTTTCATGTTTTATATATTTCTGCAGAAATGACATTACAGGTCTGGCATTAAAGTGTTCATGTTACAATGTTATAACAATGTAATTCCATATGTTTTCGCTTTGTTACTGGTGGATACATGCTGAAAAACAGACTTTAATCAAACAGCCTTCGGCGCTCTGGGCTTCAGAGAAGCATTTTTCAGCGCCGGAGTTTTGTGAGGCAGTTTTTTTTAATGAATATGTTAATGAATATGTTGTGAGTCGGTCGCACTGACCCTTCGCTAACATGCGTTCCCATACAGCGCTGTACTGGTCATATAGCAACTCCTCAAAATATTCAACATTACTGCACAGCGACTGAGTCACTATGAACTAGCGACCCACGGCCAAGCACAACGACTACTAGTGGGCGCTCTGAAATGCCTGCTACAGACGCTCATCTGTCGCTACCTGGCGTTAGTGACGAATCAGCCTGATAATTCATATATTGCGACCTAACACCCATGTGTGATAATATACCCTAAACCTGCTGTATGCTATCGATAGTATACCCTAAACCTGCTGTATGCTATCCGTATATACACCATATACCACTCTATAAAATCTGCATATCATAATATACTCCCTATCCCGCATCTACTGCTCTATAACTGTGTGTAAGTGTGATAATATACGCCATATATTGCGTCAAAATTGTTATATGATTTTGTACTCCTTTTACATTATCTACCATATACTAGCCATGCATGATAATATAGTCCATATATTGCTCTATAAATGTGACATGAGATAATATACTTTCTATAGCTCCTGGTAATTGATGAAATCCCCTATTTAGCTCTCTGTAACAGCCAGGTGTAATGATATACCGTACTCCATATATAATAATATAATAGCCAAGTGAGTCCATATATTGCAATATAATAGCCACCTGACTCCATGTAACGCAATATAACAGCCATCTGACTCCATGTATCACAATATAATAGCCACCTGACTCCATGTATTGTAATATAATATAGCCACCTGACTCCATGTATTGAAATTTAATAGCCACCTGACTCCATGTATTGCAATATAATAGCCCACTGCTTCATGTATCGCAATATAATAGCTAAATGAGTCCATATATCACAATATACCGGTAGTAGCCACATGAGTCCGTATATTGTAATACAATATCCACATGAATTCATATATCAAAACATAATAGACATGTGTGATAATATACTCCATGTATCACATTATAGCCACCTGACTCCATGTAATGCAATATAATAGCCACATGACTCCATGTGACGCAATAAAATAGCCACATGGCTTCATGTATCACAATATAATAGTCACATGACTCCATGTAACGAAATATAAAAGCCACATGGTTTAATGTTTTGCAATATAATAGCTAAATGAGTCCATATATAACAATATATTGGTAATAGCAACATGAATGCATATATTGTAATACAATATCCACATGAATTCATATATCAAAATATAATAGACATGTGAAAATATACTCCATGTTTCATAATATAATAGCCACCTGACTCTATGTATCACAATATAATAGCCACATGACTCCATGTATCACAATATAGTAGCCACACGGCTTCATGTATCACAATATAATGGCCACCTGACTCCATGTAACGCAATATAATAGCCACATGGCTTCATTTATCGCAAAATAATGTCTAAATGAGTCTATATATCAAATATACTGGTGATAATATACTCCATGTATCACAATATAATAGCCACCTGACTCCATATATTGCAATGTAATAGCCACATGACTCCATGTATCACAATATAACAGCCACCTGACTCCATGTATCGCAATATAATTGCCACATGTCTCCATGTATCGCAATATAATAGCCACATGGCTTCATGTATTGCAAATTAAAAGCTAAGCGAGTCCATTTATCATAATATACTGGTAATTGCCACATGAGTCCATATATTGTAATACAATATCAACATGAATTCATATATCAAAATATAACAGACGTGATAATATGCTCTATGTATCACAATATAATAGCCACCTGACTCCATGTATTGCAATATAATAGCCACATGACTCCATATAACACAATATAATAGCCACATGGCTTCATGTGTCGCAATTTAATAGCTAAGTGAGTCCATACATCACAATATACTGGTAATAGCCATATGAGTCCATATATTGTAATACAATATCCACATTAATTCATGTCTCACTGTATCTCAATGTCTCATGTATCACAATATAATAGCCATATGACTTTATGTATCGCAAGTGAGTCCATATCTCACAATATAATAGCCACTTGAGTCCAGTGGTCAGCCTAGCCTTTCTGCTGCCTAAGGCGAACTAGAGAATCACACACCCCCAGGGCATGCCACAGAGTCACAGCCACTGAGCCACAAATGATTGACTTTAAAAACACCACAGCATACACTGGTGCCCCCAATTCCTACTGAATCACTAATGAGGTAATAAATAATCAGAAAAAAACAAAACAAGTCCAGCAATTGTGGTTCCCCCACTGAAGTGCTGCCCCAGGTGGCTTCTCATTAAAGGTTCACCCCTGCTTGAGTCCATGTATTGCAATATAATATTTACATAAATCCATATATAGCAATATAATAGACATATGTGATGATGTACGCCATATATCGCAATATAATAGCCATGTGAGTTCATATACTTCAAAAACAATAGCAGCCTTAATTCATATATTACAATATAATAACGATATGAGTCCATGTATTGCTTTATAATTGTCGAGTAATATCCGTGTGTGATATATGTCATATACCTATACATCTCCTGTCAATCTCCTGTCTTAGCCATGTGTGATCCTTTATAATCACTGAAGTGAAATAATCTACTCTATACATTGCTATATAATATCTATATATATATATACCATATATATATATATATATATATATATATATATTTCACTTATCCCTTGTATTAGCTGTATGTTATATACATCATATAGCTCCTGTATCAGCCATGTGTGATAATAGACTCCATTATCATGATATGATAAATGCGTGATGCTTTATAAATTGCTTAATAATAATAATCAATTATGAGATAATATACTTAATTTATCATGATATGCTAGCCATGTGTGATAATTTACAATAATCACTCATGTGTGATAATCTACTCTATATATCACTATTAATAACTGTGTGTGATAATATTTTCCACATATCTCTGTATAATAGTCATGCGTGATAGTACACTTCATAAATAGGTCATATATTAGCCACGTGTGACGATACACTCGATGTATTGCTGTGTGTGAAAGAAAAAAATTATATATCTACAGTATATATAACCCTATAATAGCAATGCATGATAATGTAATTCATGTATTCATACCTTCCAACTTTTCAGGGTGGGAAAGAGGGATAATTTTTAAATGAAGCCACGCCCCCTCATTGATTGTTGGATAGGAGATGGGTTGTAACAGTTAAAACAATATAAACAGTTTGAATAGGCTAATGAATAATTTATTGATGCTGATTTGCATGTTGCACCTCAAAGAGGGACTAATGAGAACAATGAGGGAAAGGGGGACATAGACTGAAAAGAGGGACAGTCCCTCCAAATCAGGGACACTTGGGAGGTATGTACTGTATATTTACCCTCTAATAGCAATGTGTGCTATATACTCAGTATACCCCCTATAATATATATTATTCATTTATACACTATAATATACGGTACCTACATTTGCAAAGACTTAGAAAATAAAAAAATCCTCCGACCCTGACATTATAGATTTAGGGCATCACAGTATACAGCAGGGATCTAAAACAGCACCTTCACAGGCTGGCCCCATGAAGCATTTCCTCTGGTAGGCCAAGAATGATTTCCCCCGGTGGCCCGGAGAATGACTTCCTCTGGTGGCCCCAAGAATGATTTCCTCTGGTGGCCCCAAGAATGAATTCCTCTGGTGGCCCCAAGAATGATCTCCTCTGGTGGGCCAAGAATGATTTCCTCTGGTGACCCCTAAGAATGATTTCCTCTGGTGGCTCCAAGAATGATTTCCTCTGGTGGCTCCAAGAATGATTTCCTCTGGTGGCTCCAAGAATGATTTCCTCTGGTGGCTCCAAGAATGATTTCCTCTGGTGATCCCAAGAATGATTTCATCTGGTGGCTCCAAGAATGATTTCCTCTGGTGATCCCAAGAATGATTTCCTCTGGTGGCTCCAAGAATGATTTCCTCTGGTGGCTCCAAGAATGATTTCCTCTGGTGGCTCCAAGAATGATTTCCTCTGGTGGCTCCAAGAATGATTTCCTCTGGTGGCTCCAAGAATGATTTCCTCTGGTGGCTCCAAGAATGATTTCCTCTGGTGATCCCAAGAATGATTCCCTCTGGTGGCTCCAAGAATGATTTCCTCTGGTGGCTCCAAGAATGATTTCCTCTGGTGGCTCCAAGAATGATTCCCTCTGGTGGCTCCAAGAATGATTTCCTCTGGTGGCCCCAAGAATGATTTCCTCTGGTGGCCCCAAGAATGATTTCCTCTGGTGGCCCCAAGAATGATTTCCTCTGGTGGCTCCAAGAATGATTTCCTCTGGTGACCCCAAGAATGATTTCCTCTGGTGGCCCCAAGAATGATTTCCTCTTGTGGCCCCAAGAATGATTTCCTCTTGTGGCTCCAAGAATGATTTCCTCTTGTGGCTCCAAGAATGATTTCCTCTGGTGACCCCAAGAATGATTTCCTCTGGTGGCCCCAAGAATGATTTCCTCTGGTGACCCCAAGAATGATTTCCTCTGGTGGCCCCAAGAATGATTTCCTCTGGTGACCCCAAGAATGATTTCCTCTGGTGGCTCCAAGAATGACTTCCTCTGGTGGCCCCAAGAATGATTTCCTCTGGTGGCCCCAAGAATGATTTCCTCTGGTGGCTCCAAGAATGATTTCCTCTGGTGGCTCCAAGAATGATTTCCTCTGGTGGCTCCAAGAATGATTTCCTCTGGTGGCTCCAAGAATGATTTCCTCTGGTGGCCCCAAGAATGATTTCCTCTGGTGGCTCCAAGAATGATTTCCTCTGGT
The DNA here is from genome assembly GCA_027917425.1 of Gastrophryne carolinensis. Classification (NCBI taxonomy): domain Eukaryota; kingdom Metazoa; phylum Chordata; class Amphibia; order Anura; family Microhylidae; genus Gastrophryne; species Gastrophryne carolinensis. The sequence continues at coordinate 9,119,748 of CM051238.1, read as the reverse complement.
GGCCCCAAGAATGATTTCCTCTGGTGGCCCCAAGAATGATTTCCTCTGGTGGCCCCAAGAATGATTTCCTCTGGTGGCCCCAGTTTGCCCACTACAACTCAGCTTTCCACCCTCCAACAGCGCATACGCATGCTCTCGTCCAATGAGAGCCGCCTGCTGTCACTATGTCATTCAGCAGCCAGCTCCCATAAGCTTGAATGGGGAGCACACGTTGCCGCATCCCCAGCATTCTCGCACACTACCGCTCCAGCCTATCTGAACGGGGATTTTCACTGCAATCGAGGCCTGGCAAGCCCCCTCCATTAAAGCGGAACGAAACCCACCAGTGGCTGCCATGGAATCTATAAGATTCCAGAACCAGGCTCTGTTTTTTTCCCCAAGGCAACCCGATTTAGGATGCCCCGCAGTGTGAAACCCCCCCAGTCTCCCCACTACAACTCACCTTTAATGCACAGACTCTCATCCAATGAGGGGATATGGCAACACCAGCTCCCTATTCAAAGCTATGAGAGCCGTGACCCCGTCATTCAGCATGGTGGCTCTCATTGGACGAGAGACTGTGCATTAAAGATGAGTTGTAGTGGGGAGAATGGGGGTATTTCATACTGTGGGGAATCCCGATTCTGGATACCCCGGGGAAAAGCCATAGGCTGGCCCTGGGATCTTATACAGCCACTGGTGGGTTTCATTCTGCTTTAATGGATTGCAGTGAAATGAGTGGGTGTGGTCAGTCACAGATAACTTTTCCTATAGTAGCGGCATCCAACGGAGGAGAGGAAACAACTGCACACAGGTGTGCCCGCTGCACTTCCTCCAACAGAAGACATCTTTCAATACATTGTGTCATACAGAGCTCCGAATTGGGATGCCCCAGGTGCAATTTTTTAAAAGGTACCAAAAGTCATTAAAGTGGACCAAAACCCAGGATTTTTACTATTGCTTTTTGGTCCCCGATCGGGGATGCCCCGAGAAACTCACCACTCCCCAGTCCTAAGGCACATGTGCGGGCGCTCGTCCACTCAGCGCGCCCGCTGACGTCACGCCATCTAAGACCAGTGGCTCCAAGCGCGCTGGCGGCCGCATCCCCTGCTTCCCTCTAACAGGGAGCGTCCCCACATTGGCCATTCACAAATGCCTGGCGCGTGCATGTGTCCTGCTAGAGGGATAGCGGGATGCGTCCTCGGCTCGCGCATGCACCATTGGACTGGAAAGCAAGGAAAGTGAATGGGGCGACCTGGGGGTTTTCATACAGCTAGGCATCCCGATTTTGGATGCCCCGGCGGGAGGGAGTCTATCAGCCTGGGAATCTTATAGATTCCTGGGCCGATCGTGCTCGGTTTTAGTCCACTTTAAAGCAGAACAAGCAGAACAAAACCCGGGATTTTCTCTTTTCTTTTGAACCTTGCTGCAGCTGCATCCTGATTTGGAATGCCCCGCTATGTGAAAACTCCCTGAATCACCCATAAAAACGTACCTTTCCATGGTCACAAGGTGCATGCTTCAGCTTTCGTCCAATCAGAGCAGTATGCTGTGCATATTATTAATCGGCACATGGCTCTGTTTAGACACGAAGCTCAGCAATAGGGAGCGAGATCGTCACGTCCCCCGCTTCCCTTTAGACGTGGGAGTGCGTCTCAGTCCAGAGATGCCAGGGATGCAGCCGGCATTATTTATATTGTGACGGGTGCTGGAGAAAAGGTGAGTTTTGCAGCAGCCGCCGGGGGGGTTTGCACAGCGGGGCATCCCAAACCGGCCAGTTGTTCCGCTTTAACATGCAAAATCCTGGTAATTCAAATCGGAGATGACTTTCATGGCGGAGAACCTCCCAGTAACACCCCACCGAGAAGAACCCAGCCGCCATTTATTGGGTCCTAAATGATGGCGATGCTCCGTCCGATGTGGCTAATTACAGCAGCCTGGCCTATAGGGTTACCAGGAAATCCCCTGAGGGCTCCTGTGAGGTCCTTCATCACCAAAACCTGACATCCCGAGCGCATGCACACAGACAATAAAGTCTGGCATAATGTTTCTGTGCGCAGGTCCTGAATATAAGCCAGTGGTACTTGCATCGGCAGGCTGATTCATTACTAGCGCCAGGTACCGGCAGATGAGCGTCTGTACAGCGGCGCTAAGAGCGATCGCTAGTGGTCGCTCTGATCGGCTGTGAGTGGCTATTACAGAGCGCCTCAGTTGCTGTAGTAACCTGACCGGCGTTGATGAATTTGATGTGTGAGTCGCTATAACACCAGTACAGAGCTATATGCGAGCGAACGGTAGCGACTGGTCAGTGTGAGCGGCTCAAACCATATTCATCAAAAACACAGCCTCACACAGCGCCGGCGCTCAAAATTGTGTTGCTGTAGCTGAGAGCGCCAGACGCTGTGTGATTAAACCAGTGATTAACAAAGCGAAAACACATAGAAAGACATTGTTATTACACTGTGACATTAATACTTTAGTGCCAGACCTGTAATGACAATTCTGCATAAAAATATAAAAAATCCAAAAAGATTTTTAAAAATGTATTTTAATAGGTCAGGAGAGGTCACACAATGATTTCATAAAAAAATAAATAAATAAAAAAAAACCCTGTTTTTAAGAAGAAAAAGGAACGTTCATTGATATGTATGGGAGAGCGACAGGTAGCCACAGGTAATACCTGGCTCTGGAAGCTAGAGCCCCGGCGCTATACACTGAGCCGTCTGTGATGATGAATCGGACGCTACATGGCGCTGTTAGAGTCGCTCACCGGAATCACCTGACATCGGCATTACTAACGTCAGGTACCGGCAGATGAGCGTCTGTACAGCGGCGCTAAGAGCGACCACTAGTAGACGCTGTGATCGGCTATCGGGCGCTGTAACAGAGCGTCTCAGTCGCTGTAGTAACCTGGCCGACATTGATGAATTTGATGTGTGAGTAGCCCTAACACCAGTACAGCGCTACATGAGATCGAACGGTAGCGACTGGTCAGTGTGAGGGACTCAAACCATATTCCTAAAAAAAAAGAAAACAGCCTCACACAGTGCCGGCGCTTATAATTGTGTCGCTGTAGCATAGAGCACCAGACACTGTGATTAAAGTCCGTTTTTAAACACATATCCACCAGTAACAAAGCGAAAACACATGGAATGGAATGGTTATTACATTGTGACACTTTAATACCAAACCTGTAGTGACAATTCTGCATAAAAATATAAAAAATCAAAAAAGGTTTCAAAAATTTTAATAGGCCAGGAGAGGTCACACAATGATTTCCTAAAAAAAAATAAATAAATAAAAAGAAAACCCTGCTTAAAGAAAAGAAAAGTAATGTCCATTGAAATGTATGGGAGAGCGACAGGCAGCGACAGGTAATACCAGACTCTGGAAGCCAGAGCGTCGGCGCTATACGCTGAGCCACCTGTAATAATGAATCGGACGCTACATGGCGCTGTTAGAGTCGCTCACCGGAATCGCCTTCATAAATGTGGTATTACGTACATCGCCCAGCGTTCACCGTTTGCTGTCGCTATGAGGCGCTACCTTCCACTATCCCTTGATAAAAAAAACACCTAAGTGCGGGGTGGGCCCCAGACACCCCTGTCCAGCGCTTCCAGGGGCCGCTCTTCGCTGAGCAAACAGCAGCCGCTCCGGAGCTCATAGGGGAGAAGAGGAATGCGGCGAGAGGGGGGGGCAGCCGTCGCTCCTCTGCACGCTGCGCTGCGTGTAACCCAAACCCTGCCATGGGCACTGTGTGCGCTGGCTCGGCTGGCCGCCCGCTCGCCTGCGCGTTTCGCTTGTCGCGCAGGATTCCTGGAAGTACGATGTCTCCCCGAAGAGCGATTACGGAGGCGGAGAGCTGGAAATTTTACTTTCTAAAGAATCTCCGGACAGATGTAAAAGCTTCCAGCCGGCCCAGATGTGGGGGAGCACTGCAAGCTTTACAAAAGTTAGCCCTTAAAGCGGACCCTCACCCTGAATAAGAGCCTATCTTATATGTTTCCCACACGCTGAACATACAGATTGCACACATTAATCCGGACCTTCACCCTGAATAAGAGCCTATCTTATATGTTTCCCACACCCTGTACATACAGATTGCTCACATTAATCTGGATCTTCACCCTGAATAAGAGTCTATCTTATATGTTTCCCACACGCTGTACATACAGATTGCACACATAAATCCGGACCTTCACCCTGAATAAGAGTCTATCTTATATGTTTCCCACACGCTGTACATACAGATTGCACACATTAATCCGGACCCTCACCCGGAATAAGAGCCTATCTTATATGTTTCCCACACGCTGTACATACAGATTGCACACATAAATCCGGACCTTCACCCTGAATAAGAGTCTATCTTCTATGTTTCCCACACGCTGTACATACAGATTGCACACATTAATCCGGACCTTCACTCTGAATAAGAGCCTATCTTATATGTTTCCCACACGCTGTACATAATACAGATTGCTCACATTAATCTGGACCCTCACCCTGAATAAGAGCCTAATATGTTTCCCACACGCTGTACATACAGATTGCACACATTAATCCGGACCTTCACCCTGAATAAGAGCCTATCTTATATGTTTTCCACACGCTGTACATACAGATTGCTCACATTAATCCGGACCTTCACCCTGAATAAGAGCCTATCTTATATGTTTTCCACACGCTGTACATACAGATTGCACACATTAATCCGGACCTTCACCCTGAATAAGAGCCTATCTTATATGTTTTCCACACGCTGTACATATAGATTGCTCACATTAAAATCATCATCCTACCTGTACCTACTGCTTGTTATGAGCCTATAAACATCCAGGATGGCGGCTCATGGAGCATCAGGCAGCCTGCAAACAGGAAGTGTCTTCTGACTGTGTCGTTCTGCATTCTGGGATTGCTGACCTTTCCCTGACCCCAGCTCTGCTCTGTATGTGCAAAGCACAGCTATAACCCGCCCCCTGCACTTTATCCCCCCTCCTCTCCTCAGTATGTGATGCTCCTGAGTCAAGATGGCGGCGCCCGTATCCTAAAGTCCTGAACAGAGTTGCAGCCCAGTGGGGGAAAAAAATAATAAGTAAGTGACTAAAAACTTAAAATATATTAATTTTAGATGCTGGAGAATCGTTTTTTAAGGGTTTGGGCTTTTCAATAAATTATGGTGAAGGTCCGGTTTAAGATTAGCCAATCAGTGATCTAAACAGAGACAGATGAGTGTGGTCTTGGCAGTGGAGAGACCCAATTTTTTGCAAAAACCGTGCCGCCGACGCGCTGCTCAGGCATGGAAGGGGGGGGGGGGGGAAGCACCCAGAAATGTTGTTGTTGTAGATTGTTCTGCTTTGAAGTGTAACAAAACCTGTGATTTTAACTATCTCCAGTTATGTTCCTTGTCCTGGGGCATCCCAAAGTGTAAAAGCCCCCCCCCCCCCCAGATTGCGTGTACAAACTCACGTTTCCCTGTCCCTACGGCGAATGCGTGGGGGCTTTAGTCAAATGGGAGGCGTTTGCTGGGCATATTTAATGGTCGCTAAACGGCTCTGTGGCAATGGCCGCATCCCCAGCATTGGGCGCGCTCCCGCCGCCAGTCTATCTAAATGGCTGGAAGCACGTGCACAGCCCGAAGATGCCTGAAAAAAAAGGAAAGAAGGAAGAAAAAGTGGTGTACACATGTATTGCTTATTCAGAGGGTCAGGTTTAGTGACAGTGGTGCTTTAACTAACCACATTAAAGTGGAACAAAACCCTGGAATTTGACTATCCGGGTCCTGTTTCCTGCCCCGGGGGAATCCTGATTTGGGATGCCCTGCTGTCTGAAGTGGTCCAAAATACTCACGTTTTCCGGTACTACGGGACAACCAACAGGCTCTCGTCCAATTAGACTGCGGCCGGCAATCAGGAGTGAGGGCAGCTGTATCCGACCATGCAGGAGCGTCCCCTATCTGAATGGCTGCGTGCAGGAGCGTGCCTCAGCCCAGAGATGCTGGGGATGCGGCCGCTCCCGCTCTTGATTGTTTACATCACAAAGGAAGCCACTGGAAAAGGCATAACTACCCACTTTTCAGGGTGGGAAAGAGGGACATTTGTTGAATTAGGCCACGCCCCCTCATTGAGGGATGGATGAAGCCACGCCCCCTCATTGAGGGATGGATGAAGCCACGCCCCCTCATTGAGGGATATAGGAAGCCACGCCCCCTCATTGAGGGATAGATAGGAGATACATAGTAACAGTTACAACAATAGAAACACATTGAATAGGCAAATGAATCATTTATTGACGCAGATCTGCATGTTACACCTCAAAGGGGGACAAATGAGAACAACGAGGGACAGGGGGGGCATGGACTCAAAAGAGGGACAATCCCTCAAAATCAGGGACACTTGTAAGGTATGGGAAAAGGTTTTGCTGCGACACGGGTGGGGATTCTGGTTTGGGATGCCCCAGGGTAAGGCCAATGCCCGGCCCTGGAATCTAAATAGGCCTGTTCGGATTTTGTCCCGCTTTAATGTCTCTCATCCAAGTCTATGAGAAAAATTATTAATAGATTCTATTAATAGCGCACAACATTAAGGTGGTCTAGTCAACCTCTAATGCGGAAAGCAGCTGCAGTATGGTGACAGTTAGCATACCTCCCAAGTGTCCCTGATTTGGAGGGACTGTCCCTCTTTGGAGTCCATGTTCCCCTGTCCCTCGTTGTTCTCATTTGTCCCTCTTTGAGGTGTAACATACAGATCTGCAGCAATTACTGATTCATTTGCCTATTCAAAGTGTTTCTATTGTTGTAACTGTTACAATGTATCTCCTATCCATCCCTTAATGAGGGGGTGTGTCCTCACCCATCCCTCAATGAGGGGGTGTGGCTTCATACATCCCTTAATGAAGGTGCGTAGCTTCATTTACATATTGTCCCTCTTTGAGGTGTAACATGCAGATCTGCAGCAATAAATGATTCATTCGCCTGTTCAAAGTGTTTCTATTGTAACTGTTACATCCTATCTCCTATCCATCCCTCAATGAGGGGCGGGGGGGGGGGGGAATTGGTGGCTTCATCAATCAATGTGGGTGTGTGGCTTCATTTATCTATTTTCCCTCTTGAGTCCATGTCCCCCCTGTCCTCGTTATTCCCACTTGTCCCTCTTTGAGGTGTAACATGCAGATCCGTATCAATAAATGCTTCTTTCTCCTATTCAAAGTGTTTCTTTTGTTGTAACTGTTACAATGCATCTCCTATCTATTAATCAATGAAGGGGCGTGGTTTCTTCCATCCCTCAATTAGGGGGTGTGGCTCCATCCATCCCTCATTGAGGGGTGTGGCTTCGTCCATCCCTCAATGAGGGGACGTGGGCTTCATTCACACATTGTCCCTCTTTGAGGTGTAACATGCAGATCCGCATCAATAAATGCTTCATTGAGGGGGCTTAGTTTCATCCATCTCTCAATGAGGGGGCGTGGCTCCATCCATCCCTCAATAAGGGGGCGTAGTTTCATCCATCTCTCAATGAGGGGGCGTGGCTCCATCCATCCCTCAATAAGGGGGCGTAGTTTCATCCATCTCTCAATGAGGGGGCGTGGCTCCATCCATCCCTCAATAAGGGGGCGTAGTTTCATCCATCCCTCAATGAGGAGACGTGGGCTTCATTCACACATTGTCCCTCTTTGAGGTGTAACATGAAGATCCGCATCAATAAATGCTTCATTCTCCTATTCAAAGTGTTTCTATTGTTGTAACTGTTACATCCTATCTCCTATCCATCAATCAATGAGGGGGCGTGGCCTAATTTAACAAATGTCCCTCTTTCCCAACCTGAAAAGTTGGGAGGTATGAGTTAGTGCAGGGCTCCCTCCCAGAATGCCTTGCTGTCACAGAGCTGCGGGTCTGGGCCCCTATAAAGCTATGGCAGGGGGCTTCAACCTAATTGCACCAATTATCAACACAATGCCCCTAATGGCTGATGGGCTATAATGAAGCCCACCAGGGGGCGCTTCAGGGTAATTATCACTGCTGAGGCACTTTGCCTCCATTACATCAAATGCGGAATAATAAACGCAGTTATATGGTCATTATAGGGGCCCCCGGGGCCACTTCCCGGCTGTCTGCCCCGGGTGACCCGTCTGCCTCTGTCCAGCCACATCATGCATCAGACTGCAGTTACTATAATGTGACTCCTATCAGTGGGGGTGTAGCTAAGGGGATCAGGGGGTGCACGTGCCCTGGGTGCAGCAGGTCAGGGGGGTGCCAGAGGGGGGTCTGAGCACAGGTGGGGGTACCATTTGGAATATTTGCCCCCGGGTGCCAGAAAGCCTGGTTACTCCTCTGCCTATTAGAAGACTTTGTTCCTATGACCAGGACCCACATTAGAGAGGAACATCAGAGGCCCTGGAATCTAAAAGACTCCAGGGCCATCCAAGTTCCACTCCTTTGGGGATCCTGAATTGGGATGCCTTGCTGTGTAAAACCCCCCAGAGCCCTATTTCATTCACCTTGTCCAGGAGCCCTCGCCGCATCTCTGCGCCACGGCCACATCCCTGGTCACCTCTAGCCGCGCGTGCACCCGCGCCCGGCCTTTCTGAATGGGCGACGTGGACACGTGATGGATAGAAGGTGAGCGAGGGATGTTCATTGCTTAGATGGGAGCTGAGTGAAAGCGAATGCGCTGATTGGTTGAGCCAATCAGCACGCTCGTTCTCTCCTGAGTGCCCTAGTCATACACACAGCGGGGCATCCCCCCACTGAGCGGAACAACCCCCGCAAAAAGTGAAAATCGGGTGTGTTGTTCCTCTTTGAAGGGGCCAAAACCCACGGCCGATCGATTACCTCCCCCCGGGGCATCCGAAACCGAGATGCCCTGCTGTGTGAAACCCCCCCAGGTCGCCCCATATACTTACCTTGTTTCCCGGTCCAACGGCGCATGCACAAGCTGCAGCTACATCCCCGCTATCCCTCTAGCAGGGCGCGTGCCCACGCCAGGCATTTGTGAATGGATGTCTTGGGCACGCTCCCTGTTAGAGGGAAGCGGGGGATGAGGCCACCAACACTCTCGAAGCCGTTGGTCTTAGACGAAGCCTTAGACGAAGTGACGTCAGCGGCTCCAAGTGCGCTGATTGGATGAGCGCCCGCGCATGCGCCGTAGGACCAGGAAGAGGTGAGTGTGTTCGGGCAATCTGGGGGGGTTTCACACAGCGGAGCATCCCTGATCGGGGTGCCCCAGGTGAAAGGACCAAAACCCAGGATAGTCAAAATCCTGGGTTTTGGTCCACTTTAACATTTTTTATGGGCCCCATAAAAGCTCATTGTCAGGGCCGCCTTCTTATTCTAACACAGATGTCCATAGCTGCTTCCTGCACAGAATTTGACTATCCCGGCTTTTTTTCCAGATTTGGGATGCCCCACTGTGAGAAACCCCCCAGGTCGCCCAGTAAAAACTCACCTTTCCCCGGTCCTATGGGCCCTCGGCAATCAGGAACGAAAGCAGACTCATACCCAGACCCACTCTTGCCCCCTGTCTGGCTGAATGGCTGGGCGCAGATGAGCGCCACAGCCCCGAGATGCTGGGGATCCGGCTGCGCTTGCTCTCCATTGTTTACATCATCGAGGGAGCCGCCAAAAAAGAGGACCAGACCCCGAAATCATCCAGTATATCAATCCAGTGCTAGAAGCAGGTGAAAGCCCGTTTTGGAATGCTCCGCAGTGTGAAACCCCCTCTGGTTTGGCATATATGCACCTCATTACTTGATCCCACTGCACATGCGCGGCTCGGCCAAGGCCTCCCCACTCTGCGAGTCCTGACCTCCTGGCCATGGGGTGCTGAACAAAGACCACAGCACCCTGCAGCTTCCCTCCTCCCTTTTCCCACACGCACCTTGTTCCTTGATCCCACTGCACATGCGCGGCTCGGCCGAGGAAACCCCCCGCGAGTTCTGACCTCCTGGCCATGGGGTGCTGAACAAAGACCACAGCACCCTGCAGCTTCCCTCCTCCGGGAAGCCGGAGGTCTGGTGGCTAATAACCCGATCTTGTGACCGGAGGGTTGCGGGTTAGATTCCCGGCTTGGACATGACCACACCCCAGGCGCCATGGTTTGGGCATCCCACCACTCTGGGCATGTGTGCACTCACTGCTCGTGTTTGTCTCAGAATCATCCAGTAGATCAATCCAGTGCTAGAAGCAGGTGAAAGCTTTCCTAGGGGCGTCCAGTTTTGGAACGCTCCACAGTGTGAAACCTCCTCTGGTTTGCCATTTATGTGTCTCGTTCCTTGATCCCACTGCACATGCGCGGCTCGGCCGAGGCATCCCCACTCCTGACCTCCTGGCAGTGGAGAGAGTGGGTTGACCATGGAGTGCTGCACAAGAAGCACAGCATTCTGCAGCATCCTTCCTCCCTTTAGCCACACGCACCTCGTCCCTTGATCCACTGCACATGCGAGGCTCGGCCGATGCATCCCCGCTCTGCGAGTCCTGACCTCCTGGCCATGGGGTGCTGTACAAGAAGCACAGCATTCTGCAGCTTCCTTCCTCCCTTTAGCCACAAGCACCTCGTTCCTTGATCCCACTGCACATGTGCGGCTCGGCCGAGGCATCCCCGCTCTGCGAGTCCTGACCTCCTGGCCATGGGGTGCCGCACAAAGAGCACAGCATCCTGCAGCTTCCCTCCTCCCTTTACCCACATGCACCTTGTTCCTTGATCCCACTGCACATGCGCGGCTCGGCCGAGGCTTCCCCCCGTGAGTCCTGACCTTCTGCCCAAGGGGTGCTGAACAAAGAGCACAACATACTGCAGCTTCCCTCCTCCAGGAAGGAGGTCTGGTGGCTAATAACCCGATCTTGTGACCAGAGGGTTGCAGGTTAGATTCCCGGCTGGGAAATGACTGCACCCCAGGTGCCATGGTTTGGGCGTCCCACTGCTCTGGGCATGTGTGCACTCACTTCAATACTTGTGTTTGTCTCACTGCAAAAAAAATCCTATGTGTACACAAGCATACAATGGCCATCTATGGCTAACATACCTAAGGAAACAAAAACATACTTGAGCCAACTAATGTACTTTAAAGTAGACCAAAACCCAGGATTTTGACTATCCTGGGTTTTAGTCTTTGCCCCCCCCCCCGGGCACCCCAATTGTGGATGCCCCGCTGTGTAAAAACCCTCAGGTCGCCCGATCTCACTCACCCTGCCTCGGTCCTATGGCGCATGCGCAGCCTCTTGTCCAGTCAGGCAAGCGGATCCTAGCTCACTGACAGCCACATCCTCTGCTACCTTTTAACAAGGAGCGTGCCTGCACCAGGCATTTGCGAATGGCCGGCATGGGCACGTCCCCTGTTTAAAGGTAGCAGGGGATGCGGCTGCCAGCGCGCTAGGATCTGCTCGCCTTAGACAAGCTCTAGGGGTGGGAGCGGATACGAGTGCTCTCACTGGACGAGAGGCTGCACCTTAGGACCGAGGAAGGGTGAGTGAGATCGCTACGTGCCCTGCTAAACGGCTAGCGGGTATGCAGCCGCTATTCACGCATGCGCCGTTGAACCGGGAGCGAAGGTGAGTTTTCGTGCGACCTGGGGGATTTGACACAGCGGGGCATCCCAAATCTGGATGCCCAGGTGGGAGCGAGTATGCCTGCCCTGGAGTTTCATAAACTCCAGGGTGGGTTTTGGTCCACTTTAATAATAGAAGAAGCTCCTTATAATTGCTAAAGGTCCCCATTAACAGAATAACAATTCCAAACATGTAAAGATACAAATGTATCTGTCAGTCAACTCTCAGAAGCCGTTAATATTGATCAATATTTTTTCTTGATCTTTTCAAACTCAAATCTATTCGATCAAACGGAAAAAATGAATGCGGAGACTGTCTTTAGAAGAGGTCCTCGGGCTCCCCCCGCTGGACAGCAATGGCCTTGCACAGGCCAAAACAGATTTCTTTGTCCTTTTATTGTTCCAGGTTTTTAAAATAATTTGTATTTTTAAGTGGCTCGAAACCCACTCCCCTGAAATCTATAAGATTCCAGGCTTGCTGAATTACCTCCCCCCAGGGCATCCAGATTAGGGATGCCCCACTGTGTGAAACCCCCCCAGGTTGTCCGGAAACTCATCTTCGTTCCCGGTCCGACGCCGTAAGTGCGAGCTGCGGCCGCATCCCCGCTATCCCTTTAACAGGGTGCGTGCATTGTGAATGACCGGAACAGGCACGCTCCGTTAGAGGGTAGCAGGGGATGCGGCCGCCAGTGCGCTCAGATCCTCTCACCTTGGACGAAGGGGCGGGAGCGGATCTGAGCGCGCGGGTGGCCGCATCCCCCGCTACCCTCTAACAGGCAGTGTGCCCGTGCCGCCATTCACTAATGTCTGGTGCGGGCATGTGCCCTGCTAGAGGGATAGCGGGGATGCGGCCATGGCTCATGCATGCGCCATTGGACCAGAAAAGGTGAGTTTATGGGCGACCTGGGGGGTTTCACGCAGCGGGGCATCCCGATTCTGGATGCAAATTCTGCAGCGTTTTACTGTGTACATAGAAAAATGATCGGACCATTTTCTTGCTCCACAAGGAGCGTACAATCTAAGGCAATGTATCTCCAACCTGCCCTCAAGGCCTACCAACACGTCATGTAATGTCCATCTTCTTCAGGACCTGACTGCAGCCAGAGCCGGCCTTCCGACTACCTAGTGTCAGACTGGCCCACCATAGCGCCAGAGGATCCTCTAGTGGGCTCCAGACACTGACATCAGACCGCTCTCCCTCCTGATGAAGGTTTTACACTGAAACGTTGGGGGTTTCAGGTGTCTTACACACCAGGCACATTTTTAGTCCGTTTACATTGTTCCTGTGATCCTATCAGGATGCCTTATGTTTATGCTTTCACACTGTTCATGTCTATGCATTATGCTTGTCTTTGATGCAAAAGATCACTGTGTTAGGTTCTCAGTTATCGATATCCCTGCTCTGCCAGCCTAAGCCTGTTCCTTTCTACTTAAAGTGGACCAAAACCCTGAATTTTGATTATCCTGGGTTTTGGTCCTTTCCCCTGGTGCACTCCGATCTGGGATGCCCCGCTGTGTGAAACCCCCCAGATCACCGATGCCAACTCACCTCTTCCCGGACCTCTATGGCACATGTGCGGCCGCTCGTCCAATCAGTGCGCTCTGAGCCGCTGACGTCATGTCGTCTAAGGCTTCGCCTGAGAGCAGCGGATCCGAGCGCACTGGGGGCCGCATCCCCCGCTTCCCTCTAACAGGGAGTGTTCCTGCGCCGGCCATTCACAAATGCTTGGTGCGGGCACACGCCCTGCTAGAGGGATAGCGAGGATGCAGCCGTTGGACCGGAAAAGAAGGTGAGTTTATGGGCGACACAGGGGGGTTTCACACAGTGGGGAATCCCGATTTTGGATGCCCCGTGGGGGGGAATCGGCCAGCATGGGAATCTTATAGATTCCGGGGCTGATCTCTGTGGGTTTTGGTCCGGTTTAAAGTGAACCAAAACCCACACCGATCGATTTCCCCCCCCCCCGATGCATCCAAAATCGGGATGCCCGCTGTGTGAAACCCCCCGGGTCGTCACATACACTTACCTTCTTTCTTGGTCCAACGGCGCATGCGCAAGCCACGCCCGCATCCCCGCTATCCCTCTAGCAGGGCACGAGCCTGTGCCAGGCATTTGTAAATGAGCTGCGCAGGCACACTTCCTGTTAGAGGGTAGCGAGGGATGCGGACGCCAGTGCGCTTGTATCTACTCGCCTTAGACGAGCTGACGGATCTAAGCACACTGATTGGATGAGCGGCCGTGCATGCTTCATAGGACCGGGAAGAGGTGACTTGCGTTCGGCGATCTGGGGGGGGGGTTCATATTGGGGTCAAGGACCAAAACTCAGTAAAAATCCCGGGTTTTTGTCCACTTTAAAGTGGACCAACACCCAGGATTTTCACTATCCTGGGTTTTGGTCCACTTCCGCAGGGCACCCCGATCGGGGATGCCCCGCTGTGTGAAACCCCCCAGAACGCCCGATAAAACTCACCTCACCCCGCTCCTACGGCTCATGCGCAGCCACTCGTCCAATCAGCACGCTCGGAGCCGCTGTGGTATGTGCGTCCAAGCTACGTACAACCACAGCGGCTCCTCTAACAGGGAGCGCGCCGGCACCCGCCATTCACAAATGGCAGACGCGGACATGCACCCTGCTAGAGAGAAGCGCGAGATGCGGCCGCGGCCCGCGCATGCGCCGTTGGACCAGGAGTAAGGTAAGGTGAATGGGGCGTCCTGGGGGGTTTCACACAGCGGGGCATCCCAACTTTGGATGCCCCGCAGGGAGGGATCGGATCGGCCTGGAAATGATAGATTATAGATTCCCGGGGCCGATCATAGAGGGTGCTTCACCACCATCTAGTGGTCAACATTGGTATTTCTTTTATACTATATGCCTTAGTATTCTATTGACAGTTACATTGTGGCTTTCTATGTGTGTCGCTTTGTTATTACCATTAAAAGCTTATCATTCTTTGCATAGCCTTGTGTCTAGGTGTTCATAGGGTCTATAGGATAAGCCAGTCTGTGTGCAGTGAGTGGGAACACTTTGCTATACATTGAACCCCTCCAACTTGCTTCCTAAATTGGACCAAAACCCAGGATCTTGACTATCCTGGGTTTTGGTCTCTTCCCCGGGGGCGCCCCGATCGGGGAGTCCATGTCCCCCTGTCCCTCAATGTTCTCCTTTGTCCCTCTTTGAGGTGTAACATGCAGATCTGCACCAATAACTGATTCATGTGTCTATTCAAAGTGTTTCCTTTGTTGTAGCTGTTACACCATATCTCCTATCCTTCCCTCAATGAGGGGGCGTGGCTTCATCCATCCCTCAATGAGGGGGCGTGGCTTCATCCATCCCTCAATGAGGGGACGTGGCTTCATCCATCCCTTAATGAGGGGGCATGGCTTCATCCATTCCTCAATGAGGGGCGTGGCTTCATCCATCCCTCAATGAGGGGACGTGGCTTCATCCAACCCTTAATGAGGGGGCGTGGCTTCACCCATCCCCCAACCCGGGGGCGTGGCTTAATTTAACAATTGTCCCACTTTCCCACCCTGAAAAGTTGGGAAATATGCTGTTCCTGGGTCCTGTTCCCCCATTTTTCCTATGGTGTGCAATAACCAGGGCCGGCGTCAGCACCCAGCAAGCCCAGCCAGCTGCCGAGGGCCCCACCCCCAGGGGGGCCAACTGGCAGCTGGCACATAACTTTAGAAAAAAAAAAAACTTTTACTTGCCTGCGGCCGCGATCCCTCGTATTTCGCCCTCTCCTCACCGCGGAAGAGCCCGGGGGGGCAATCGGAGGTCCCATCGGTGATGCACCCCCGGGCCCTTCCGTGGTGAGGAGAGGGCGTAATCGCCCGCCCACTAGCCCCGCCTTTTGCGGGGCAAATGACATAGTCTGTGACGTCATCTCACACCCGCTCCAAGAGGCACAGTAGCGCCGAGCGAGCGGAGGTAAGAGGGTCGATGACGGCTGCCGGGAGATCAGTGGGGCAAGGGAACACAGCCCCTCGCCCCTCCTACACTGATCACCCGGCAGCCGCCATCGGAACTTCGTGGGACAGGATCGCCGGGGGACAACAGAGGATCGGAGGTGACTAAAGAAAAAAAACTAATAAATGTCATTTTTTCTGTGCCTGTGTCTTTTTTTTACAGTTAATCCTTTGTGAACTGGTAAGGGGTCCATGAGATCCCTATATTAGTTCACAAGGCTTAGGGGCTGACATGTCACCTGCGGGTAGCGGGTGGCTTGCCATTAACCCCCAGCCCCTCCAATTACCTGCCTCCCCAAAGCCCGGGGGGGGGGGCAGAAGAGCCCGGCCCATTTGGCTTTGCAGGTTTGTAGTCGGCAGGGCGGGGCCCGTGCGCCCCCTTCCTACAAGCTCACATAGCTGGTCCCGGGGCTGGTAATGCTGGGTGGGGTGGACCCCATGTCATTTTTCTTCTGGATCTTTAAGGGTTTTTAACCCTTAAAATTCCCCAAAAATGGGGTGCCCCCCCCCCCCATGGAGGGGGGACCCTATGTCATTTTTTTTTAAAATAAACCCCTTATGTGCTGTCGGCCAGAAGTTATAAAAGGCTTCCAGCAGCAGCAGGAGTGTAGAAGGCAAAGTGATTGAGGTACAGAGTGCTAGAGGGATAGGAGGTAAATATTAAAATAACTAATAAAATATTTTTTTCTGTGTGTTTTTTTTTTTTGTTTTACATTCAACCCTTTGTGAACTGGCAAGGGGTCCAGCTCACAAGGCTTAGGGGCTGGCAAGTGCGGGTTTGTAGCCTGCAGGGCGGAGGGGGGGGGGCACAGAGGATGGTCCTTGCACACTGTTCTATGCAATGGAATTCATAGACCCCTGACCCGCGACTCTCCACTGCAAAGGGGCCCACTGAGACCATGCCGACCAAGGGCCCACATAAACCTGGAGCCGGCCCTGGCAATAGTAGCCTGACTTTTTCTAACTCTGACATTGGGGCCACCCTCAGGGCAGTACAGGAGGCTGAAATAGTGCTTTGTTATGTCTTATTTACATGAGTTATTTGCTCAATATTTTAGATCTAACTGTGGTTCAGCTAAATGGTGAGCCTCATTTCCTCTGATGGGCCCCACCTTTTTATGGTTGGAATAAGGGACATTTATTAAATTAAGCCACACACCCTCACTGATTAATGGATAGGAGATAGGGTGTAACAGTTACAACAATAGAAACACTTTGAATAGGCAAATGAATCATTTATTGCTGCAGATCTGCATGTTACACCCCAAAGAGGGTCAATATGTAAATGAAGCCACACCCCTCATTGAGGGATGGATGAAGCCACGCCCCCTCATTGAGGGATGGATGAAGCCACGCCTCCTCATTGATTGATGGATAGCAGATAGGGTGTAACAGTTACAACAATAGAAACACTTTAAATAGGCAAATGAATAATTTATTGCTGCAGATCTGCATGTTACACCTCAAAGAGGGACAAATGAGAACAACGAGGGACAGGGGGACATGGACTCAAGAGAGGGACAGTCCCTCCAAATCAGGGACACTTGGGAGGTATGGCTCCAAGGTGCTCCAGTCTGACCCTACAACTGCCCTAACTTCCCACCCCGCCCCTCATAGAAACATAGGCGGGTGACGGCAGAAGACCATACGGTCCATCTAGTCTGCCCTTATGTGTATACTGTATGTTCTCTTTATCTTATGTGTATACTGTATATTCTCTTTATCTTAGGATAGATGGAGGCTTATCTCATGTTTAAATTCACTGACTGTTGATTTTTCAACCACCTCTGCTGGAAGTTTGTTCCCGGCCTCTACTACTCTTTCTTTCTTTCTAGAATATTTTCTAACATTGCTCCTGATCTTATCTCCAACTAGCTTCAGGTTGGGCCCCCTTGTTCTACCATTAAAGTGGACCAAAACCCATGCCGATCGGCCCAGGAATCTTATCAATTCCCTTCCCCTGTGGCATCCAAAATCGGGATGCCCCACTGTGTAATCCCCCCAGGTCGTCCCCTACACTTACCTTGTTTCCCGGTCCAATGGCACATGCACAAGGCGCATCCCCGCTATCCCTCTAGCAGGGAGCGTGCCCGCGCCAGGCATTCCTGAATGGCCGGCGCAGGCACACTCCCTGCTAGAGGGAAGCAAGGCATGCGGCTGCCAGCGCGCTGGCCTTAGACGAAGGCTTAGCCAACAAGACGTCAGCGGCTCTGAGCATGCTGATTGGATGAGCGGCAGCACATGCGCCGTAGGACCAGGAAGTCCTTGGCATCGGCAATCTGGGAGGTTTCACAAAGCGGGGCATCCCCGATCGGGGTAAAGGACCAAAACCCAGGATAGTCAAAATCCTGGGTTTTGGTCCACTTTAAGTTTCATCTTAAAAACACTTCCCTCCTGAACCTTATTCAATCCTTTCATATATTTAAAGAGGAACAACACACAGGAATTTCACTTTCCTGTGTGGTGTTCCTCTCTGCAGCAGCATGCCGAATTGGGATGCCCCGCTATGTGTATCCCCCAGGTTGCCCCGTTTCATTCACCTTCCTTCCGCTTTCACGGGCAGACGCAGGCGAGAGCGAGTGCTCTGGTTGGCTGCATGCACTGCTTAGCCAATCAGTGCACTCGCTGTCACTCAGCTTCCTTCGATGCCGCTGACAGCTAAACCACCTGGGCGGCTAAGGAGCTGAGCAGTGTCGCCAGCAGCATCCCCTGCCCACCTTGCAGCCGTGGAATGCCCCTGCCGCCCATTCAGAAAGGCTGGGTGCTTGTACAGCTAAAGGTGAGCGGGGCTGCGGCCAGAGTGCACAGACTTAGTGAGGGCTCCAAGAAAAGGTAAGTAAAACTGGCGATGGAGGGGGTGATTGGGGGGGGGGGGGGTTCACACAGAGGGGCATGTCCCGAGGAGTAGAACTCGGACAGCCCTGGAGACTTTTTAGCCACGTCCTCTGCTATTGTTACACCTCCAGAATAGATGAAGCCTTTTCCAGATTCCCTGTGACTAGCCACTCCCTCTGCTTTTGTCACACTCAGGGACAGGCTGGTCATAAGGAGACCCATGAGAATTCCCAGTGGACCACACTGCTTTAAAGCAGAACAAAATCCACCAGCGGCCAGCCTGGAATCTAAAAGATTCCAGGGCTGGCCACTGGCTTCCCCCCCCCAGGCATCCTAAACCGGGATGCCCCACTGTGTGAAACCCCCCAAGGGTGCCAGTACACACTCACCTTTCCCCAGTCCAATGGTGCATGCGCAGGCTCCTGTACAGTCAGAACCATTCGCTGAAATGATGTAATTTGGCAGGCGCCTCTCAATAGGCTCGATTTGTGGTCGTGCGCCTGTGCATTTGCGCACAATTTTTTGTGAGTGCCAAGTAGCACGCGGGCTTCCTCCTGATTCATGGTCGTCTAAATTTGAAGTGAGAGTGGGGTAGGGTCCGCTTGATCTCCCTTGGGTCCTCCAAGTCCCAGGAGGAGAGCGGCCGGTCCTTACATACCCACTGTTCACTCATTGATTAGTATTATTGGAAATGTTTTATATTTGAATTTTATTTTTGCAGATATTTACGCCAGTGTGAAAACTTGCGTCTGTAATTTTCCACAAGCGCAAATTGGCGACTGATTTATGGGGTGTTGAGAGGGCAGAAAAGTGGGCGCAATTGTGTAAATGTCAAGAGTGATTTTCCTCCATCAAAAAACTGCCAACTTCACTCACAGGTTTATTTCATTCCTAAAACACATGGCGGCTGCATCCGGCGTGTTTTTTAGCAATGAAAGTGTCAGATGCAGGTTTATTTTAGTAATCTTTCCCTTTTTGGGGGTATAGGTGGGAAAAAATGGTTAAAAGTGACAAATCTCAATATGTTTCATGATGAAAACACCAAAAAGGTGGAGACACTGGACCCCAAAAATTAAGAGTAATTAAGAAAAGAAAAAAAAAACAGTAGCAGGATGATTAAAGTGGTTCAAAACCCACTCTATAAGATTCCCGGGCCGATCGATTCCCTCCCCCTGGGGCATCCAAAATCAGGATGTCCCGCTGTGTGGAACCCCCCAGGTTGCTCCGAACACTTACCTTACTTCCCGGTCCAACGGCGCATGCACGAGTCGCGGCCGCATCACCCCCAATAACTCTAACAGGGCACATGCCCAAGCCAGGCACTCTGAGTCGCTGGCCTTAGATGACATGACGGCAGCAGCTCCGAGCACGCTGATTGGACGAGCGGCCGCACATGTGCTTTAGGACCAGGAAGAGGTGAGTTAACTTCGGCGATCTGGGGGGGGCGATCTGGGGGTTTCACGCAGCGGGGCATCCCCGATCAGGCTTCTCCGGGGGAAAGGACCAACACACAGGATAGTCAAAATCCTGGGTTTTGGTCCACTTTAAGTGCCAATATGCAAAACAAACAGCGCCGGGGAGAGGGGACTAAAGAGAAAATCTGCGGCTAAACATTGGGAGAAACAACACTGGAGGAGACCTGGAATCAGGAGATCCCCTAATAAACCACACCTAACAATAAGGAGAAATAAGCGCCTAGACATAAACGATGCCTAAATATTTCTCCCCTTTCTTTACGGTTTCTCGTTTGTGATTTTTTCTCTCCAGCTTCTGTGTTTTAGGCAAATCTTTATTCTCCATTTGGGAGTGTATGAAGTGTCAACCGAGTCACCTGACCGGGAATACGCTCCGAAATGCAGAAGCTGGAGAGACAAAACCACAATTGAGGGACAGTAAAGAAAGAGGAGAAACACAGGGGACCATCTGGACCAGTTAAGGGTTTAGCCGGCCAGATGCGCGGGGGACGGGGCCATGTACATCTGTGCCTTCATAGAGACCAGGAAGCGACCGCATCCCCAGTCACCCTCCGGCTGACACAGGCCTTCTGTGTTTCAGGCGAAGCTCTATTCTACATTTCAGAGTGAATGAAGTGTCACCCGAGTCGCTTGATCAGGAAGACGTCCTGAAATGGAGAATAGAGATTCGCCTGAAACACAGAAGCTGGAGAGACAAAACGGCAATTGAGGGACAGTAAAGAAAGGGGAGAAACACGGGGGGCCATCGGGATCAGTTAAGGGTTTAGCCGGCCAGATGCGCAGGGGGCGGGGCCATGTGCACTTCAAAACAGCAGGATTTCAGGAGGAAGGTGCCTGAAGCGGAATTTCGCGCCAGCTGTCGCTCCCTATGCTGGCATTAGTATGCATGGCATAAAGAGTTCCATAGGAATTCACAGCATACATCTCTGCCCCCCATAGAGGCCAGGGACCGGCCGCATCCCCAGTCTCCCTCCGGCTGACACGGGTCTTCTGTGTTTTAGGCGAATCTCTATTCTCCATTTGGGAGTGTATAGAGTGTCACCCGAGTCGCCTGACCGGGAAAACTCCCCGAAATACAGAATAGAGATTCGCCTGAAACACAGAAGCTGGAGCGACAAAACGGCAATTGAGGGACAGTAAAGAAAGGGGAGAAACACGGGGGGCCATCGGAACCAGTTAAGGGTTTAGCCGGCCAGATGCGCAGGTAGCGGGGCCATGTACATCTCTGCCCCCATAGAGGCCAGGGACCGGCCGCATCCCCAGTCCCCCTCCGGCTGACACGGGTCTTCTGTGTTTTAGGCGAATATCTATTCTCTATTTGGGAGTGTATGAAGTGTCACCCGAGTCGCCTGACCGGGAAAACTCCCCGAAATACAGAATAGAGATTCGCCTGAAACACAGAAGCTGGAGCGACAAAACGGCAATTGAGGGACAGTAAAGAAAGGGGAGAAACACGGGGGGGCCATCGGGACCAGTTTAGGGTTTAGCCGTCCAGATGCTCAGGAGGAGGGGCCGTGTGCACTTCAAAACAGCAGGATTTCAGGAGGAAGGCGCCTGAAGTGGAATTTCGCGCCAGCTGTCGCTCCCTATGCCGGCATTAGTAAGCATGGCATAGAGCTCTATAGGAATTCACAGCATACATCTCTGCCCCCCATAGAGGCCAGGGACCGGCCGCATCCCCAGTCTCCCTCCGGCTGACATGGGTCTTCTGTGTTTTAGGCGAATCTCTATTCTCCATTTGGGAGTGTATGAAGTGTCACCCGAGTCGCCTGACCGGGAATACGCCCCGAAATGCAGAATAGAGAGTCGCCTGGAACACGGAACCTAGAGAGACAAAATCACAATTGAGGGACAGTAAAAAGAGGGGAGAAACACGGGGGCCATCGGGATCAGTTAAGGGTTTAGCCGGCCAGATGCGCAGGGGGCGGGGCCATGTGCGCTTCAAAACAGCAGTATTTCAGGAGGAAGGTGCCTGAAGCGGAATTTCGCGCCAGCTTCCGCTCCCTATGCCGGCATTAGTAAGTATGGCATAAAGTGCTCCATAGGGATGCATGGCATACATCTCTGCCCCCCATAGAGACCAGGGAGCAGCCGCATCCTCAGTCTCCCTCCGGCTGACACAGGCCTATCTGAACGGCTGGGTGCTAGTGCGCGCATCAGCTGCGGGATGCTGGGGATGTGGCCCCCCGGCATTGGCTCACCCGTGAGGTGAGTATACAGGTGATACCAGGGGGGATTCACCCAGCAGAGGATTCCAAGTCGGGATGCCCTAGGGATAGGGAACCTGCTGACCCTGGAGTCTAACGGCCAAATTAGGGATTTGGTCCACTTTATTGCAGTCTATTCTGATTGGACGAGAAGCCGTGGGAGCCTGGAGCAAAATAAGAATGCAGCAGTTTCACATACCCCATCCTTTAGACTGTAAGCTTGCAAGGGCAGGGCACTCCTCCCTATTGTCTCCTGTGCTCACAACACTTGGTTTTAACCTGTGGCATCTAATTTTGTATTGTTCTCTGTGCTATATGTTTTACCCTGTCTGTATTCCTACCTTGTAAAGCGCTGCGTAAGATGATGGCGCTATATAAATTAACATTAATAAATATTAATAATAATACAGGGATCAAAATGCTTCCCAAAACCCGGGGGGTGCTGTGTTTTGGTCCGCTTTATATTGAATTTGGAGGAGCAGCCACCTTCATTTATCTTTCTAACCATTCTCTGCTCTACCTAAAATTAAAAAAAATAAATAAATAAAGTCTTTGGCTGGACACTTTACTTAAACCGGACCTTCACCATGATTTAATGAAAAGCCCAAACCCTTATAAAACGATTGCCCAGCATCTAAAATTAATATATTTTAAATTTTTAGTCACTTATTATTCTTTCCCCCACTGGGCTGCAACTCTGTTCAGGACTTTAGGATACGGGCGCCGCCATCTTGACTCAGAAGCATCACATACTGAGGAGAGGAGAGGTGGATAAAGTACAGGGGGCGGGGTTATAGCTGTGCTTTGCTCAGACAGAGCAGAGCTGGGGTCAGGAAAGGGTCAGCAGTCCCAGAATGCAGACCGGCACAGTCAGAAGGCACTTCCTGTTTGCAGGCAGCCTGATGCTCCATGAGCTGCCATATTGGATGTTTAAAGGCTCATAACATGCAGTAGATGCAGGTGGGATGATTTTTAATGTGAGCAATCTGTATGTACAGGCTGTGGGGAACATAAGATAGGCTCTTATTCAGGGTGATAGGTCCGGATTAATGTGGGCAATCTGTATGTACAGGCTGTGGGGAACATAAGATAGGCTCTTATTCAGGGTGAAGGTCCGGATTAATGTGGGCAATCTGTATGTACAGGCTGTGGGGAACATAAGATAGGCTCTTATTCAGGGTGAAGGTCCGGATTAATGTGGGCAATCTGTATGTACAGGCTGTGGGGAACATAAGATAGGCTCTTATTCAGGGTGATAGGTCCGGATTAATGTGGGCAATCTGTATGTACAGGGTGTGGGAAACATATAAGATAGACTCTTATTCAGGGTGAAGGTCCGGATTAATGAGAGCAATCTGTGTACAGGGGGGAACCATACAAGATAGGCTCTTATTTAGGGTGAAGGTCCGGATTAATGTGAGCAATCTGTATGTACAGGGTGTGGGAAACATATAAGATAGGCTCTTATTTAGGGTGAAGGTCCGGATTAATGTGAGCAATCTGTATGTACAGGGTGTGGGAAACATATAAGATAGGCTCTTATTCAGAGTGAAGGTCCGGATTAATGAGAGCAATCTGTGTACAGGGGGGAACCATACAAGATAGGCTCTTATTTAGGGTGAAGGCCCGGATTAATGTGAGCAATCTGTATGTACAGGGTGTGGGAAACATATAAGATAGGCTCTTATTTAGGGTGAAGGTCCGGATTAATGTGAGCAATCTGTATGTACAGGGTGTGGGAAACATATAAGATAGGCTCTTATTTAGGGTGAAGGTCCGGATTAATGTGAGCAATCTGTATGTACAGGGTGTGGGAAACATATAAGATAGGCTCTTATTCAGAGTGAAGGTCCGGATTAATGTGCGCAATCTGTATGTACAGGGTGTGGGAAACATATAAGATAGGCTCTTATTCAGGATGAGGGTCCGGATTAATGTGCGCAATCTGTATGTACAGGGTGTCGGAAACATATAAGATAGGCTCTTATTCAGGATGAGGGTCTGCTGAGTCCCCCTTCATTTCCACCAGGCTTACACTTATCTGCCAGCAGAGGGCGCTGTCTTCAAAGAGTTACTCAGTTCTGGAGACGCATGACGCCATTGTGCCGCCTCCTCCTCCAGAAACTATAATTAGATGGGAGTAAACACTTACATAAAGGGTGTCACAAGGCTCTGGCAGCTATGCGGGGGAGCGCAGGGTGGGAGGTCATGTGATCAGTGTTATTGCCATTCTCTGCCCAAAAGGGAGGGGGGGGGGCTCCCTGTGTGTCAAAGGCAACATTGTTACAGGGTAGGGAATGTTTTTTTATTTTAATGGAGTAATGAAGGATAATCCTCCATCTTGGTTTAAAGCCCAACTCCGACTCCGATTTGTATTTTCTGTTTTAGAGTGGAGCCATGGCCGTGCTTTCTTCCCGCTGTGTTTCTAGCCAATATCTATAGGACAGGCTTCTATTGAGCAGTAAAAACATCAACCAGTACGTCCAGTGCTCTTTGGGGGCCAGCTCATCACTCAGTATCCATTAGGGGCCCAGCGCATCATCTAGTGGCCGTTAGGGGTCAGCATGTCATTCAGCTCCCTTTAGGGGCCAGAAGTCACAACACACACGTCAGCGCATCACCCAGTGCCTTTTGGGGGGCCAGCTCGTCGACCAGTGCCCTCGGGGGGCCAGCGCGTCGCCCAGTGCCCTTTGGGGGCCAGCGCATCACCCAGTGCCCTTTGGGGGCCAGCGCATCACCCAGTGCCCTTTGGGGGCCAGCGCATCACCCAGTGCCCTTTGGGGGCCAGCGCATCACCCAGTGTCCTTTGGGGGCCAGCGCATCACCCAGTGTCCTTTGGGGGCCAGCGCATCACCCAGTGTCCTTTGCATCACCCAGTGTCCTTTGGGGGCCAGCGCATCACCCAGTGTCCTTTGCATCACCCAGTGTCCTTTGGGGGCCAGCGCATCACCCAGTGTCCTTTGGGGGCCAGCGCATCACCCAGTGTCCTTTGCATCACCCAGTGTCCTTTGGGGGCCAGCGCATCACCCAGTGTCCTTTGGGGGCCAGCGCATCACCAAGAGCCCTTTGGGGGCCAGCGCATCACCCAGTGTCCTTTGGGGGCCAGCGCATCACCCAGTGTCCTTTGGGGGCCAGCGCATCACCCAGTGTCCTTTGGGGGCCAGCGCATCACCAAGAGCCCTTTGGGGGCTAGCATATCAACCGGTGCCCTTTAAGGGGCCAGCACCTCACATGGCGCCCTTTAAGGGGCCAGCACCTCACGCGGCGCCCTTTCGGGCCCAGAAGTCACAACACACACTGCTGCCCACAATGTTGTAGTATGCAGCAGCTTCTAGGCCTCCATGGAAGAGGGGACCTGTCACAGGATGAGGCCAGCCAGGGGAATGGGAGACAGGAAATAACTGTAGGGTGTAGGTCTGCTTTGAGTGAACCAATACCCAGGATTTTGACCCTCCCGGGTTAGGTCCACTGCACCAATGGGGATGCCCCTGTGTGTAACCCCCATGAATCAGGGATTCCCCCTCACTGCATCCACTTACCTCCTCCAATGATCACTTATTGCTGCGTTCCCTATGGCTACACGCACAGTCATTCTGCCGGGTGTGTTCTGCACATGTGCCAGGGAGGGAGGAGCAGGGTAAGTATCAGATGATTCTGGGGGAGGCCTTTTCTCTGCTCCTAGAGTCTATTTAACTCCAGGGCCGGTATGAGTGGGTTTTGGTCTGCCTTAAAGGGACGCTACAGTCAAAAATGTGATCATCTGCACAGGGAGATAATATTGACCAGTCAGTAATACTTTTCTGCATTCTCCCGCTGCAGGAGGTAAGTATCTCTGCCAGGCTTGCAGATGCACGAGTCCCACATGAGGGTGCCCCTCCCCTCTGCAGGCTGTCCAAGTTGATTTTGACTGCAGGGTCGCTTTAAACTGGACCTTCACCATGATTTATAGAAAAGCCCAAACCCTTAAACGATCCCCCAGCATCTAAAATTAATATATTTTAAGTTTTTGGTCACTTACTTATTAATCTTTCCCCCACTGGGCTGCAACTCTGTTCAGGACTCTAGGGTACGCACGCCACCATCTTGACTCAGAAGCATCACATACTGAGGAGAGGAGAGCGGGATAAAGAACGGGGGGGGGGGGGGGGGTTACAGCTGTGCTTTATAGCTGTGCTTTATAGCTGTGGATTAATGTGAGCAATCTGTATGTACAGGGTGTGGGAAACATATAATATAGGCTCTTATACAGGGTGAAGGTCCGGATTAATGTGAGCAATCTGTATGTACAGGGTGTGGGAAACATATAAGATAGGCTCTTATTCAGGGTGAAGGTCCGCTTTAAGACACCAGCATGGCGGCCTGGAAAGGACCCGGCGTCAGGCAGCGCTCTCCTCCATCTCACCCATACAGTTCAATAATGTTTTCTTACACATCTATTTAGCCATTTTGGCTAGTGCTCCCCCTAGTGGCCACTCGCATATTACCATGTTTTTCATCATCATATCCAGCTTATATTTAGTTCCACATTATAAAATAATTTTTCTGTCGTACATTTTCCATCACGCGACTCTCTCAGTTAAACAGTTCTGAGGGAAACCAGGCCACACTGCAGCAGAGAGCTAGGCCACCAGGGGGAGCAATATCTGAAGTAAACCAAGTAGACCTAAACCATTTGCTCGGCCCTGGAGTGTTTTAGACAGGCTGACTTCCTGTACACGGGGCAGATTTGGGATGCTCTGCTCTGTAATACCCCGGTATACTAATATACCAATCAGGTGATCTTAAAGTGGACCTTCACTCTGAATAAGAGTCTATCTTATATGTTTCCCACACCCTGTACATACAGATTGCTCACATTAATCCGGACCCTCACCCTGAATAAGAGCCTATCTTATATGTTTCCCACACCCTGTGCATACAGATTGCCCACATTAATCCGGACCTTCACTCTGAATTAGAATCTATCTTATATGTTTCCCACACCCTGTACATACAGATTGCTCACATTAATCCGGACCATCACCCGAATAAGAGTCTATTTTATATGTTTCCCACACCCTGTACATACAGATTGCCCACATTAATCCGGACCGTAACCCTGAATAAGAGCCTATCTTATATGTTTCCCACGCCCTGTACATACAGATTGCCCACATTAATCCGGACCTTCACTTTGAATAAGAGCCTATCTTATATGTTTCCCACACCCTGTACATACAGATTGCCCACATTAATCCGGACCTTCACCCTGAATAAGAGTCTATCTTATATGTTTCCCACACCCTGTACATACAGATTGCCCACATTAATCCGGACCTTCACCCTGAATCAGAGCCTATCTTATATGTTTCCCACACCCTGTACATACAGATTGCTCACATTAATCTGGACCTTCACCCTGAATAAGAGCCTATCTTATATGTTTCCCACACCCTGTACATACAGATTGCTCACATTAATCCGGACCCTCACCCTGAATAAGAGCCTATCTTATATGTTTCCCACACCCTTTACATACAGATTGCTCACATTAATCCGGACCCTCACCCTCAATAAGAGCCTATCTTATATGTTTCCCACACCCTGTACATACAGATTGCTCACATTAAAAATCATCCTACCTGCATCTACTGCATGTTATGAGCCTTTAAACATCCAAGATGGCGGCTCATGCAGCCTGCAAACAGGAAGTGCCTTCTGACTGTGCTGCTCTGCATTCTGGGATAGCTGACCTTTCCCTGACCCCAGCTCTGCTCTGTCTGTGCAAAGCACAGCTATAACCCGCCCCCTGCACTTTTCACCCCTCCTTCTCCTCAGTATGTGATGCTTCTGAGTCAAGATGGCGGCACCCGTATCCTAAAGTCCTGAACAGAGTTGCAGCCCAGTGGGGGAAAGAATAATAAGTAAGTGACTAAAAACTTAAAATATATTAATTTTAGATGCTGGGGAATAGTTTTATAAGGGTTTGGTCTTTTCATTGAATCATGGTGAAGGTCCGGTGTAAGGTGAATGCACAGGCTTCCTCCGGCGATGCCTGTGCGTGTGTCCTGGGGCCGGCAGCATGACGCCAGCAGAAAGCAACTCGTGGAAGACTTTAAAGGAGGTCTCAGCCAGCAAAGTAAATAAATATCTTATCTAAAACAGGAAATAAAAGTTATTCAGATCCCCCCTTTTACCTTTCCCTATGTGATTTGGTGTTTGTCTTGTCTTGTTGGTTCGTGATTTATGTAACGTTTCTATTATTTGTATTGTAGTTGTTGTAAACAAAAAAAAAAAAAAAAAAAAAAAGAAAAAACGCTGACTGGGATTGGCATTTATTGTGCAACTGGTTATACAATACACCGTAATGTGTTATTGCACAGTTGTAATACTGTCTTGTATTGAGTCTTTCAATAAAAAGATTGTGAAGAATAGTTATTCAGAGTTGGGCATTTAAACAGGGGCGTGGCAGATCTAACACTTCATTGCACTACAAAAACATCGCATTGCCTCCTTTAAAGTGGGACCAAAACCCACACCCCATCGGCCCTGAAATCTATAGGATTCCAGGGTCGCTTAATTCCCCCCCAGCGGGGCATCCAGAATCGGGATGCCCCGCTGTGTGATACCCCCCAGGTCTCCCGGAAACTCACCTTCTTTCCTGGGCCAACGGCGCATGTGTGAGCTGCAGCTGCATCCCCGCTATCTCTTTAGCAGGACGCGTGCTCGCGCCAGGCATTTGTGAATGCCCGGCGCAGGCACAATCCCTGTTAGAGCGTGCTCGGATACGCTCGTATTAGATGACATAGTGGAGGGAGCGGATCCGAGCGCGCTGATTGGACGAGCGGCCACGCATGCGTCGTAGGACCGGGAAGAGGTGAGTTTGTTCGGGCGACCTGGGGGGTTTCACACAGACTGATCCGGGTGCCCGGAGGCAAAGACCAAAACCTAGGATAGTCCTGGGGGTTTGGTCCACTTTAAAACAAATCTAACCAATCTAAGAGAATCAAGGGCCAGCCGCTAGCCTGCCACCGGGGCATCCGTTATTAAATGCCCCTAGGGCAGGCTAGCGGTCGGCCCTGGAAACTCCCCGGGGTGCCAGCAATCTTACCTCTCACAACCGCATCCTCAGCTTCCCTGTAGCTGTGGGCGCTCCCTGCACCCAGCTATTCTGATAGGCCAGGCATACAGGGGAGCCGGGGATGCAGCGCAAAGTTCAAGTCAGCGGCTTTATGAGGTGCATACTAATGCGCTGCATAAAGCGCTGAGCACCCGCACATGTGCCGTGGGAGCAGGGGAAAGGTGAGCAAAAGTCCGTGTTCTATGGGGTTTCACACATGGAAACTGCCCCTGGGGCAGGGACCAGTCACCAGGATAGCGGCTGCTTCACTTTAAAACATTCCACAAGTGGCTTTCTGCCTGTTGTGTCTCTAGCCGACATTTATGCGACAGGCTTTTATTGAGCAGCAAAAATGTCACCCAGTAAAGCTTTGGGGGATCAGAAGTCGCTGCACACACTGCTGCCCACAATCCCACAATGTTGGAGAAGGGACCTGTCACTGGATGAGGTCAGCCATTGGAATGGGAGGCAGGAAAAGGCTTCCACTTTTATTTATTTATTCTTTTCAGACCTTGTTTTACACTTCTTTATGAGCCCTAGTGAACTCTCTCATGCTGAACTGGATGGACTGTCTTTATTCAGCCTTACACACTATGCGTGCACGAGACATCCCTGTGCTTCATTCAGGAGGTGAACGGCGCTGAGGAGTGTAGTTCATCGAGATAAGTCATCAAAAGGGAGCAAGTTCAATAGGGCTTATCGAGAAATGCTATCAAGATGCAGCCCCCTGACATTCATCATGAAATAGGCAGAAAGCAGGCAGATTTTTTTTAACCATTGCCCGGACTGCCTCTTTAAGGCCTCATCATGGAAGCCATATTGTTCTTTGTTTTCCAACCAAGAGTCTAGGAAACAAAAAAGGCGACATGAAAGATGTGTCACATGGAAGCGGTTCATCCTGGAGTCCAACAGTGATGTGGCATCCTAAAGGTCACCCACATTGGGCAGGTCTAGGCAAGTCATTCAAGTTTCGCGTGAGGTGGGGGTTAGGGTCCGGTAGGGTCCAGCTTAGCTTCTAGGCAGGTTTGGGGGGGGGGGGCTGTTACAACCTAGCAGCATCTCTTTGCAGGTTTCAGGTACACTTTGGCGCTACAAGCAGGTTGGCCCGGCAGGGTTGGCCGGGTCTCAAGTTGGTGGTAGGATGTTGGGTCCCAAGCTGCTAGTAGTGTGTCTGGTCTCAAGCTGGCCTGCAGGGTTTTCCAGGTCTCAGGTTGGCTTGGGGTCTCAAGTTAGAGTTAGGGTTCGGGTCTCAAGCTGGAGGTAGGGTTTCGGGTCTCAAGCTGGAGGTAGGGTTTCGGGTCTCAAGCTGGAGGTAGGGTTTCGGGTCTCAAGCTGGAGGTAGGGTTTCGGGTCTCAAGCTGGAGGTAGGGTTTCGGGTCTCAAGCTGGAGGTAGGGTTTCGGGTCTCAAGCTGGAGGTAGGGTTTCGGGTCTCAAGCTGGAGGTAGGGTTTCGGGTCTCAAGCTGGAGGTAGGGTTTCGGGTCTCAAGCTGGAGGTAGGGTTTCGGGTCTCAAGCTGGAGGTAGGGTTTCGGGTCTCAAGCTGGAGGTAGGGTTTCGGGTCTCAAGCTGGAGGTAGGGTTTCGGGTCTCAAGCTGGAGGTAGGGTTCCGGGTCTCAAGCTGGAGGTAGGGTTCCGGGTCTCAAGCTGGAGGTAGGGTTTCGGGTCTCAAGCTGGAGGTAGGGTTTCGGGTCTCAAGCTGGAGGTAGGGTTTCGGGTCTCAAGCTGGAGGTAGAGTTTCGGGTCTCAAGCTGGAGGTAGGGTTTCGGGTCTCAAGCTGGAGGTAGGGTTTCGGGTCTCAAGCTGGAGGTAGGGTTTCGGGTCTCAACATGGCCGGGAGGGTTTGGGGTGTCAAGCTGGCGGGAGGGTTTGGGGTGTCAAGCTGGCGGGAGGGTTTGGGGTGTCAAGCTGGCGGGAGGGTTTCGGGTCTCAATCTGTTGATAGGGTTTTGGGTCACAACCTGGCGGTGGTGTTTTGGGTCACAACCTGGCGGTGGTGTTTTGGGTATCAAGCTGGCGGTAGGATGTGGGGTCTCAGGTTTGGCCGGTAGGGGTTTCGGGTCTCAGGTTGGCCGGTAGGGGTTTCGGGTCTCAGGTTGGACGGTAGGGGTTTCGGGTCTCAGGTTGGACGGTAGGGGTTTCGGGTCTCAGGTTGGACGGTAGGGGTTTCGGGTCTCAGGTTGGACGGTAGGGGTTTCGGGCCTCAGGTTGGCCGGTAGGGGTTTCGGGCCTCAGGTTGGCCGGTAGGGGTTTCGGGCCTCAGGTTGGCCGGTAGGGGTTTCGGGCCTCAGGTTGGCCGGTAGGGGTTTCGGGCCTCAGGTTGGCCGGTAGGGGTTTCGGGTCTCAGGTTGGACGGTAGGGGTTTCGGGCCTCAGGTTGGACGGTAGGGGTTTCGGGCCTCAGGTTGGACGGTAGGGGTTTCGGGCCTCAGGTTGGCCGGTAGGGGTTTCGGGCCTCAGGTTGGCCGGTAGGGGTTTCGGGCCTCAGGTTGGCCGGTAGGGGTTTCGGGCCTCAGGTTGGACGGTAGGGGTTTCGGGCCTCAGGTTGGCCGGTAGGGGTTTCGGGCCTCAGGTTGGCCGGTAGGGGTTTCGGGCCTCAGGTTGGCCGGTAGGGGTTTCGGGCCTCAGGTTGGCCGGTAGGGGTTTCGGGCCTCAGGTTGGCCGGTAGGGGTTTCGGGCCTCAGGTTGGCCGGTAGGGGTTTCGGGCCTCAGGTTGGCCGGTAGGGGTTTCGGGCCTCAGGTTGGCCGGTAGGGGTTTCGGGCCTCAGGTTGGCCGGTAGGGGTTTCGGGCCTCAGGTTGGCCGGTAGGGGTTTCGGGCCTCAGGTTGGCCGGTAGGGGTTTCGGGCCTCAGGTTGGCCGGTAGGGGTTTCGGGCCTCAGGTTGGCCGGTAGGGGTTTCGGGCCTCAGGTTGGCCGGTAGGGGTTTCGGGCCTCAGGTTGGCCGGTAGGGGTTTCGGGCCTCAGGTTGGCCGGTAGGGGTTTCGGGCCTCAGGTTGGCCGGTAGGGGTTTCGGGCCTCAGGTTGGCCGGTAGGGGTTTCGGGCCTCAGGTTGGCCGGTAGGGGTTTCGGGCCTCAGGTTGGCCGGTAGGGGTTTCGGGCCTCAGGTTGGCCGGTAGGGGTTTCGGGCCTCAGGTTGGCCGGTAGGGGTTTCGGGCCTCAGGTTGGCCGGTAGGGGTTTCGGGCCTCAGGTTGGCCGGTAGGGGTTTCGGGCCTCAGGTTGGCCGGTAGGGGTTTCGGGCCTCAGGTTGGCCGGTAGGGGTTTCGGGCCTCAGGTTGGCCGGTAGGGGTTTCGGGCCTCAGGTTGGCCGGTAGGGGTTTCGGGCCTCAGGTTGGCCGGTAGGGGTTTCGGGCCTCAGGTTGGCCGGTAGGGGTTTCGGGCCTCAGGTTGGCCGGTAGGGGTTTCGGGCCTCAGGTTGGCCGGTAGGGGTTTCGGGCCTCAGGTTGGCCGGTAGGGGTTTCGGGCCTCAGGTTGGCCGGTAGGGGTTTCGGGCCTCAGGTTGGCCGGTAGGGGTTTCGGGCCTCAGGTTGGCCGGTAGGGGTTTCGGGCCTCAGGTTGGCCGGTAGGGGTTTCGGGCCTCAGGTTGGCCGGTAGGGGTTTCGGGCCTCAGGTTGGCCGGTAGGGGTTTCGGGCCTCAGGTTGGCCGGTAGGGGTTTCGGGCCTCAGGTTGGCCGGTAGGGGTTTCGGGCCTCAGGTTGGCCGGTAGGGGTTTCGGGCCTCAGGTTGGCCGGTAGGGGTTTCGGGCCTCAGGTTGGCCGGTAGGGGTTTCGGGCCTCAGGTTGGCCGGTAGGGGTTTCGGGCCTCAGGTTGGCCGGTAGGGGTTTCGGGTCTCAGGTTGGCCGGTAGGGGTTTCGGGTCTCAGGTTGGCCGGTAGGGGTTTCGGGTCTCAGGTTGGCCGGTAGGGGTTTCGGGTCTCAGGTTGGCCGGTAGGGGTTTCGGGCCTCAGGTTGGCCGGCAGGTTGGCGGCCAGGGTTTCGGGTCTCAAGCTATTGTTTTAGATCTCAGGTTGGCCAGTAGGGTTTTGGGTCTCAAGCTGGTGGTAGGGTTTCAGGTCTCAAGCTGGGTTTAGGGTCCACGTGCCAATCTCGGGTACATCCTTATGGTCACATGAGCAGCATGAAACATTGTAGCGTTGGGCCAGGCTTCAGGTGTCCACATACATTCCATTGATCAGATAGTCCAGCTTGGTGTAGTGGTGTCGCCGGCGGGCTTCTGTCACCTTGCGGCTGACCAGGCCGATGACCACGGCCAGGAACAACAACCCAAACACCAGTGCCGCCACCAGGCCGCTCTTGTCCAAAAAGGCCTCCTGAGCGTCCAGATTTTTGGCCAGGTTTGCAGAAGGGGCAACGAGGGAGTCTAGTTCCTTGAGGCCCTCTCGGGTGTACGGATGGGCCACATCTTGGAGGGCCTCCTTGGAAGTCTCCTTTTGAGGGGGATTGGTTTGCCGGGTGGTGGGGACCTCTGTGGCCTTATTCTTCACATCGGTGGCGGATTTGGCACCACCATCGCTTGAGGAACCCTTGAGGTTCTTCACATCCAAGTTTGGAGCCCTCGTTGGGCTTAAGATGATCGCGTTGGGGGTTGTAGTGGTGGCTCTGTGTGAAGTCCTTAAGGTTGTGCTGGCCTTTGTGGTGGGCACAGTGGTGGTCTTTGTGGTGGCTTTTGTGGTGGCCTTTGTGGTGGGCACAGAGGTGGTCTTTGTGGTGGTTGTGGCTGTTGAGGTGGACATTTTGGTGGTCGCTGTTGTGGTGGACATTTTGGTGGTGGCTGTTGTGGTGTACATTGTAGTGGTGGCCGCTGTGGGCTTTGGGGTTGGAAAATGAACCTCCAAGGTCTCCGGTTTCTTCTCAAGGACCTTGCTAGCCCCCGAATCTTTGGCGTCCTCCTCCAGCTTCTCAGGAAGAGGTTTCTTAGGTTCCTTGTGTCGGGAACCTGTCGCCCCTGCATCAGCAGGTAACACAGCGGGATCTTTAGCACCGTCCTGCTCTTCGGCCTTGTTCTCCAGCTTCTCCAACTTCTTGTCTAAGTCCTCAGCCAGGCGGAGGAGCTCGGAGGTGACGCGGCCGGGCGTGTCAGCAATGCCCTTGCCGGAGTGCTTCTCTCCAATCTTGCTCTGCCAATCGGCATTGGCCGGCGGTTTATTCCCACCCCCTTGGCTAACCTTGTCCTCAGATGCCAGGGCGGCTACCGGATGAGCGTCCGAGCTTGGCTTCTTGCCGGAGGAGCTCGGGCTCTTGCCGTCGTCCTTGAGTTTTGGGGACTTGGACACGTGCTCTTCTGTTGGGTCACCGGCCCTGGAATTTTCTACAAGGAAAAAAGAAACAATAAAGCGGACACGTGAGGCTCCGCCCACATCCCATTGTCCATTAGAGACCCGTGAAGGTCCACCAACAAAGTTTTGACTCTTGTAGACCCATACCCACACCCTCAACCTGAACCAAAACATGGGCCCCTCTCAAGGTGGAACCACACTCTAAAAGTAAGACTGGCCCTTACAGAAGGGCTTAAAGTGGACCAAAACCCAGGATTTTGACTAACCCCCTAGATCACCCGAAGAAACTCAACTCTTCCCGGTCCTACTTCGATATTGTGCGGTCGCTTGTCCAATCAGCGCGCTTGGAGCCGCTGAGCTATGCACGTCTGAGCGAGGTCTGGCGGCCGCATCCCCTGCTTCCCTCTAAAAGGGACCATGCCCGCGCCCTGCTAGAGGGATAGCAGGGATGTGGCCGCAACCCCCGCATGCGCCGTTGGACCAGGACGTAAGGTAAGTGTAGCAGGCGACCTGGGGGGGTTTCACACATAGGGGCATCCGGATTTTGGATGCCCCGGAGGGGTTGGAATCGATCCCGCTGGGTTTTGTTCCACTTTAATATGTACCAAAACCCAACCTGGAGGCTATGAGACTCCAGGGCAGGCATACTCGCTCCCCCGGGGCATGCCCATCCCCACTGTATAAAACCACGGAGGTCTCCTGGAAACTTACCTTCGTTTTCAGTCGAAGGGCTCATGCGCTAGCAGCGCCCGCATCCCTGCTATCTGTTTAGCAGGGTGCGTGTCTGCCCCAAGCATTTATGAATGGCTGGCGTGGGCACGCTCCCTGTTAGAGGGTAGCGGGGGATGCGGCCGCCAGCGCGCTTGGATCTGTTCGTCTTAGACGAGCTCTTGCATGAAGGGGCGGGACCAGATCCGAGCATGCCAATTGGACGAGAGGCTGCACATGTGTGGTAGGACCGAGGAAGGCTGAGTGAGATCGGGCATGCTCAGCTACACTCAGCTCCTTAGACGAGCCTAGACGTGCACGCTGATTGGACAGGGGGCCGCACATGTGCTGTAGGACCAGTGAAAGGTGGAGTTCGTGTGGGTGACCAGGTGGCCGGCAGGATTTTGGGTTTCAAGCTGGAGGTAGGGTCTTGGGGTCTCAGGCTGGAGGTAGGGTTTCGGGGTCCCAAGCTGGTGGTAGGGTTTCAGGGTCTCAAGCTGGCGGTAGGGTTTCGGGGCCCAAAGCTGGCGGTAGGGTTTCGGGGGCTCAGGTTGGCCGGCAGGGTTTTGAGTTTCAAGCTGGCGGTAGGGTTTGGGGTCTCAGGCTGGCGGTAGGTTTTGGGGTCTCAAGTTAGAGGTAAGATTTCGGAGTCTCAAGCTGGCGGTAGGGTTTCGGGGTCTCAAGCTGGCGGTAGGGTTTTCGGGGTCTCAAGCTGGCGGTAGGGTTTTCGGGGTCTCAAGCTGGCGGTAGGGTTTTCGGGGTCTCAAGCTGGCGGTAGGGTTTTCGGGGTCTCAAGCTGGCGGTAGGGTTTTCGGGGTCTCAAGCTGGCGGTAGGGTTTTCGGGGTCTCAAGCTGGCGGTAGGGTTTTCGGGGTCTCAAGCTGGCGGTAGGGTTTTCGGGGTCTCAAGCTGGGGGTAGGGTTTTCGGGGTCTCAAGCTGGGGGTAGGGTTTCGGGGTCTCAAGCTGGGGGTAGGGTTTCGGGGTCTCAAGCTGGCGGTAGGGTTTTCGGGGTCTCAAGCTGGGGGTAGGGTTTTCGGGGTCTCAAGCTGGCGGTAGGGTTTTCGGGGTCTCAAGCTGGCGGTAGGGTTTTCGGGGTCTCAAGCTGGCGGTAGGGTTTTCGGGGTCTCAAGCTGGCGGTAGGGTTTTCGGGGTCTCAAGCTGGCGGTAGGGTTTCGGGGTCTCAAGCTGGCAGTAGGGTTTCCGGGTCTCAGGCTTTCCCGATCGGGGTGCCCCGGGTGCAAGGCACAAAAGCAAGGATAGTAAAAATCCTGGGTTTTGGTCCACTTTAATGCCCCTCGCCTAGCACACAGGTTGGGAGTAGGGTTTGAGGTCTCAGACTAGGTTAAAGGGCCATGTGCCGATTTCCAGTACATCCCTACGGTCACGGGAGCAGCATGAAACATGTAGCGGTGGCCGGCATCAGGTCCACATACATTCCATTGATCAGATGGTCAAGTTTGGTGTAGTGGTGTCGCCGCGGGCTTCAGTCACCTTGTGGCTTACCAGGCATTTGGGATGCCCCAGGAGGGTCGGCCTGGAGTTTTTGAGACTCCATGGCTGGCAGCCCAATGTTTTGTTTCGCTTTAAAGCAGGCCAAAACCCTGGGTTTTGATTTGATTTACAGGGCACCCTTGTGTGTGAAGCCCTCTGGTTCCTCCGGTAACTCTCCTCAATCCCCGCTCCCGCGGCACATGTACAGGCTTCTCTGCATCCATCGCCATGCATATTATAATGGAGTTTCTCTATCTCGGGTATCTCTTGGTCCACCCCCCTGGGGAAACCCGGTTTGGGATGCCTGGCTGTATGAAACCCCTTTGCCACTCCCTGCCCCTCGGCCGCTTTGCGTCCCTCTCTGCTGCCCCTCCGCGCCTCTCTCTGCTGTCCCTTAGGCCGCTCCGCCCCCTCCTCTGCTGCCCCTCGGCCGATCCGCCCCCTCCTCTGATGCCCCTCGGCCGATCCGCCCCCCGCCTCTGATGCCCCTCGGCCGCTCCGCCTCCCCTCCTCTGAGGCCCCTCGGCCGATCCGCCCCCCTCCCTGGTGCCCCTCGGCTGATCCGCCCCCCCTCTCTGCTGCCCCTCGGCCGATCCGCCCCCCTCTCTGCTGCCCCTCGGCCGATCCGCCCCCCTCTCTGCTGCCCCTCGGCCGATCCGCCCCCCTCTCTGCTGCCCCTCGGCCGATCCGCCCCCCGCCTCTGATGCCCCTCGGCCGATCCGCCCCCCGCCTCTGATGCCCCTCGGCCGATCCGCCCCCCGCCTCTGATGCCCCTCGGCCGATCCGCCCCCCGCCTCTGATGCCCCTCGGCCGATCCGCCACCCTCTCTGCTGCCCCTTGGTAGATCCGCCACCCTCTCCGCTGCCCCTCGGCCGATCCGCCACCCTCTCTGCTGCCCCTCGGCCGATCCGCCCCCTCTCTGCCGCCCCTCGGCCGATCCGCCCCCCTCTCTGGTGCCCCTCAGCCGATCCACCCCCCTCTCTGCTGCCCCTCGGCCGATCCGCCACCCTCTCTGCTGCCCCTCGGCCGATCCGCCCCCTCTCTGCTGCCCCTCGGCCGATCGGCCCCCCTCTCTGCTGCCCCCCGGCAGCCTGTGGGGCTTCATGCAGCAGCGCATCCCAAATCGGAGGACCTACTCACCGATGAGTTTTGACCCTCTTTAAAACCCTAACACTCACCTAACTGCTCACTTCACCACCTGCAGAAGTGATCCAGCAAGCGCTCCCACCGGCCGCCCCCAAAGTTTTATCCAATAGAAATCACTTGGCCTTCTCCTACCAAAACAGAAATGCTGACACGCTATAAACACCGGTGCAGTGATGTCACCTCTACTTACCTGTCCACAGGCTGTAACTCAGCACCCCCCGGGCGGGCGACATGGGGCAGGATTCCGGACTCGGGCACAGGAACAGGTAACAGTTCTGGTGGGCGGTGCGTTTTCGGGTGTCATATACAGCCAGGTTGCAGGCTCGATCACCTAGAAAAAAAATAAAAATAAAGAACTGGACTAATAGAAATCGAAACAAAAAGTTTAGCTGTTGTGGCCGCCACTTATAGTACGCTTGGGGTGTGTGCGCACAAGAAATGCAGAACGAAAGCCAGGGCAATGGTAAGTATTTTCAGTAGAAGTCTGTACAATGGGCTGCCATCAGGGGGCAAGTGGCAAACTGGGCAACTGCCTAGGGCCCCCGTCACCAAAGGGGCCCCTGGCTTTAGCACTGTGCAAACCAGGCCAATAGTAAGTATTTTCAGTAGTAGGTCTGTACAAAGGGTTGCTGTTAGGGGGCGAGTGGCAAACTGGGCAACTGTTTAGGGCCCCCATCACCAAGGGGGCCCCTGGCTTTAGCACTGTGCAAACCAGGCCAATGATAAGTATTTTCAGTACAAGTCTGTACAATGGGCTGCCATCAGGGGGCAAGTGGCAAACTGGGCAACTGCCTAGGGCCCCCATCACCAAAGGGGCCCCTGGCTTTAACACTGTGCAAACCAGGCCAATGGTAAGTATTTTCAGTAGTAGATCTGTACACAGGGCTGCTGTTAGGGGGGCGAGTGGCAAACTGGGCAACTGCCTAGGGCCCCCGTCACAAAGCGGGCCCCTAGCTTTAGCTTACCTGTAGGGCTGACCTGGGCGCAGCACGCGGACACACACTCCTGCGCACTGGCGGAGTTTATGGGGTCGGTGAAGCGCGCGCCTTTTGCCACAGCCACGCTTATTTCTATCACCAGGCCTGGCAGGTCCTTGGGGTGGCACTGCAGGGGGTTGAGGGCGGCGGAGGTCACCCAGAGCAGGACCGCGAGGAGGACGGTGCAGGGGAGACGGGGCGCCGAGGCAAACATGGCGGCCGGATCATGGGGAGGTGGGGGGTTAGAAGAGGCGGCTGGACGACGTCACATCACACAGCGGCCTGGAGAGAAAAGCCAGACGCAGGATTAGATAGACATTCATTAGAATAGGATTAAACTTACCTTGCCCCCACCCAGCTCTCTGCACCCCCCTCCGCTCCATCCCCCACATACATATTTCCCACTCAGTGTCCCTCTCTGCTGCCCCTCGGCCCCCCTCTCTGCTGCCCCTCGGCGCCTCCGCCCCCCCCTCTGCTGCCCCTCGGCCACTCTGCCCCCCTCTCTGATGCCCCTCGCCCACTCCGCCTTCCTCTCTGCTGCCCCTCGGTGCCTCCGCCCCCCCTCTCTGCTGCCCCTTGCCCGCTCCGGCCCCTCTCTGCTGCTCCTTGCTCGCTCCGGCCCCTCTCTGCTGCCCCATGTCCTCTCCGCCTTCCTCTCTGCTGCCCCTCGCCCTCTCCGCCTTCTTCTCTGCTGCCCCTCGCCCTCTCCGCCTTCCTCTCTGCTGCCCCTCGCCCTCTCCGCCTTCCTCTCTGCTGCCCCTTGGCCCCTCTGCAGCCCTCTCTGCTGCATCTCGGCCCCCCTCTCTGCTGCCCCTCGGTGCCTCCGCCCCCCTCTCTGCTGCCCCTTGCCCGCTCCGGCCCCTCTCTGCTGCTCCTTGCCCGCTCCGGCCCCTCTCTGCTGCCTCATGTCCTCTCCGCCTTCCTCTCTGCTGCCCCTCGCCCTCTCCGCCTTCCTCTCTGCTGCCCCTTGCCCGCTCCGGCCCCTCCCTGCTGCCCCGCGTCCTCTCTGCTGCCCCTCGCCCGCCCCTTGGCCCCTCTGCTGCATCTCGGTCCCCCTCTCTGCAGCCCCTAGGCCCCCCTCTCTGCTGCCCCTCAGTGCCTCCGCCCCCCTCTCTGCTGCCCCTTGCCTGCTACGGCCCCTCTCTGCTGCCCCGCGTCCTCTCTGCCTTCCTCTCTGCTGCCCCTCGCCCTCTCCGCCTTCCTCTCTGCTGCCCCTTGCCCGCTCCGGCCCCTCCCTGCTGCCCCGCGTCCTCTCTGCTGCCCCTCGCCCGCCCCTTGGCCCCTCTGCTGCATCTCGGTCCCCCTCTCTGCAGCCCCTAGGCCCCCCTCTCTGCTGCCCCTCAGTGCCTCCGCCCCCCTCTCTGCTGCCCCTTGCCTGCTACGGCCCCTCTCTGCTGCCCCGCGTCCTCTCTGCCTTCCTCTCTGCTGCCCCTCGCCCTCTCCGCCTTTCTCTCTGCTGCCCCTCGCCCTCTCCGCCTTTCTCTCTACTGCATCCCGGCCCCCCTCTCTGCTGCCCTTTGCCCGCTTCGGCCCCTCTCTGCTGCCCCTCGTCCTCTCCGCCTTCCTCTCTGCTGCCCCTCGCCCCCTTTGCCCCCCTCTCTGCTGCCCCTCGCCCTCTCCGCCTTCCTCTCTGCTGCCCCTTGGCCCCTCTGCTGCATCTCGGCCCCCCTCTCTGCTGCCCCTCAGTGCCTCCGCCCCCCCTCTCTGCTGCCCCTTGCCCACTCCGGCCCCTCGTCCTCTCCGCCTTCCTCTCTGCTGCCCCTCGCCCTCTCCGCCTTTCTCTCTGCTGCCCCTTGGCCCCCCTCTCTGCTGCTCTTTGCCCGCTTTGGCCCCTCTCTGCTGCCCCTCGTCCTCTCCGCCTTCCTCTTTGCTGCCCCTCGCCCCCTTTGCCCCCCTCTGTGCTGCCCCGTGCCCCCCTCTCTGCTGCCCCGCGCCCCCCCCCCTCTCTGCTGCCCCGCGGGAAATGTTACTGTGCAACCGTCTGCTTCCTAATGAAACGTCCCGCTTCCTAATGAAACTTCTGAGAGGTTTCCACTTATTGGCGGATTCCTTGGAATGCTCCGTCACCCTCCCACACCCAACGCCTCCGGACAATAGGATGTCAGCTTACCTGGGCGCGATCCTTCCACCATTGTTAAGCCTGCTCTTTAACCCCTGCAAGTCCCTGCCCAGCACTGTCTGGCTCTAAGAACTAATCAGGAGATCCCCTAACACACAATCTGTGCCTCTCTAATCTGTATATGATGCTAATCCCTAAACTCACCCCCTAACCTGTATATGTGACCCGAACACCTAAACTCACCCCCTAACCTGTATATGTAACCCAAACACCTAAACTCACCCCCTAACCTGTATATGTGACCCAAACACCTAAACTCACCCCCTAACCTGTATATGTAACCCACACACCTAAACTCACCCCCTAACCTGTATATGTAACCCAAACACCTAAACTCACCCCCTAACCTGTATATGTGACCCAAACACCTAAACTCACCCCCTAACCTGTATATGTAACCCAAACACCTAAACTCACCCCCTAACCTGTATATGTGACCCAAACACCTAAACTCACCCCCTAACCTGTATATGTGACCCAAACACCTAAACTCACCCCCTAACCTGTATATGTAACCCGAACACCTAAACTCACCCCCTAACCTGTATATGTAACCCGAACACCTAAACTCACCCCCTAACCTGTATATGTAACCCGAACACCTAAACTCACCCCCTAACCTGTATATGTAACCCAAACACCTAAACTCACCCCCTAACCTGTATATGTAACCCAAACACCTAAACTCACCCCCTAACCTGTATGTGACCCAAACACCTAAACTCACCCCCTAACCTGTATATGTAACCCGAACACCTATACTCACCCCCTAACCTGTATATGTGACCCAAACACCTAAACTCACCCCCTAACCTGTATATGTAACCCAAACACCTAAACTCACCCCCTAACCTGTATATGTAACCCACACACCTAAACTCACCCCCTAACCTGTATATGTAACCCGAGCACCTATACTCACCCCCTAACCTGTATATGTGACCCAAACACCTATACTCACCCCCTAACCTGTATATGTAACCCACACACCTATACTCACCCCCTAACCTGTATATGTGACCCAAACACCTAAACTCACCCCCTAACCTGTATATGTGACCCAAACACCTAAACTCACCCCCTAACCTGTATATGTAACCCGAACACCTAAACTCACCCCCTAACCTGTATATGTAACCCACACACCTATACTCACCCCCTAACCTGTATATGTAACCCACACACCTAAACTCACCCCCTAACCTGTATATGTGACCAGAACACCTATACTCACCCTCT
Organism: Gastrophryne carolinensis; assembly: GCA_027917425.1. Classification (NCBI taxonomy): domain Eukaryota; kingdom Metazoa; phylum Chordata; class Amphibia; order Anura; family Microhylidae; genus Gastrophryne; species Gastrophryne carolinensis. The sequence goes on along the minus strand of CM051238.1, from coordinate 9,077,694 downwards.
AACCTGTATATGTAACCCACACACCTAAACTCACCCCCTAACCTGTATATGTGACCCAAACACCTAAACTCACCCCCTAACCTGTATATGTAACCCGAACACCTATACTCACCCTCTAACCTGTATATGTAACCCACACACCTATACTCACCCCCTAACCTGTATATGTAACCCACACACCTAAACTCACCCCCTAACCTGTATATGTGACCAGAACACCTATACTCACCCCCTAACCTGTATATGTAACCCACACACCTAAACTCACCCCCTAACCTGTATATGTAACCCAAACACCTAAACTCACCCCCTAACCTGTATATGTGACCCAAACACCTAAACTTACCCCCTAACCTGTATATGTAACTTTAATATGTAAGTTTATATTAGAATGGCTAAGCAAATATTTGCCGGCGTGTTCGCAGTCGGCATTCAGCGCCCGCCTGGCAGAGAGATCTAATGCTCCGCCGCCTCCTGATAACTCCCCGGTGCCAGGCCCAGGGTGGCGAGGTGACCCCGGGATCGGCTTACCTGCTGTCATTCATGACGACATACCTGTACTCACCTGGAAGACGTTTCCCTTCCTCCGGGGCCCAGCGCAGCACCTCCACCTGCAGCCAGAAAACAGAAAGGGAGGCGGTTACAAGGTGTCCCATAATGCGATTGGCCGACATATTGAAAGAGCCGCGAGTCATTGTCATCGCCATTAGATCGGACTCTGCGGTCCAACTTTAATCGCTGAAAATGTGACGTGTGTTTTATGTTTTTCCATTTACTGCTTTATATATTCATATAGGTAATATATATATATATATATATATATATATATATATATATATATATATATATTCTGCCTCTCTTTCTCTCTCTCTCTTTCTCTCTCTCTCTTTCTTTCTCCCTTTCTTTATTTCTCTCTCTCTCATCTATCTATATATTAGAGATACAGAGAAAGAAAGAAAGAAAGAAAGAGAGAGAGAAAGAGAAAGAAAAAGAGAGAGAGAAAGAAAAAGAGATAGAGAAAGAAAAAGAGAGAGAGAGAAAGAAAGAAAGAAAGAAAGAAAGAAAGAAAGAAATTAAGAAAAAAAAAAAGAAAGAAAAAAAAGAAAGAAAGAGAAGAAAAAAAGAAAGAAAGAGAAAGAAAAAGAAAGAAAGAGAAAGAAAAAGAAAGAAAGAAAGAAAGAAAGAAAGAGAGAGAGATTGAGATTATATATAATATATATATGCAATCCGACCTGCAAAGCATGCTGGGAGTTCCAACTGGACATCACAGCAGCCAATCAGGTCCTAGGACCTGTAACCGGGAGCGTGCGCACAGCCCGGGAATGTGGAGGATGCGGCTGCTCTCCCTCCCCATAGTAAACAATCAGAATTACGTCAGGGCATGGGTGTCTCTGATTGGACGCGAGCCTGCTTAAAGTGGACCAACACCCAGGGGGGATCGGGCCAGGAATCTATAAGATTCCCGGGCTGATCAGATCCCTCCCCACGGGGCATCCGAAATCGGGATGTCCCGCGGGGTGAAACCCCCCAGGAAGCCCACAATCCTACCTTTTCCACATTCCAGCGGCGCATGCGCGTCCGCCTCTCACACGTCCCTCTAGCAGGGCGCGCTCCCGCACCGGACGTTTGTGAATGGCCGGCGCGGGTGCGCTCCCTGTAAGAGGGACGCGCGGGAGGCGGCGGCGGATGCGCTCTGCTTGTCCGGCGGCGGGGATTGGCAGTGGTGGTCACGTGGGAGCGGGGAGAGGTGAGTTTTCGGGCCTTTTTGGGGGGTTTCACACAGCGGGGCATCCCCGATCGGGGTGCCTCACCGAAGTGCACCAAAACCCAGGTTAGTCAAAATCCTGGGTGTTGGTCCACTTTAAGCGCTGCTGAACCGGGGAAAGATTAGCGATTTCTGGCGCCCTTATGGGTTTTACACAGATAAAGCCAGCGGCCGACCCTGGAATCTTTATAACTCCAGACCGACCACTGGTAAGTTTTATTCCACTAGGATCTGTGTGAAACCCCCCAGGTCGTCCATAAACTCACCTTCTCTCATAGTCCAATGGCGCATAAGCGAGCAGTGGCTGCATCCCCGCTATCCTTCTAGCAGGACGCGTGCCCGCACCAGGCATTTGTGAATGGCACGCTCCCTGTTAGAGGTTCCTGACGAAGTGCTGGGTGACCCCGCACGCAACGCGTCGACGGTCTATGAGGCTGTTTGGTGAAGGGACCATTTCCACTGACCTGGTGATACCATTTTCATCCTTATTTTTAGCAGTCATATCACAATGTATGTTGTATAGCACTTGGTATCTATATAGCATTTGACATTTTAATTGGTTGCACCTTAGCTAGCACTATTTGCACTATTTACCGTGCACATTGCACAGTTTTTGCAGAACCAGAGAATTTATTTATTTTTTATTTTTTGGTTTTGTTTTGAGCGTCCTTATTTTCACTTTAATTTACTGCATTCATCATGATATTTGTATTTGTTGTTTTAGAGCCATAAAATTAAGTCCCCCTTTTCCAACACCTTTTTTAATGTTTTTTAAACTTTTGTCAGTCTTGTATATGCTTTCAATAAAGTCACGGTATATGAAATTTTAAACCACTGAGTGCGGCTCACTTTGATAAAGGCTTTTGGGACTGTGCTGGCAGCGCCACCACCTTTCTGTCCCTGTTAGAGGGTAGCGGGGGATGCGGCCGCCAGTGCGCTCGGATCCGCGGGCTTAGACGGAGGGGTGGGAGCGGATCAGAGCGCGCTGATTGGACGAGAGGCCACGCATGCGCCGTAGGACCGGGAAGGGGTGAATTTGTTCAGGCAACCTGGGGGGTCTCACACAGGCTCCGGGGGAAAGGACCAAAACCCAGGACAGTCAAAATCCTAAGGGTTTTGGTCCACTTTAAAATGGACCTAAAGTCACTTTTGATCAAGCATTTCTTTAAACCGGACCTTCACCATGATTTAATGAAAAGCCCAAACCCTTAAAAAGCGATTCCCCAGCATCTAAAGTTAATATATATAAGTTTTTAGTCACTTATTATTCTTTCCCCCGCTGGGCTGCAACTCTGTTCAGGAGTATACGGGCGCCGCCATCTTGACTCAGAAGCATCACATTTACTGAGGCGAGGAAAGCGGGATAAAGTACAGGGGGCGGGTTATAGCTGTGCTTTGCTCAGACAGAGCAGAGCTGGGGTCATGAAAGGGTCAGCAATCCCAGAATGCAGAGCAGCACAGTCAGAAGACACTTCCTGTTTGCAGGCTGCCTGATGCTTCATGAGCCGCCATCTTGGATGTTTAAATGCTCATAACATGCAGTAGATGCAGGTAGGATGATTTTTAATGTGAGCAATCTGTATGTACAGGGTGTGGGAAACATATAAGATAGGCTCTTATTCAGGGTGAGGGTCTGGATTAATGTGGGCAATCTGTATGTACAGGGTGTGGGAAACATATAAGATAGGCTCTTATTCAGGGTGAGGGTCCGGATTAATGTGCGCAATCTGTATGTACAGGGTGTGGGGAAACATATAAGATAGGCTCTTATTCAGGGTGAGGGTCCGGATTAATGTGAGCAGTCTGTATGTACAGGGTGTGGGAAACATATAAGATAGGCTCTTATTCAGAGTGAAGGTCCGCTTTAAGGCACACACCCTGCCCGAGCATCCCTGCGGCTGACCCGATGAGTAAAACCCCACATGAAGAAAAAAACTCCCCTTTCCACGCTCCAATGGCGCTCCATGCGTGTGCTCTTGCTCAGTGAGAGCCGCCTGAAATGATGTTACTCGGCAGGTGGCTCTAATTAGCTTATATGGGGAGCGCCCAATCCCCTATCCCCAGCCATGGACGCGCTCCCACCACAGCCTATGTGAAGCGCTGGGACGCGACTCTCCATTGTATACAGCGAGAGGCATTTCAGGCGGCTCTCACTGGACAAGAGCCCGTATATACGCCGTTGGAGCTGGGAAAGGTGAGTTTTTGTGGGTGCCGGGGGAAGGATGGGGGGTCACACGGCGGGGCATCCCGATTCAGGATGTCCCAGGTAAAAGCCAGCGGCTTTTAGATTCCATTCCGGCCGCTGCTGGGTTTTAAGTCCACTTTAAAGTGGACCAAAACCCACAGCTTATTGATTCCCTCACCCTGGGGCATCCAAAAATCGGGATGCCCCCCTCTGTGTGAAACCCCCCAGATAGCCCCATACACCTTCCTTCTTTCCTGGTCCAATGGCGCAAGAGCAAGCTGCATCCCCGCTATCCCTCTAGTTGCTGAAGCACTGATCAGATGCGGGGGGACAAAAGGTAAGTACCCTTTTGTTTGGGCGTTTAAAGTGGACCAACACCCAGGATTTTGACTATCCTGGGTTTTGGTCCACTTCGGTGGGGCACCCCGATCGGGGGTGCCCCGCTGTGTGAAACCCCCCAGAAAGCCCCGAAAACTCACCTCACCCCGCTTCCACGTGACCGCTGCAGCCAATGCCTGCCGCCGGACAAGCAAGAGGCAGCGCCGGACAAGCAGAGCGCACCCTCTTAAAGGGAGCGCACCCCGCGCCGGCCATTCACAAACGGGGGGGACGCGTGGGAGGCGGCGGACGCGCATGCGCCGCTGGAACGTGGAAAAGGTTGGATTGTGGGCTTCCTGGGGGGTTTCACCCCACGGGACATCCCGATTTCGGATGCCCCGCGGGGAGGGATCTGATCATACACCCATATGATTCCCGGGCAGATCCCTCCTGGGTGTTGGTCCACTTTAAAGCCGACCAAAAGCCAAAGTGGAGTGTATGAGACTCCAGGGCAGGCATATTCGCAACCCCCTGAGGTCGCCCAAAAACTCACCTCCCGGTCCAACGGCGCATGCGCTAGCAGTGGCCGCATCCCCGCTATCCCTTTAGCAGGGTGCGTTTCCGCGCCAGGCATTTGTGAATGGCCGGATGGAGGGAGTGGGGGGGGGGGGGGAAGCAGCCACCAGCGTGCTCGGAGCCGCTGGCCATAGACAAATGCTTAAACAGCGTGGCGCCAGCGGATCCGAGCGAGCCCATTGGACAAGCAGCCGCGCATGCGCCGTAGGCCCGGGAAGAGGCGAGTTGATTTTGTCGATCTGGGGGGTTTCACACAGCGGAGGCATCCCCGGCCCCCTGGAGGCAAGGACCAAAACCCAGGATAGTGAAAATCCTGGGTTTGGTTCCACTTTAATAGGAGGCCGTGCTGTGTAGCAATAAGGATACAATGTAACATTTAACATCAAAGGCAACAGTTGGAGCAGCCTGCTACTGACCTCACACACGAGACCCCCCCATACACACACACACACGAGACCCCCCCATACAAACACACACACGAGACCCCCCCATACACACACACACACGAGACCCCCCCATACAAACACACACACGAGACCCCCCCATACACACACACACACGAGACCCCCCCATACACACACACACGAGACCCCCCCCATATACACACACACGAGACCCCCCCCATACACACACACGAGACCCCCCCATACACACACACAGACCCCCCCCATACACACACACACACGAGACCCCCCCCATACACACACACACACGAGACCCCCCCCATATACACACACACACGAGACCCCCCCCATATACACACACACACGAGACCCCCCCCATATACACACACACACGAGACCCCCCCCATACACACACACGAGACCCCCCCCATACACACACACAGACCCCCCCCATACACACACACACACGAGACCCCCCCCCATACACACACACACGAGACCCCCCCCATACACACACACACGAGACCCCCCCATATACACACACGAGACCCCCCCATATACACACACGAGACCCCCCCCATACACACACACGCGAGACCCCCCCATACACACACGAGACCCCCCCATACACACACGAGACCCCCCCCATACACACACGATACCCCCCCATACACACACGAGACCCCCCCATACACACACGAGACCCCCCCATACACACACACGAGACCCCCCCATACACACACACGAGACCCCCCCATACACACACACGAGACCCCCCCATACACACACACGAGACCCCCCCCATTACACACACACACGAGACCCCCCCATACACACACACACACACACACACACGAGACCCCCCCATACACACACACGAGACCCCCCCATACACACACACACACAAGACCCCCCCATACACACACACACACGAGACCCCCCCATACACACACACACACGAGACCCCCCCATACACACACACACACGAGACCCCCCCATACACACACACACAGACCCCCCCATACACACACACACCCCCCCATACACATACACACACAGACCCCCCCATACACATACACACACAGACCCCCCCATACACATACACACACAGACCCCCCCATACACATACACACACAGACCCCCCCATACACACACACACACGAGACCCCCCCATACACACACACACACGAGACCCCCCCATACACACACACACACAGACCCCCCCATACACACACACACAGACCCCCCCATACACATACACACACAGACCCCCCCATACACATACACACACAGACCCCCCCATACACATACACACACAGACCCCCCCATACACATACACACACAGACCCCCCCCATACACATACACACACAGACCCCCCCATACACATACACACACACACACACGAGACCCCCCCATACACACACACACAAGACCCCCCCATACACACACACACGAGACCCCCCCATACACACACACACACAAGACCCCCCCATACACACACACACACACACACACACACACAAGACCCCCCCATACACACACACACACACAAGACCCCCCCATACACACACACACGAGACCCCCCCATACACACACACACAAGACCCCCCCAATCACACACACACGAGACCCCCCCATACACACACACACGAGACCCCCCCATACACACACACACACGAGACCCCCCCATACACACACACACACGAGACCCCCCCGTACACACACACACGAGACCCCCCCGTACACACACACACGAGACCCCCCCGTACACACACACACGAGACCCCCCCCATACACACACACACGAGACCCCCCCCCATACACACACGAGACCCCCCCCATACACACACGAGACCCCCCATACACACACGAGACCCCCCATACACACACGAGACCCCCCATACACACACACACACACGAGACCCCCCCATACACACACACACAGGAGACCCCCCCATACACACACACACACGAGACCCCCCCATACACACACACACACGAGACCCCCCCATACACACACACACACACGAGACCCCCCCATACACACACACACACGAGACCCCCCCATACGCACACACACACGAGACCCCCCCATACACACACACACACACACACACAAGACCCCCCCATACACACACACACGAGACCCCCCCATACATACACACGAGACCCCCCCCATACACACACACACACGAGACCCCCCCATACACACACACACGAGACCCCCCCATACACACACACACGAGACCCCCCCCATACACACACACACGAGACCCCCCCATACACACACACACGAGACCCCCCCATACACACACACACGAGACCCCCCCATACACACACACACGAGACCCCCCCCATACACACGAGACCCCCCCCCCCATACACACACACACAGGGGTCACTCCCTGAATTAGAAATGGGGATTATGCGTCAGGCTTTAGGGATGGAAATGAGGCTGTTCTGCAAATAAAAGCTTATAAAAGGCGCGGCCCCCCGGGGTGAGTTGCTGGGGAGGGTCTCCAGGATTTGCACTGGGTTGTGTGTGTGGAATTCGGTAACTTAGCGATCACAACACATTGAGGTGCTCATACGCTCTATATCCTCCAGACTTGCCAGAGAGGGTGAAGGTCCGCTTAAGGATTGGTCTGGAGCGAGCAAAGATGCTCCCGAGCTAATCTAGGCCACGCTGTAGGTAAGCTTTAAAAATCCAGAGCCCACGGCTGGCGACGGAACGTGCCCCGCTGTGTGATACCCCCCAGGTCGCCCAGAAAAACTCACCTTCTTTCCCGGTTCAATGGTGCATGCGCGAGCAGCAGCCGCATCCCCACAAACCCTTTAGCAGGGCGCGTGACCATGCCAGGCATTTGTGAATGGCCGGCGCGGACACGCTCTCTGTTAGAGGGTAGCGGGGATGTGGACGCCAGCGGGGCTGCCCCACTGTGTAAAACCCCCAGATCGCCCTAAAAAAACTCACCTCACCCCGCTTCTACGCGAGCGCTCGTCCAATCAGAGCGCTCAGAGCTGCTGTGGTATGTACGGACAAGCAACGGACAACCACAGCGGCTATGATCACACTGGAGGCTGCATCACCTGTTTAGAGGGAGCGCGCCCGCGCCGGCCATTCACAAACAGCCGCCCTGCTAGAGAGAAGGGCGAGATGCGGCCGCGGCCCGCACATGCGCTGTTGGAACGGGGATAAGGTAAGGTTTCTGGGCGTCCTGGTGGGTTTCACACAGCGGGGCATCCCGATTTCGGATGCCCGGAAAGGAGGGATCTGATCTTATAGATTCCCGGGCTGATCCCCCCTGGGTGTTGGTCCACTTTAAAGAGAGGCCGCGCATGCGGCGTAAGACCGGGAAGAGGCGAGTTTGTTCAGGAGACCTGGGACAGCGGGATTGGGGTGCCCCGGGGGCAAGGACCGAAGCCCAGATAGTCAAAATCCTGAGCTGCACACATCTGCGGCATGTGACATCACCTGCATCCTTCAGCTGTGCGCTGCCACCCACAGCCATTCAGTTGCGGTGGGCGTGGCTGGATGCGAGTGATGCCGCCAGCCGCACGTGTGCCGTGGGCTCGTCAGATAGGAAAGCTTATCGGGCGATTTTTGGGATGTCTATAAGAATTCCGGGCCGATCCGATCCCTCCCCGCGGGGCATCCAAAATCGGGATGCCCCGCTGTGTGAAACCCCTCAGGACACCCGCTGCACTTACCTTGATCCCGGTCCAGCGGGCAGCGGCCGCATCTCGCGCTTCTATCTAGCAGGGCGCGTGCCTGTGCCGGCCATTCCCTGTTAGAGGGAAGTGCGAGATGTGGCCGCCAGCGCGCTCGAAGCCACTGAGGTTTGACGCGGCTTTGCCATGCATACCTCAGCGGCTATGAGCGCGCTGATTGGACGAGCGGCCGCGTATGCGCCTTAGGAGCGGGGTGAGGTGAGTTGTATCTTGCGTTCTGGGGTGTTTCACAAAGCGGGGCCCCCCAATCGGGGGTGGGGAAGTGGATCAAAACCAAGGATAGTCAATATCCAGGGTGTAGACCGAAAATCATAAAGAAGTTGTCCCTCTTTAGATTTCCTTATGGGCATCTAGATTTGGGATACCCCACATTTTGAAACCCCATGGTACCCCATAAATGTGCCCAATCCTGGAAGCTTAGCCACACTCCAGGGCATCCCCACTCCCTCCAGCCTGCGTGGTGCAGACATTTAAACCGGACCTTCACCATGGGTGACCCCAACACGCTCTCAGTCCTGACCCCATGTTCAGGCCGGGGCAGTGCGGGTTGCATGGTCAGCGGTGGGGGGGTGGCACAGATCATCTGCAGGGCCAAAAGGTAAGTTCCTTTAGTTTTGGGGGGGTGTCACTTGTCCAGCCGCACTCCGGCTTCCTCCCCCCCTTATCCCTCTTGGGAACAGTGTCACTTGAGACATTTTTAAGTACCTCAATATCTCCAATTATATGTGAATACCTTATGTATTCAAAGCCTCAATTTCAGGGCTGGGAGGGGTGCGCTATGGTGCAGCTCTATCAGTCATGTGCACGCTCTGCTGGAGACAGCTGTGGGACCACTGTGGCTTCCTGTGCTCACTCATGCTAAGAGCAGCAAGGGATAGAGTGGCTGTTGGCGTGGTCCTGGCGAGATAAAACTTTGGAGCCCTGCTACAGCTTCAACCCGGCGCTGTAGGAAACAAAGAAGAAGAACCGCATGGGACAGGCATCAAATGAGCTTATTTGCATTTGGTGTACAGTCCCTTAAAGAGGACCAAAACCCACGGCGATCAGCCTGGGAATCTATAAGGCCCATCGACTCCCTCCCCCCCGGGGCATCCAAAATTGTGCTGTGTAAAAATGCCCCAGGTCACCCCATACACTTACCTTCTTTGCTGGTCCAACAGCGCATGCACGAACCGCATCCCCGCTATCCCTCTAGCAGGGCGCATGCCCGCACCAGGCATTTGTGAATGGCCGGCACAGGCACACTCCCTGTTATAGGGTAATGGGGGATGCAGCCGTCAGTGCGCTTAGAGACGCTCGCCTTAGAAGAAGGGACTTCAGCAGATCCGAGCGTGCTGATTGGACGAGCGCCCACGCATGCACCGTAGGACCGGGAACAGGTGAGTTTGTTTCGGTGACCTGGGGGGTTTCGCATAGCGATCGGGGTGCCCCAGGGGCAAAAACCAAAACCCAGGATAGTAAAAATCCTGAGTCTTGGTCCACTTTAAAGGTTCTAGAAATGCTAAAGCTGTAAAATATTAAAAGATCAGCAGCAGCCAGATTGTTGACCGGCACAAAAAAAAAAACAAAAACGTTTTAAGTGATCTCAAAAGGGCCCACGTTGCATCCTGGCACCAGGGCCCAAGTACCAACAATCCCTATGCAGTATACAGCAGTATGAACTAGCAGATCATTGGCTAGCATTCAGTGGCTGCGCATAGGCATCCTAACCAGTGTTGGACTGGGGTGTCCGGGGCCCATCAGTAGAACTGACTCTGGGGCCCGCCCCACACTTACATGCAAGTATCATTGCTTATATTCAGGGCACATGCCAGACTGTAAGGCCTCTGTGTGTGCACTTGGGATGCCACAAATAAGCTTTACATAGTTCAGGGTTTAGGGATTGAGGCCCAATCGGGGGATTCCCTGGTAACCCTGTGGCCCAGACCCAATCTGATCCACTAGCATTGGGGAAATTGCAGGAGAGGCCACATAGTCCCGGTTCCTTTCCCTGAGTCATCATTTCCCGCTGCCATCCTCCAGGAAGGTGCAGACAGGTCAGGATGTGGCCATGACTGGGACCCCCGGACGCAGAGGAAGCGCTGACGCTCCAGATAACGCTGAATGGGGAAGAGACGCATAGCGCAGAAAAATCGAGTGCAGGTCTCTCCTGCAACTGCCCCGATGCTTATATGGAAGACTGATAATAAATCCACAGCGACGACCAAGGGAGAGGAAAACTATGGAAGACTGAGAAAGGCGGAATGAGAACAAAAAAGAGACATTGGAAATGGTTTAAAGAGCAAGAAACTAGAGACAGACAAGAGAATGATAAAAAAAATCCATTGTGGGGAAATTGTTTAAAGCGGACCTTCACTCTGAATAAGAGCCTATCTTATATGTTTCTCCCCCTGTACATACAGATTGCCCACATTAATCCGGACCTTCACTCTGAATAAGAGCCTATCTTATATGTTTCTCCCCCTGTACATACAGATTGCTCACATTAATCCGGACCTTCACCCTGAATAAGAGTCTATCTTATAGGTTTCCCCCACCCTGTACATACAGATTGCTCACATTAAAAATCATCATCCTACCTGCATCTACTGCATCTACTGCATGTTATGAGCCTTTAAACATCCAAGATGGCGGCTCATGAAACATCGGGCAGCCTGCAAACAGGAAGTGCCTTCTGACAGTGCCGCTCTGCATTCTGGGATTGCTGAACTTTTCCTGACCCCAGCTCTGCTCTGTCTGAGCAAAGCACAGCTATAACCTGCCCCCTGCATTTTAGCCCACTCTCCTCTCCTCAGTAAGTGTGATGCTTCTGAGTCAAGATGGCGGCGCCCGTATCCTAAAGGCCTTAAAGTGGACCAACACCTGATGCTGATCGGCCCGGGAATCTATAAGATTGGGGGTGCCCAGCTGTGTGAAACCCCCCAGAAAGCCCAGAAATCCCTACCTGCGTCTTGATCCAGTGGCACATGCGCGAGCCACCGCCGCTCGCGCATCCCTCTAGCATTGTGAATGGCCGGCGCGGGCACGCTCCCTGTAAGAGTGACGCGCGGGAGGCAGCGGTGGGCGCGCTCGCTTGTCCGTCGACGGACCTCGCTTGTCCGTCAGCGGGGATTGGCTGCAGCGATCACGTGAGAGCGGCGACAGGTGAGTTTTTGGGGCTTTCTGGGGGGTTTCACACAGCGGGGCACCCCCGATCGGGGTGCCCCACCGAAATGGACCAAAACCCAGGATAGTCAAAATCCTGGGTGTTGGTCCACTTTAACAGAGTTGCAGCCCAGTGGGGGAAAGAATAATAAGTGACTAAAAACTTAAAATATATTAACTTTAGATGCTGGGGAATCGTTTTTTAAGGGTTTGGGCTTTTCACTAAATCATGGTGAAGGTCGGGTTTAAGGGACTATATACACGAACATGTAACTATCCATAATACTGGTTAAGACAACCAGTACTGTTCTACTAAGGACAGAAGCTGCCAGACTAACCTGATTGGCTTCTATGAGGAGGTGAGTAGAAGCCTGGACAGAGGGGCGGCTGTGGATCGGGGATCTCTGGATGGTGCAGTGTGACACTGTCCCCCATAGACGCTTATTGGGGAAATTGAGATCTTCAGGATTAGAAAATTTGTAACTGGATTGAAAACTGACTGAAGGTTTGTGTGCAGAGAGTTGTGGTTAATGATCCCTACTGTGAATGGTCCCCAGGTGTAAGTAGTGTACCCCAGGGTTCAGTCCTGGGCCCACTATTATTAAATTTGTTTATAAATGATATAGAAGATGGAATTAAGAACACTTTTTTGTTTTTGCAGATGACACAAAGATATGTAGCACAGTGCAGTCTATAGAAGATGTTCACACAATTCAGGCTGATCTTGACACTTTGAGTATTTGGGCATCCACTTGGCAAATTAAAGTGGACCAACACCCAGGATTTTCACTATCCTGGGTTTTGGTCCACTTCGGTAGGGCACCCCGATTGTGTGAAACCCCCCAGAATGCCCGGAAACACTCACCACGCTCCTACGCGGGCGCTCGTCCAATCAGAGCGCTCAGAGCCGCTGTGGTATGCACGTACAAGCGGCGTCCAACCACAGCGGCTCTGAGCGCTGGAGGCCGCGTCCCGCGCTTCCCTCTAACAGGGAGCGCGCCTGCGCCGCCCATTCACAAATGGCGGGTGCGCGCCCTGCTAGAGGGAAGAGCGAGACGCGGCCCGCGCATGCGCCGTTGGAACGGGGTTAAGGTAAGGTTTCTGGGCTTCCTGGGGGGGTTTCACCCCGCGGGACATCCCGATTTCGGATGCCCCACGGGGAGGGATCTGATCGGCCCGGGAATCTTATAGATTCCCAGGCCGATCCCCCCTGGGTGTTGGTCAACTTTAAGTTCAATGTGGAGAAATGCAAATTCATGCACTTGGGGTCTAATAACCTGAAGGCCACGTATGTCCTCAGGGGAGTAAAACTGGGAGAAACACTGGGGGTACTGGTAGATCACAGGCTAAATAACAGCATGCAATGCCAAGCAGCTGCTTCCAAGGCCACAAAGATATTATCAGGCATTAATAGAGGCCTGGAATCACGGGATAGGTGAGTAATTTTGCCTCTTTACAAGGCACTGGTGAGCCCTCACTTGGAATATGCCGTCCAGTTCTGGGCACCCATTCATATAACGGACGCTCTGACTATGGAAAGGGAGCAGAGGAGCCACCAAACTAATAAAGGGAATGAAAGATCTTAGTTATGAGGAAAGATTACGGGAATTAAATCTGTTTAGTCTTGAGAGGAGACGACTGAGGGGAGACATGATTACCGTATATACTCGAGTATAAGCCGAGTTTTTCAGCCCACTTTTTGGGCTGAAAAAAGCCGCCTCGGCTTATACTCGAGTCAGTGAAATGGAGGAGAAAAGGTAGGAGGAGCTAAGGTCGCACCCACGCCTGCCCCCCCGCGCAGCCCCGGTCGCTGTCGGCAGTGAAGATGCTGGAGCAGTGCGGGGCATGTGGTCCTCTTGTGTCCCCCTCATCAGGTAGGTGTGTGTGTGCTGGTGTCTTCTGAATTAATAGTTCCCGGTGCCTGCGGGCGCAAAGAGACTTCCTGGTGTGCGGGGGGAGGGATGAAAAAACTTACAGCTGGCGTGCAGGAGTGAAGGCAGCCGACATTGCTGCTGTCAATCTGCGAGCAGGGGGTGGGGCAGTCGTCCACTAAGAGCAAGTCTGCTCTTAGCATTACCCGGGTGGTGAGCAGCGTTCCCTGGAAGCTGCTTGGCTGCGCGTCTGCGCTTTTTGTCCCCAACCTTCACTCAGCAAAGAGGTTGGAACGCCCAGGGACGCAACGAATGGGAGACAGGAAAGGGGAGAAGGATGCACACCAATGCTGGCTGTGTGCTCCTCTGCCCCTACAGGCGAGGGCGGGATTTTTATGTTAAAATGGCAGCAGGTAAAGCTTCTTTAGTGATAGCGCTGCCACAGCTCTGTGTACTGTTATTGCATACCTCCCAAGTTTTCCTGATTTGGAGGGACTGTCCCTCTTTTGAGTCCATGTTCCCCTGTTTACCGGTAGCTGCTGCATTTCCCACCCTAGGCTTATACTCGAGTCAATAACTTTTCCAGTTTTTTGTGGTAAAATTAGGTGCCTCGGCTTATATTCGGGTCGACCTATACTCGAGTATATACGGTAACTTGTATAAATATATAAATGGCCAATACAAAAAATACAAAAATAACACTATTTCAGGTAAAATCCTCTGTAAAGACAAGGGCGCGCTCCCTCTGCCTGGAAAAAAAGAAATTCAGTCTCTGGAGGCGAGAATCATTTTTTACCATAAGAACTATAAATCTGTGGAATAGCCTCCCACAGAAGCTTGTTACAGCATCAACCGCTGACAGCTTCAAAAAAGGATGAGATGCTTATTTAGAAGAGAATAAGATTACATTTATACTAAAGGGGAGCGTTGTTCCATTATCTTGGGCTACACGTTGCATTCTCACAAACTTCAGTTTTCAATCAGGCCAATCAGGACGTCTGGGCAGGAAGTGGCGGGTGTTTCCGTTCTTGGTCCACTGAAGGTTGATTGATGGACCAGGTCAGTGGGATGGGGATTGAATGAGGCAGAGGAGGAAGCACAATGCTCCAGCACTTTAATACAAGGTAAGCAACTGAGGTGCCGATCACTTTAACAGTTACTATTGGCTGTTATCAGTAAAGATAAAAAATAACTTTCCAACCAACCCTGACCCTTGGTTGAACTTGGACATATGTCTTTTTCCAACTTTCCTGCGTGTGTGGCAGCATCCTGAATCGGGATGCCCCGTTGTCTGTACCCCTCAGGTAGCCCCATTTCACTCACCCTTCTTCCGCTCCCATGGTGCTGCCAACCGCACCCCCCCCCCCCGCCCATCTTGCACCTGTGGCATGCCCACACTTCCCATTCAGAAGGGCCAGGCGTGTGCACAGCTAGTGGTGAGCGGGGATGTGGCCGGAGAAAAAATAAGTAAAGAAATATATAAAAAAAAAAGTAAAGGAATAAATAAAAAAAAGTAAAGAAATAAAAAAAAATAAATAAGTAAATAAATAAATTAAAAAATAAATAAATAAAAATAAGTAAAGAAATAATTAAACAAGTAACGAAATAATAAATAAAAATAGGTAAAGAAATAAAAAAGTAAATAATAAAAAAAAATAAGTAAAAGGAATAAATAAAAAAGTAAAGAAATACAATAAATAAAAAAGTAAAGAAATAAAATAAATACAAAAGTAAAGAAATAAAATAAATAAAAAAGTAAAGAAATAAAATAAATAAAAAAGTAAAGAAATAAAAAAACAAAATAAGTAAAGGAATAAATAAAAAAGTCAATAAAGAAAAAAGCATTGAAGGAAAGAAAGCATAAGAAAAGGAGAGCTGCTTGGATAGGAGGAGGGGACAAGGTAAATGGAGGACAGACAGGTTCAGAGTCCTCTGGAAATGGCAGCAGGAGGGGTGGGGTGATGTGGGTGATGACAGTGTTTGCCCCCTGAGGTGCGGGCGGGTGTGGCGGGTGACTGCAGGGTGACGGTGGCCGCAGGTCCCGCGATCAGGAAAGACTTGATTGTCGGGTTTGGAGGAGTCAGGAGTTTCCCCACTGGAGCCAAGCGCAGCCCCGGGGGCCCGAACCCAACAGGAACCGTATTCACAGATACAAGGCCGCCTGTTTCCACCTGTAATTATTACATGGGACATGGGCGTGCGGGCCGCCATCACTGACCCAATAATGTCACATGCCAAAAAGGGAGTTTTCCTTTAAGCCCTTTATGATGGGGGACAGAAAGTAGCTGCACACTTCAGCTGTGCATGTCACCTATTGGACGAGCTGCGGATTTTACATGTGTGCAGCTATTCATTCTCCAACTGTCACAGCTCTGCTAGGTAAAGGGGAGTATCTCTCTAATGCAGGGCTCCTGGATGGTGTGAGGGGGGTAGGTAAGGTTACGTTTAGTGTCCCTGTGAACCAGGACCCCCCCCCCCCCGGCACATTATTGCAAGGGAGAGTGTGGGTCTGCTTTAATAAAGTAGCCCCCTACTGGCTGTGACTCAGTAGAACCAACTATACTGAACATATATAAAATCTCTAAGGCGTCTCTTTGTATCGGCCTTGTATATATTATACACAGTGATTAGATCCCCTCTAAGGCGTCTCTTTGTATCGGCCTTGTATATATTATACACAGTGATTAGATCCCCTCTAAGACGTCTCTTTGTATTGGCCTTGTATATATTATACACAGTGATTAGATCCCCTCTAAGGCGTCTCTTTGTATTGGCCTTGTATATATTATACACAGTGATTAGATCCCCTCTAAGGCATCTCTTTGTATTGGCCTTGTATATATTATACACAGTGATTAGATCCCCTCTAAGGCGTCTCTTTGTATTGGCCTTGTATATATTATACACAGTGATTAGATCCCCTCTAAGACGTCTCTTTGTATTGGCCTTGTATATATTATACACAGTAATTAGATCCCCTCTAAGGTGTCTCTTTGTATTGGCCTTGTATATATTATACACAGTGATTAGATCCCCTCTAAGGCATCTCTTTGTATTGGCCTTGTATATATTATACACAGTGATTAGATCCCCTCTAAGGAGTCTTTTTGTATTGGCCTTGTATATAATATACACAGTGATTAGATCCCCTCTAAGGCGTCTCTTTGTATTGGCCTTGTATATATTATACACAGTGATTAGATCCCCTCTAAGGCATCTCTTTGTATTGGCCTTGTATATATTATACACAGTGATTAGATCCCCTCTAAGGAGTCTTTTTGTATTGGCCTTGTATATATTATACACAGTGATTAGATCCCCTCTAAGGAGTCTTTTTGTATTGGCCTTGTATATATTATACACAGTGATTAGATCCCCTCTAAGGTGTCTCTTTGTATTGGCCTTTTATATAGTTATACACAGTGATTAGATCCCCTCTAAGGTGTCTCTTTGTATTGGCCTTGGCTATGTTTATACACAGTGATTAGATCCCCATCTAAGCTACCCCTTCGTATTAGAGATATATATATCATATACTGTACATCTATTAAAAAATATATATATATACACACACACACACACACACACACACACACACTGTACATAGTGATAGATCCCATGTAAAGTGTTTTATAGTAAGGGCATATGACAGGCGTGGCACTGATAGAGCCAGTGAAAGCATCCGGCTAAATATCAGAAGATTAGTGTGATGATGGGCAAATATTTGGAGAGGGAGGTCGCTGCTTCTCACGCGGCTGAAAACAAAAGATCTGGCAGAGGCCACCATGTGCAACGCATGAGCGCAAATCAAGCGCATGTGACCCACTGACATGTTATTATTCCTTGACTGATACTTTGTATCCAATGACCAACTGACCATTCTGCACCATGACGGATACTTTGTATCCACTGACCATTCTGCACCATGACAGATACTTTGTATCCACTGACCATTCTGCACCATGATGGATATTTTGTATCCAGTGCCTGCCTGACCATTCTGCACCACGAATGATACTCTGTATCCACTGAGCGCCTGTCCATTCTGCACCACGACAGATGCTCTGTATCCTCTGACCACCTGACTATTCTGTACCATGACAGATACTGTGTATCCACTGACCACCTGACCATTCCGCACCAGGACATATGCTCTGTATCCACTGATCGCCTGACCATTCCGCACCAGGACATATGCTCTGTATCCACTGATCGCCTGACCATTCCGCACCAGGACGTATACTCTGTATCCATTGCCTGCCTGGCCATTCTGAACCATAACCAATACTCCATTCTGAGACACAACTGATACTCTGTATCCACGGACCGCCTGACCATTCTGCATTGGGACTGATACTCTGTATCCATTGGCTGCCTGGCTATTCTGCTCCATAACCAATACTCTGTATCCTGACCATTCTGCATTGGGACTGATACTCTATATACATTGCCTGCCTGACCATTCTGCACCACAACTGATACTTCGTATACACTGACCATTCTGCACCATGACTGATACTCCGTATCCACTGACCATTCTGCACCATGACAAATACTCCGTATCCACTGACCATTCTGCACCATGATTGATACTCTGTATCCACTGACCATTCTGCACCATGACTGATACTCTGCATCCACTGACCGCCTGACCATTCTGCACCAGGACTGATACTCCGTATCCACTGAGCGCCTGACCATTCTGCACTGTGACTGATACTCCGTATCCGCTGATCGCCTGACCATTCTGCACTAGGACTGATGCTCTGTATCCACTGATCGCCTGACCATTCTGCACCAGGACTGATGCTCTGTATCCACGGACCGCCTGACCATTCTGCACCAGGACTTATACGCTGTATCCACTGATGACCATTCCGCACTGCGACTGATACTCTGAATCCATAGCCTGCCTGACCATTCTGCACCAGGATTAATACTCTGTAACCTCTGACCACCTGACCATTCTGCACCATGACTGATTCTCTGCATCCCATGACTGAAAATGTGAAAGATTGACACTGTGGGTGTGAATGGAGCAGCGTAACACTGTGCAGGAAATTCTCATAAACACTGTGTGTCTCCAGGGCTGAATTGGAGAAGCCCTCATTGCATCATGGAATAGAGGCCGCATTCAGCAGATACTATTGAAAAATCTAGGTCAGCTTTATGCTGCAGCACTGCAAGGTGGCTGCACCTGTATATACTCCTGGGTCACAGACAACAAAGCCTAAACACAAAGCTATACAGCCAGCTCAGCATGGAGGGTGCACATGGGCCGCACAGGGACCTGAGGGAAGCTGCATTAGCGGCTCCAGGGAGGCCAAAGCTACAGCTTACACAGAGGGACAACTTTGTTAAAGAGGAACAACACACCTGATTTTCACTTTTTGGGGTGTTGTTTCTCACAATGGGGGCATCCCGAATTGGGATGCCCCTGCTGTGTGTATGACCCTAGGTCACTCACCTACCTGTCGTTCCTATGGCACAAGCTTGGGCAAGAAAGAGCGCGCTGATTGGCTCCACGGCCATTCAACCAATCAGTACGCTTGCTTTCACTCGGCTTCGCTGATGGCTAAGCCACCTGGACAAGTGACGTGCCCGGGATAATGTGAGTGAAATGGGGCTCCTGTGGGCTTTGACATAGCGGGGCGTCCCAATACAAGATGCCCCAAGGAGTGGAACTCGGATGATCCTCTTTAAGGGGATTGACCACCCAATCAACTCACCCGATTGCTGGATCACATCCCTGAACAAGGGTCAGTATTGATAGCTCAGTTGCTGATCGCCGGACTAGAAACAATCAGCTGTAGGGGATAAAATGTGAGCACCCTTTTATTTTTTTATTAGGCGATCAATCCCTTTAATGGAGGTAAGATAATCAGCAGGTGATTTAAAGTGGACCAACACCCAGGATTTTGACTATCCTGGGTGTTGGTCCACTTAGGTGGGGCACCCCGATCGGGGGTGCCCCGCTGTGTGAAACCCCCCCGATCGCCGCAAAAACTCACCTCTCCCTGCTCCCACGTGACCTCGTCCGGCCAATGACAGCGCTCAGAGCCGCTCTGGTATGCGCGTCCAAAGCCGCTTGGACGCGCATACCAGAGCGCTGTCATTGGCTGCGTCTCTCGCTTCCCTCTAACAGGGAGCGCGCCTGCGCCGGCCATTCACAAAACGGCCGGCGCGGTGGCGCGCCCTGCTAGAGGGAAGCGAAAGACGCGGCCGCGTCTCGCGCATGCGCCGTTGGATCGCCGGTAAGGTAAGGATTGTGGGCCTCCTGGGGGGTTCCTCCCCGCGGGGCATCCGAAATCGGGATGTGATCGGTCCGGGAATCTTATAGATTCCCGGGCCGATCCCCCCTGGGTGTTGGTCCACTTTAAAGTCCTTATCCAGGCGCAAAAAACAGATCATACTTACCTCCTATACCCCACAGATAATTTGCCTAGGCCCAGCAGCCTAATACTTAGATCCCGGGTATTAGGGTATAAGGGAGGGAACAGAAGGTGGAAGAGCTTACACTCTATTAGGGTATAAGGGAGGATACAGAAGGAGAAGAGCTTACACTCTATTAGGGTATAAGGGAGGATACAGAAGGAGAAGAGCTTACAATCTATTAGGGTATAAGGGAGGATACAGGAGGAGAAGAGCTTACAATCTATTAGGGTATAAGGGAGGATACAGGAGGAGAAGAGCTTACACTCTATTAGGGTATAAGGGGGGATACAGAGGGAGAAGAGCTTACACTCTATTAGGGTATAAGGGAGGATACAGAAGGAGACGAGCTTACACTCTATTAGGGTATAAGGGAGGATACAGGAGGAGAAGAGCTTACACTCTATTAGGGTATAAGGGAGGATACAGAAGGAGACGAGCTTACACTCTATTAGGGTATAAGGGAGGATACAGAAGGAGACGAGCTTACACTCTATTAGGGTATAAGGGAGGATACAGGAGGAGAAGAGCTTACACTCTATTAGGGTATAAGGGAGGATACAGGAGGAGAAGAGCTTACACTCTATTAGGGTATAAGGGAGGATACAGGAGGAGAAGAGCTTACACTCTATTAGGGTATAAGGAAGGATACAGGAGGAGAAGAGCTTACACTCTATTAGGGTATAAGGGAGGATACAGAAGGAGAAGAGCTTACAATCTATTAGGGTATAAGGGAGGATACAGAAGGAGAAGAGCTTACACTCTATAGGGTATAAGGGAGGATATAGGAGGAGAAGAGCTTACACTCTATTAGGGTATAAGGTCAGGGTACCGGGGCCCACCGGCCGTACATCCCCCGGTCACATCCATGTAGGTGGGTCCTGAGCTATATATGGAGCCCAGTAGCCCCGGTCACACCCGCCACCAACACATATAATATATATACACACAATGACACGCACCGAGATGGGCTCTGCTCCGGGATCCGTCCTCCTCACCCGCCGGTCTCTATAGCTAAGCGTCGGTAGAATCCCCGGCTGCAAGATTGGCCCCGCCCACTCTGCTGCCTCGAGCCACGCCCCGACGCTCAGGCGCTGAATACAGAGTTAGCCACGCCCCGACGTCACTGGCAGCCATAGCCACGCCCCGACGCTCAGGCGCTGAATACAGAGTTAGCCACGCCCCGACGACACTGGCAGCCATAGCCACGCCCCGACGCTCAGGCGCTGAATACAGAGTTAGCCACGCCCCGACTACACTGGCAACCATAGCCACGCCCCGATGCTCAGGCGCTGAATACAGGGTTAGCCACGCCCCGACGACCCTGGCAGCCATAGCCACGCCCCGACGCTCAGGCGCTGAATACAGGGTTAGCCACGCCCGACTACACTGGCAGCCATAGCCACGCCCCGATGCTCTATAATTTGATATAGCCACGCCCCTCAATGACTACACTGGCAGCAAAAACCTACGTCCTTTCACCCTTATCTGACCACCTACCTGCCCGTCTCATACACTGACCACCTACCTGCCCGTCTCATACACTGACCACCTACCTGACCGTCTCATACACTGACCACCTACCTGCCCGTCTCATACACTGACCACCTACCTGCCCGTCTCATACACTGACCACCTACCTGCCCGTCCCATACACTGACCACCTACCTGCCCGTCTCATACACTGACCACCTACCTGCCCGTCTCATACACTGACCACCTACCTGCCCGTCCCATACACTGACCACCTACCTGCCTGTCCCATACACTGACCACCTACCTGCCTGTCTCATACACTGACCACCTACCTACCTGCCCGTCTCATACACTGACCACCTACCTGCCCGTCTCATACACTGACCACCTACCTGCCCGTCTCATACACTGACCACCTACCTGCCCGTCTCATACACTGACCACCTACCTGCCCGTCTCATACACTGACCACCTACCTGCCCGTCTCATACACTGACCACCTACCTGCCCGTCTCATACACTGACCACCTACCTGCCTGTCTCATACACTGACCACCTACCTGCCTGTCTCATACACTGACCACCTACCTGCCTGTCTCATACACTGACCACCTACCTGCCTGTCTCATACACTGACCACCTACCTGCCTGTCTCATACACTGACCACCTACCTGCCTGTCTCACATACTGATCACCTACCTGCCTGTCTCATGCACTGACCACCTACCTGCCTGTCTCACATACTGATCACCTACCTGCCTGTCTCATGCACTGACCACCTACCTGCCTGTCTCATACACTGACCACCTACCTGCCTGTCTCATACACTGACCACCTACCTGCCTGTCTCATACACTGACCACCTACCTGCCTGTCTCATACACTGACCACCTACCTGCCTATTTTATATACTGACCACCTACCTGCCTGTCTCATACACTGACCATCTACCTACCTGTCTCATACACTGACCACCTACCTGCCCGTCTCATACACTGACCACCTACCTGCCCGTCTCATACACTGACCACCTACCTGCCTGTCTCATGCACTGACCATCTACCTACCTGTCTCATACACTGACCACCTACCTGCCCGTCTCATACACTGACCACCTACCTGCCCGTCTCATACACTGACCACCTACCTGCCCGTCTCATACACTGACCACCTACCTGCCTGTCTCATGCACTGACCACCTACCTGCCTGTCTCATACACTGACCACCTACCTGCCTGTCTCACACACTGACCACCTACCTGCCTGTCTCATACACTGACCACCTACCTGCCTGTCTCATACACTGACCACCTACCTACCTGCCTGTCTCATACACTGACCACCTACCTGCCTGTCTCATACACTGACCACCTACCTGCCTGTCTCATACACTGACCACCTACCTGCCTGTCTCATACACTGACCACCTACCTGCCCGTCTCATACACTGACCACCCACTTGTCTGTCTCATACACTGACCACCTACCTGCCTGTCTCATACACTGACCATCTACCTGCCTGTCTCATATAATGACCACCTACCTACCTGCCTGTCCCCTACACTGACCACCTACCTACCGGCCTGTCTCATACACTGACCAACTACCTGCCTGTCTCATACACTGACCACCTACCTACCTGCCTGTCTCATACACTGACCACCTACCTACCTGCCTGTCCCATACACTGACCACCTACCTGCCCGTCTCATACACTGACCACCTACCTGCCCGTCTCCTACACTGACCACCTACCTGACTGTCTCATACACTGACCATCTACCTGCCTGTCTCTTATACTGACCACCTACCTACCTGCCTGTCTCATACACTGACCACCTACCTGCCTGTCTCATATACTGACCATCTACCTGACTGTCTCATACACTGACCACCTACCTGCCTGTCTCATACAATGACCACCTACCTGCCTGTCTCATACACTGACCACCTACCTGCCTGTCTCATATACTGACCACCTACCTGACTGTCTCATACACTGACCACCTACCTGACTGTCTGATACACTGACCACCTACCTGCCTGTCTCATATACTGACCACCTACCTGACTGTCTCATACACTGACCACCTACCTGCCTGTCTCATATACTGACCATCTACCTGCCTGTCCCATACACTGACCACCTACCTGCCCGTCCCATACACTGACCACCTACCTGCCTGTCTCATACACTGACCATTTACCTGCCTGTCTCATACACTGACCACCTACCTGCCTGTCTCATACACTGACCATCTACCTGCCTGTCTCATACACTGACCATCTACCTGCCTGTCTCATACACTGACCACCTACCTGCCTGTCTAATACACTGACCATCTACCTGCCTGTCTCATACACTGACCATCTACCTGCCTGTCTCATACACTGACCACCTACCTGCCTGTCTAATACACTGACCATCTACCTGCCTGTCTCATACACTGACCACCTACCTGCCTGTCTCATACACTGACCATCTACCTGCCTGTCTCATACACTGACCATCTACCTGCCTGTCTCATACACTGACCACCTACCTGCCTGTCTCATACACTGACCATTTACCTGCCTGTCTCATACACTGACCACCTACCTGCCTGTCTCATACATTGACCACCTACCTGCCTGTCTAATACACTGACCATCTACCTGCCCGTCTCATACACTGACCACCTACCTGCCCGTCTCATACACTGACCACCTACCTGCCCGTCTCATACACTGACCACCTACCTGCCCGTCTCATACACTGACCACCTACCTGCCTGTCTCATACACTGACCACCTACCTGCCCGTCTCATACACTGACCACCTACCTGCCTGTCTCATACACTGACCACCTACCTGTCTGTCTCATACACTGACCACCTACCTGTCTGTCTCATACACTGACCATCTACCTACCTGTCTGATACACTGACCACCTACCTGCCTGTCTCATACACTGACCACCTACCTGCCTGTCTCATATACTGACCACCTACCTGCCTGTCTCATATACTGACCACCTACCTGCCTGTCTCATACACTAACCACCTACCTGCCCGTCTCATATACTGACCACCTACCTGCCCGTCTCATACACTGAC
This sequence comes from Gastrophryne carolinensis, assembly GCA_027917425.1. NCBI lineage: Eukaryota > Metazoa > Chordata > Amphibia > Anura > Microhylidae > Gastrophryne > Gastrophryne carolinensis. The sequence goes on along the minus strand of CM051238.1, from coordinate 9,052,693 downwards.
CACCTACCTGCCCGTCTCATACACTGACCACCTACCTGCCCGTCTCATACACTGACCATCTACCTGCCTGTCTCATACACTGACCACCTACCTGTCTGTCTCATACACTGACCATCTACCTACCTGTCTGATACACTGACCACCTACCTGCCTGTCTCATACACTGACCACCTACCTGCCCGTCTCATATACTGACCACCTACCTGCCCGTCTCATACACTGACCACCTACCTGCCCGTCTCATACACTGACCACCTACCTGCCCGTCTCACATACTGATCACCTACCTGCCTGTCTCATATACTGACCACCTACCTGCCCGTCTCACATACTGATCACCTACCTGCCTGTCTCATACACTGACCACCTACCTGCCCGTCTCTTACACTGACCATCTACCTGCCTGTCTCATACAATGACCACCTACCTGCCCGTCTCATGCACTGACCACCTACCTGCCCGTCTCATACACTGACCATCTACCTGCCTGTCTCATGCACTGACCACCTACCTACCGGTTTGTCTCATATACTGACCACCTACCTGCCTGTCTCATACACTGACCACCTACCTGCCCGTCTCATGCACTGACCACCTACCTGCCTGTCTCATACACTGACCACCTACCTGCCTGTCTCATACACTGACCATCTACCTGCCTGTCTCATACACTGACCACCTACCTGCCTGTCTCATACACTGACCACCTACCTGCCTGTCTCATACACTGACCACCTACCTGCCTGTCTCATATACTGACCATCTACCTGCCTGTCTCATACACTGACCACCTACCTGCCTGTCTCATATACTGACCACCTACCTGCCTGTCTCATACACTGACCACCTACCTGCCTCTCATGCACTGACCATCTACCTACCTGTCTGATACACTGACCACCTACCTGCCTGTCTCATACACTGACCACCTACCTGCCTGTCTCATATACTGACCACCTACCTGCCTGTCTCATATACTGACCACCTACCTGCCTGTCTCATACACTAACCACCTACCTGCCCGTCTCATATACTGACCACCTACCTGCCCGTCTCATACACTGACCACCTACCTGCCCGTCTCATACACTGACCACCTACCTGCCCGTCTCATACACTGACCATCTACCTGCCTGTCTCATACACTGACCACCTACCTGTCTGTCTCATACACTGACCATCTACCTACCTGTCTGATACACTGACCACCTACCTGCCTGTCTCATACACTGACCACCTACCTGCCCGTCTCATATACTGACCACCTACCTGCCCGTCTCATACACTGACCACCTACCTGCCCGTCTCATACACTGACCACCTACCTGCCCGTCTCACATACTGATCACCTACCTGCCCGTCTCACATACTGATCACCTACCTGCCTGTCTCATATACTGACCACCTACCTGCCTGTCTCATACACTGACCACCTACCTGCCCGTCTCTTACACTGACCATCTACCTGCCTGTCTCATACAATGACCACCTACCTGCCCGTCTCATGCACTGACCACCTACCTGCCCGTCTCATACACTGACCATCTACCTGCCTGTCTCATGCACTGACCACCTACCTACCGGTTTGTCTCATATACTGACCACCTACCTGCCTGTCTCATACACTGACCACCTACCTGCCCGTCTCATGCACTGACCACCTACCTGCCTGTCTCATACACTGACCACCTACCTGCCTGTCTCATACACTGACCATCTACCTGCCTGTCTCATACACTGACCACCTACCTGCCTGTCTCATACACTGACCACCTACCTGCCTGTCCCATACACTGACCACCTACCTGCCTGTCTCATACACTGACCACCTACCTACCTGCCCGTCTCATACACTGACCACCTACCTGCCCGTCTCATACACTGACCACCTACCTGCCCGTCTCATACACTGACCACCTACCTGCCCGTCTCATACACTGACCACCTACCTGCCCGTCTCATACACTGACCACCTACCTGCCCGTCTCATACACTGACCACCTACCTGCCCGTCTCATACACTGACCACCTACCTGCCTGTCTCATACACTGACCACCTACCTGCCTGTCTCATACACTGACCACCTACCTGCCTGTCTCATACACTGACCACCTACCTGCCTGTCTCATACACTGACCACCTACCTGCCTGTCTCATACACTGACCACCTACCTGCCTGTCTCACATACTGATCACCTACCTGCCTGTCTCATGCACTGACCACCTACCTGCCTGTCTCACATACTGATCACCTACCTGCCTGTCTCATGCACTGACCACCTACCTGCCTGTCTCATACACTGACCACCTACCTGCCTGTCTCATACACTGACCACCTACCTGCCTGTCTCATACACTGACCACCTACCTGCCTATTTTATATACTGACCACCTACCTGCCTGTCTCATACACTGACCATCTACCTACCTGTCTCATACACTGACCACCTACCTGCCCGTCTCATACACTGACCACCTACCTGCCCGTCTCATACACTGACCACCTACCTGCCTGTCTCATGCACTGACCATCTACCTACCTGTCTCATACACTGACCACCTACCTGCCCGTCTCATACACTGACCACCTACCTGCCCGTCTCATACACTGACCACCTACCTGCCCGTCTCATACACTGACCACCTACCTGCCTGTCTCATGCACTGACCACCTACCTGCCTGTCTCATACACTGACCACCTACCTGCCTGTCTCACACACTGACCACCTACCTGCCTGTCTCATACACTGACCACCTACCTGCCTGTCTCATACACTGACCACCTACCTACCTGCCTGTCTCATACACTGACCACCTACCTGCCTGTCTCATACACTGACCACCTACCTGCCTGTCTCATACACTGACCACCTACCTGCCTGTCTCATACACTGACCACCTACCTGCCCGTCTCATACACTGACCACCCACTTGTCTGTCTCATACACTGACCACCTACCTGCCTGTCTCATACACTGACCATCTACCTGCCTGTCTCATATAATGACCACCTACCTACCTGCCTGTCCCCTACACTGACCACCTACCTACCGGCCTGTCTCATACACTGACCAACTACCTGCCTGTCTCATACACTGACCACCTACCTACCTGCCTGTCTCATACACTGACCACCTACCTACCTGCCTGTCCCATACACTGACCACCTACCTGCCCGTCTCATACACTGACCACCTACCTGCCCGTCTCCTACACTGACCACCTACCTGACTGTCTCATACACTGACCATCTACCTGCCTATTTTATATACTGACCACCTACCTGCCTGTCTGATACACTGACCACCTACCTGCCTGTCTCTTATACTGACCACCTACCTACCTGCCTGTCTCATACACTGACCACCTACCTGCCTGTCTCATATACTGACCATCTACCTGACTGTCTCATACACTGACCACCTACCTGCCTGTCTCATACAATGACCACCTACCTGCCTGTCTCATACACTGACCACCTACCTGCCTGTCTCATATACTGACCACCTACCTGACTGTCTCATACACTGACCACCTACCTGACTGTCTGATACACTGACCACCTACCTGCCTGTCTCATATACTGACCACCTACCTGACTGTCTCATACACTGACCACCTACCTGCCTGTCTCATATACTGACCATCTACCTGCCTGTCCCATACACTGACCACCTACCTGCCCGTCCCATACACTGACCACCTACCTGCCTGTCTCATACACTGACCATTTACCTGCCTGTCTCATACACTGACCACCTACCTGCCTGTCTCATACACTGACCATCTACCTGCCTGTCTCATACACTGACCATCTACCTGCCTGTCTCATACACTGACCACCTACCTGCCTGTCTAATACACTGACCATCTACCTGCCTGTCTCATACACTGACCATCTACCTGCCTGTCTCATACATTGACCACCTACCTGCCTGTCTAATACACTGACCATCTACCTGCCCGTCTCATACACTGACCACCTACCTGCCCGTCTCATACACTGACCACCTACCTGCCCGTCTCATACACTGACCACCTACCTGCCCGTCTCATACACTGACCACCTACCTGCCTGTCTCATACACTGACCACCTACCTGCCCGTCTCATACACTGACCACCTACCTGCCTGTCTCATACACTGACCACCTACCTGTCTGTCTCATACACTGACCATCTACCTGCCTGTCTCACATACTGACCACCTACCTGCCTGTCTCATATACTGACCACCTACCTGCCTGTCTCATACACTAACCACCTACCTGCCCGTCTCATATACTGACCACCTACCTGCCCGTCTCATACACTGACCACCTACCTGCCCGTCTCATACACTGACCACCTACCTGCCCGTCTCATACACTGACCATCTACCTGCCTGTCTCATACACTGACCACCTACCTGTCTGTCTCATACACTGACCATCTACCTACCTGTCTGATACACTGACCACCTACCTGCCTGTCTCATACACTGACCACCTACCTGCCCGTCTCATATACTGACCACCTACCTGCCCGTCTCATACACTGACCACCTACCTGCCCGTCTCATACACTGACCACCTACCTGCCCGTCTCACATACTGATCACCTACCTGCCTGTCTCATATACTGACCACCTACCTGCCTGTCTCATACACTGACCACCTACCTGCCCGTCTCTTACACTGACCATCTACCTGCCTGTCTCATACAATGACCACCTACCTGCCCGTCTCATGCACTGACCACCTACCTGCCCGTCTCATACACTGACCATGTACCTGCCTGTCTCATGCACTGACCACCTACCTACCGGTTTGTCTCATATACTGACCACCTACCTGCCTGTCTCATACACTGACCACCTACCTGCCCGTCTCATGCACTGACCACCTACCTGCCTGTCTCATACACTGACCACCTACCTGCCTGTCTCATACACTGACCATCTACCTGCCTGTCTCATACACTGACCACCTACCTGCCTGTCTCATACACTGACCACCTACCTGCCTGTCTCATACACTGACCACCTACCTGCCTGTCTCATATACTGACCATCTACCTGCCTGTCTCATACACTGACCACCTACCTGCCTGTCTCATATACTGACCACCTACCTGCCTGTCTCATACACTGACCACCTACCTGCCTCTCATGCACTGACCACCTACCTGCATGTCTCATACACTGACCATCTACCTGCCTGTCTCATACACTGACCACCTACCTGTCTGTCTCATACACTGACCACCTACCTGTCTGTCTCATACACTGACCACCTACCTGTCTGTCTCATACACTGACCATCTACCTACCTGTCTGATACACTGACCACCTACCTGCCTGTCTCATACACTGACCACCTACCTGCCTGTCTCATATACTGACCACCTACCTGCCTGTCTCATATACTGACCACCTACCTGCCTGTCTCATACACTAACCACCTACCTGCCCGTCTCATATACTGACCACCTACCTGCCCGTCTCATACACTGACCACCTACCTGCCCGTCTCATACACTGACCACCTACCTGCCCGTCTCATACACTGACCATCTACCTGCCTGTCTCATACACTGACCACCTACCTGTCTGTCTCATACACTGACCATCTACCTACCTGTCTGATACACTGACCACCTACCTGCCTGTCTCATACACTGACCACCTACCTGCCCGTCTCATATACTGACCACCTACCTGCCCGTCTCATACACTGACCACCTACCTGCCCGTCTCATACACTGACCACCTACCTGCCCGTCTCACATACTGATCACCTACCTGCCTGTCTCATATACTGACCACCTACCTGCCTGTCTCATACACTGACCACCTACCTGCCCGTCTCTTACACTGACCATCTACCTGCCTGTCTCATACAACGACCACCTACCTGCCCGTCTCATGCACTGACCACCTACCTGCCCGTCTCATACACTGACCATCTACCTGCCTGTCTCATGCACTGACCACCTACCTACCGGTTTGTCTCATATACTGACCACCTACCTGCCTGTCTCATACACTGACCACCTACCTGCCCGTCTCATGCACTGACCACCTACCTGCCTGTCTCATACACTGACCACCTACCTGCCTGTCTCATACACTGACCATCTACCTGCCTGTCTCATACACTGACCACCTACCTGCCTGTCTCATACACTGACCACCTACCTGCCTGTCTCATACACTGACCACCTACCTGCCTGTCTCATATACTGACCATCTACCTGCCTGTCTCATACACTGACCACCTACCTGCCTGTCTCATATACTGACCACCTACCTGCCTGTCTCATACACTGACCACCTACCTGCCTCTCATGCACTGACCACCTACCTGCATGTCTCATACACTGACCATCTACCTGCCTGTCTCATACACTGACCACCTACCTGTCTGTCTCATACACTGATCATCTACCTGCCTGTCTCATACACTGCCCACCTACCTGCCTGTCTCATACACTGCCCACCTACCTGCCTGTCTCATACACTGACCACCTACCTGCCTGTCTCATACACTGACCACCTACCTGTCTGTCTCATACACTGACCACCTACCTGTCTGTCTCATACACTGACCACCTACCTGTCTGTCTCATACACTGACCATCTACCTACCTGTCTGATACACTGACCACCTACCTGCCTGTCTCATACACTGACCACCTACCTGTCTGTCTCATACACTGATCATCTACCTGCCTGTCTCATACACTGACCACCTACCTGCCTGTCTCATACACTGACCACCTACCTGTCTGTCTCATACACTGACCATCTACCTGCCTGTCTCATACACTGACCACCTACCTGTCTGTCTCATACACTGATCATCTACCTGCCTGTCTCATACACTGCCCACCTACCTGCCTGTCTCATACACTGCCCACCTACCTGCCTGTCTCATACACTGACCACCTACCTGCCTGTCTCATACACTGACCACCTACCTGCCTGTCTCATACACTGACCACCTACCTGTCTGTCTCATACACTGACCACCTACCTGTCTGTCTCATACACTGACCACCTACCTGTCTGTCTCATACACTGACCATCTACCTACCTGTCTGATACACTGACCACCTACCTGCCTGTCTCATACACTGACCACCTACCTGCCTGTCTCATACACTGACCACCTACCTGTCTGTCTCATACACTGACCATCTACCTACCTGTCTGATACACTGACCACCTACCTGCCTGTCTCATACACTGACCACCTACCTGTCTGTCTCATACACTGACCATCTACCTACCTGTCTGATACACTGACCATCTACCTGCCTGTCTCATACACTGACCACCTACCTGCCTGTCTCATATACTGACCACCTACCTGCCTGTCTCACACACTGACCACCTACCTGCCTGTCTCATACACTGACCATTTACCTGCCTGTCTCATATACTGACCATCTAACTGCCTGTCTCATACACTGACCACCTACCTGCCTGTCTCATACACTGACCACCTACCTGCCTGTCTCATATACTGACCATCTAACTGCCTGTCTCATACACTGACCACCTACCTGTCTGTCTCATACACTGACCATCTACCTACCTGTCTGATACACTGACCATCTACCTGCCTGTCTCATACACTGACCACCTACCTGCCTGTCTCATATACTGACCACCTACCTGCCTGTCTCACACACTGACCACCTACCTGCCTGTCTCATACACTGACCATTTACCTGCCTGTCTCATATACTGACCATCTAACTGCCTGTCTCATACACTGACCACCTACCTGCCTGTCTCATACACTGACCACCTACCTGCCTGTCTCATACACTGACCACCTACCTGCCTGTCTCATATACTGACCATCTAACTGCCTGTCTCATACACTGACCACCTACCTGCCTGTCTCATACACTGACCATCTACCTGCCTGTCTCATACACTGACCACCTACCTGTCTGTCTCATACACTGACCATCTACCTACCTGTCTGATACACTGACCACCTACCTGCCTGTCTCATACACTGACCACCTACCTGCCTGTCTCATATACTGACCACCTACCTGCCGTCTCATACACTGACCACCCACTTGCCTGTCTCATACACTGACCACCTACCTGCCTGTCTCACACACTGACCACCTACCTACCTGCCTGTCTCATACACTGACCATCTACCTGCCTGTCTCATATACTGACCACCTACCTACCTGCCTGTCTCATACACTGACCATCTACCTGCCTGTCTCATACACTGACCACCTACCTACCTGCCTGTCTCATACACTGACCATCTACCTGCCTGTCTCATATACTGACCACCTACCTGCCTGTGCCATACACTGACCACCTACCTACCTGCCTGTCTCATACACTGACCACTTACCTGCCTCTCACGCACTGACCACCTACCTGCCTGTCTCATACACCGACCACCTACCTGCCTGTCTAATACACTGACCATCTACCTGCCTGTCTCATACACTGACCACCTACCTGCCTGTCTCATACACTGACCACCTACCTGCCTGTCTCATACACTGACCACCTACCTGCCTGTCTCATACACTGACCATCTACCTGCCTGTCTCATACACTGACCAACTACCTGTCTGTCTCATACACTGCCCACCTACCTGCCTGTCTCATACACTGACCACCTACCTGCCTGTCTCATGCACTGCCCACCTACCTGCCTGTCTCATACACTGCCCACCTACCTGCCTGTCTCATACACTGACCACCTACCTGTCTGTCTCATACACTGACCACCTACCTGTCTGTCTCATACACTGACCACCTACCTGTCTGTCTCATACACTGACCACCTACCTGTCTGTCTCATACACTGACCACCTACCTGTCTGTCTCATACACTGACTACCTACCTGTCTGTCTCATACACTGACTACCTACCTACCTGTCTCATACACTGACCACCTACCTGCCTGTCTCATACACTGACCACCTACCTGCCTGTCTCATACACTGACCACCTACCTGTCTGTCTCATACACTGACCACCTACCTGTCTGTCTCATACACTGACCACCTACCTGTCTGTCTCATACACTGACCACCTACCTGTCTGTCTCATACACTGACCACCTACCTGTCTGTCTCATACACTGACTACCTACCTGTCTGTCTCATACACTGACTACCTACCTACCTGTCTCATACACTGACCACCTACCTGCCTGTCTCATACACTGACCACCTACCTGCCTGTCTCATACACTGACCACCTACCTGCCTGTCTCATACACTGACCACCTACCTGCCTGTCTCATACACTGACCACCTACCTGCCTGTCTCATACACTGACCACCTACCTGCCTGTCTCATACACTGACCACCTACCTGTCTGTCTCATACACTGACCACCTACCTGCCTGTCTCATACACTGACCACCTACCTGCCTGTCTCATACACTGCCCACCTACCTGCCGGTCTCACACACTGACCACCTACCTGCCTGTCCCCTACACTGACCACCTACCTATCGTCCTGTCTTATATACTGACCACCTACCTGCCTGTCTCATACACTGACCACCTACCTACCTGCCTGTCCTATACACTGACCACCTACCTACCGGCCTGTCTGATATACTGACCACCTACCTGCCTGTCTCATATACTGACCACCTACCTACCGGCCTGTCTCATACACTGACCACCTACCTGCCTGTCTCATACACTGACCACCTACCTGCCTATTTTATATACTGACCACCTACCTGCCTGTCTCATACACTGACCACCTACCTGCCTGTCCCATACACTGACCATCTACCTGCCCGTCTCATACACTGACCACCTACCTGCCTGTCTCATACACTGACCACCTACCTGCCTGTCTCATATACTGACCACCTACCTGCCTGTCTCATATACTGACCACCTACCTGCCCGTCTCATATACTGACCACCTACCTGCCTGTCTCATACACTGACCACCTACCTGCCCGTCTCATACACTGACCACCTACCTGCCCGTCTCATACACTGACCACCTACCTGCCTGTCTCATACACTGACCACCTACCTGCCTGTCTCACACACTGACCACCTACCTGCCTGTCTCACACACTGACCACCTACCTGCCTGTCTCATATACTGACCACCTACCTGCCTGTCTCATATACTGACCACCTACCTGCCCGTCTCATATACTGACCACCTACCTGCCTGTCTCATACACTGACCACCTACCTGCCCGTCTCATACACTGACCACCTTCCTGCCCGTCTCATACACTGACCACCTACCTGCCTGTCTCACACACTGACCACCTTTACCATCAACTGTGAAATAAAAGGGGAGACTCCACGATAAAGTGAAATAAAAAAAGGGGACACTCTGTGATTAAGTAAAAGAAAGGAACACTCCGCGATAAAGCAAAATAAAAGGAGACACTCCGCGATAAAGCAAAATAAAAGGAGACACTCCGCGATAAAGCAAAATAAAAGGAGACACTCCTCGATAAAGCAAAATAAAGGAAGGAGACACTCCGCGATAAAGCGAAATAAAAGGAGACACTCTGTAATAAAGCGAAATAAAAGGAGACACTCTGCGAAAAAGCGAAATAAAAGGAGACACTCCGCGATACAGCAAAAAGAAGGGGACGGTCCACGATAAAGTGAAATAAAATAAAGGGACACTCCGCGATAAAGTGAAATAAAAGAAGGGGATGGTCCACAATAAAGTGAAATAAAATAAAGGGACACTCCGCGATACAGCAAAAAGAAGGGGACGGTCCACGATAAAGTGAAATAAAATAAAGGGACACTCCGCGATAAAGTGAAATAAAAGAAGGGGATGGTCCACAATAAAGTGAAATAAAATAAAGGGACACTCCGCGATAAAGTGAAATAAAAGAAGGGGGTGGTCCACGATAAAGTGAAATAAAATAAGGGGATGGTCCACGATAAAGTGAAATAAAATAAGGGGACACTGTGATAAAGTAAAAGAAGGGGGCACTCCGCGATAAAGCAAAATAAAAGAAGGGGGCACTCCGCGATAAAGTGAAATTAAAAAAGGGACACTTTGTGATTAAGTAAAAGAAAGGAACACTCCGCGATAAAGCGAAATAAAAGGAGACACTCCGCGATAAAGCGAAATAAAAGGAGACACTCTGCGAAAAAGCGAAATAAAAGGAGATACTATGCGAAAAAGCGAAATAAAAGGAGACACTCCGCGATAAAGCGAAATAAAAGGAGACACTCTGCGAAAAAGTGAAATAAAAGGAGACACTATGCGAAAAAGTGAAATAAAAGGAGACACTACACGATAAAGCGAAATAAAAGGAGACACTACACGATAAAGCGAAATAAAAGGAGACACTATGCCAAAAAGTGAAATAAAAGGAGACACTCCGCGATAAAGCGAAATAAAAGGAGACACTCTGCGAAAAAGCGAAATAAAAGGAGACACTCCGCGATAAAGCAAAATAAAAGGAGACGCTCTGCGAAAAAGCGAAATAAAAGGAGACACTATGCGAAAAAGCGAAATAAAAGGAGACACTCCGCGATAAAGCGAAATAAAAGGAGACACTCTGCGAAAAAGTGAAATAAAAGGAGACACTACACGATAAAGCGAAATAAAAGGAGACACTACACGATAAAGCGAAATAAAAGGAGACACTATGCGAAAAAGTGAAATAAAAGGAGACACTCCGCGATAAAGCGAAATAAAAGGAGACACTCCGCGATAAAGCGAAATAAAAGGAGACACTCCGCGATAAAGCGAAATAAAAGGAGACACTGCGAAAAAGCGAAATAAAAGGAGACACTCCGCGATAAAGCGAAATAAAAGGAGACACTGCGAAAAAGCGAAATAAAAGGAGACACTCCGCGATAAAGCGAAATAAAAGGAGACACTCCGCGATAAAGCGAAATAAAAGGAGACACTGCGAAAAAGCGAAATAAAAGGAGACACTCCGCGATAAAGTGAAATAAAAGAAGGGGACGGTCCACGATAAAGTGAAATAAAATAAAGGGACACTCCGCGATAAAGTGAAATAAAAGAAGGGGACGGTCCACGATAAAGTGAAATAAAATAAAGGGACACTCCGCGATAAAAGTGAAATAAAAGAAGGGGATGGTCAACGATAAAGTGAAATAAAAGAAGGGGATGGTCCACGATAAAGTGAAATAAAAGAAGGGGACGGTCCACGATAAAGTGAAATAAAATAAAGGGACACTCCGCGATAAAGTGAAATAAAAGAAGGGGACACTCCGCGATAAAGTGAAATAAAAGAAGGGAACACTCCACGATAAAGTGAAATAAAAGAAGGGGCGGTCCACGATAAAGTGAAATAAAATAAAGGGACACTCCGCGATAAAGTGAAATAAAAGAAGGGGATGCTCCACGATAAAGTGAAATAAAATAAGCGGACACTCAACGATAAAGTGAAATAAAATAAGGAGACACTCCACAGTAAAACACAGATGGTGGAAGATGGTCACTAAGATAATATAGAATAAAGAGGGAACTCCACAAACAATAAGAAATACAGAGGGATCACGTGACCATGCTGTGCAGTAACCTCATTGGCTACAAAGGAGCCGCGCAGACACTGGGCGATGCGGAATCACCGCCAGGCCCCGCCCAGAGTGGGCGCGGCAAGGAGTGGGTGTGGCTGCCGCCGGAAGACGAGCCCGCGTCCCGGGTGACGGGCGGAAGCCGGAAGCGAGCAGAGCAGGCGGTAACCAGGGTAACCGGAGCCGGTAAGACCTCTTCGTCAATCGCGGCCTGTGTTTATCAACAGAAACGGACCCGTTTGCCGCAGATTAAAGCGGAACTCAAACTGTAAGCCATGGGTGTCACCGGCACAGGGACCTCCTATTGGGCGCTGGTGACACCCATGGATGCTGTGTGAAATAAACCTCCCCCTGTCGAGGTGGTTTAGCTCCAATTTATGTCACCAGTGACGGAAAACAAAGGATAAAAAGTGGCTTTAAAGAGTCAATCTAATATAAATAATTATGGGTCATGGGAGCAGCCAATAGATATGCATGACTCCCAAGTGTCCCAAGTTTTGGAGGGACTGTCGCTCTTTTGAGTCCATGTCCCCCTGCCCCTCGTTGTTCTCATTTGTCCCTCTTTGAGGTGTAACATGCAGATCTGCAGCAATAAATGATTCATTTGCCTATTCAAAGTGTTTCTATTGTTGTAACTGTTACAATGTATCTCCTATCCATTCCTCAATGAGGGGGGCGTGGCTTCATTCATCTCTCAATGAGGGGGTGCAGGTTCATTTACATATTGTCCCTCTTTGAGGTGTAACATGCAGATCTGCAGCAATAAATGATTAATTTGCCTATTCAAAGTGTTTCTATTGTTGTAACTGTTACAATGTATCTTCCATCCCTCAATGAGGGGGCGTGACTTCGCACATCACTCAATGAGGGGGCGTGGCTTCGCCCATCCCCTCAATAAGGGGGTGCAGCTTCATTTACATATTGTCCCTCTTTGAGGTGTAACATGCAGATCTGCAGCAATAAATTATTCATTTGCCTATTCAAAGTGTTTCTATTGTTGTAACTGTTACAATGTATCTCCTGTCCATCCCTCAATGAGGGGGGCGTGGCTTCATCCGTCCCTCAATGAGGGGGTGTGGCTTCATCCATCCCTCAATGAGGGGGCGTGGTCTAATTTAACAACTTTTCCACCCGGAAAAGTTGGGAAGTATGTGATGGGATTACTGCGACTGTCGCCCCATTGTCTTCTGTTGAGAGAAGAAGGGGGCTTTGTCTCGATAGAAGATAATGGGGTGGCAGCTGCAGGCAATACCGTCATGGCTGCTCAAATGAACCACAAGAGATATTTAGACTGGACTGTCTCTTCAAAGGAGACCAAAACCCACTACGATTGGCCCGGGAATCTATAAGATTCCTGGGCTGATTAATTCCCTCCCCCTGGGGCATCCAGAATCGGGATGGCCCGCTGTGTGAAACCCCTCAGGTCGCCCTATACACTTACTTAGTTTCTCGGTCCAACGGCGCATGCGCGAGACACGGCCGTATCCCCGGTGTCCCTCTAGCAGGACGCGTGCCCACACCAGGCGTTTGTGAATGGCCGGAGCGGGCATGATGCCTGTTAGAGGGAAGCAGGGGATGCGGCCACCAGCGCACTCAGATCCACTCGCCTTAGATGAAGGCTTAGACGCCGTGACGTCAGCAGCTCCGGGCGCGCTTATTGGACGAACGGTCGCGCATGCCCCGTAGGACCGGGAAGAGAGTTGGCACCGCTGATCTGGGGGGTTTCACACAGCGCGGTGCCCCCGATCGGGGTGCCCCGGGGTAAAGGACCAAAAGCCAGGATAGTCTAAAAATCTGGTTTTGGTCCACTTTAATCAAGACGCCATTATGGATGGTCAAACAGGTCTCTCTGCTGCGTTGGAGAGAGGTTTTTAGGGGGATGGGGGCGTGGCTTCTACATCTTGGAGGAGTGGCTATTTTCTACCATAAAAAGGTTCTGGGGGGGGGGGGGGGTGCATGGAAAAGGAAGCAAACGCAAAGCCACGGGTGGATAAGCCATGTTCCTCATGCGTGCATGAGCCATGCTGCTGCCTGACTGTGAAGAGAAGGGAGCGAGTTCAATAGGGTTTATCAGGGAATGCAACCAGCTTTAGAGGATCCATTTTTAGGTGATGCTATACCCAGACAGGAGGTTTATGTTGTTACCTTCTATCCCCAGACCAGTGCCCCAAAACAGCCTGTGTCTCTTATTTTTACTATAAACTATTTTACTAAAGCCTTTGGCTAATATTCATAACACCACTAACAGGAAGTATGAAGTCCGAATGTCGGCCGTATGCTAATCCTTCAGTAAACTGTCGTTTAATGGTAGTTGACCTTGTAGTGCTTTCAGATTTATCGCAGTTATTAAAATTGACAAGGGCTGCCTGGCCAGGAAGTTATACGGCACCATTCAAACAGTAGACTGCGTGTCAGTGTTTTTATGAATGTTGGGCAAAGGCTAGAGGGATAGAAGGTGACGACATAAACTTCCTGTTTGGGTATAGGACTTCCTGCATAGAGCAGGTGTGACCAGAACAGGAAGTGATGTCACTGACCCCAGTGGGGTGGGGGGTGGCGGAGGGATGGGCGACTGACCCTGCCTCTGTATTATGTTCCATTCTAGTGCTTCACTTAACAGCTTTGAATTTTTGTTCCTCAGATTTGGGGGGCGGAGCCCAGTGGCCCGGCCGGCGCTCACCACCATGGGGGCGGAGCAGAGCTCGGAGAATGACGTTCGCCATGGAGATACCAACTCAGGTGAGTCTTCCTGTCTGCATACCTTCCACGTTTTTACAGCTGGAAAGAGGGACAGGTTTTTTTAAATTTAAGCCACGCCCCTCACCAAACCAAGGCCACGCCCCATGTAAGATTTCTTGCCAATGGGATTAGCAGGGAGATGTAAGAGGGGGTTTTGTGAAATCCCGGGTTTTGGTCCGCATTAAAGCAGTCCTTCACTCTGAATAAGAGCCTATCTTATATGTTTCCCACACCCTGTACATACAGATTGCCCACATTAATCCGGACCTTCACCCTGAATAAGAGCCTATCTTATATGTTCCCACACCCTGTACATACAGATTGGTCACATTAATCCGGTCCTTCACTCTGAATAAGAGCCTATCTTATATGTTTCCCCTGTACATACAGATTGCCCACATTAATCCGGACCTTCACTCTGAATAAGAGCCTATCTTATATGTTTCTCCCCCTGTACATACAGATTGCTCACATTAATCCGGACCTTCACTCTGAATAAGAGCCTATCTTATATGTTTCCCACACCCTGTACATACAGATTGCCCACATTAATCCGGACCTTCACCCTGAATAAGAGCCTATCTTATATGTTTCCCACACCCTGTACATACAGATTGCCCACATTAATCCGGACCTTCACTCTGAATAAGAGCCTATCTTATATGTTTCCCACACCCTGTACATACAGATTGCTCACATTAATCCGGACCTTCACCCTGAATAAGAGCCTATCTTATATGTTTCCCACACCCTGTACTTACAGATTGCCCACATTAAAAATCATCCTACCTGCATCTACTGCATTTTATGAGCCTTTAAACATCCAAGATGGCGGCTCATGGAACATCAGGCAGCCTGCAAACAGGAAGTGTCTTTTGACTATGCTGTTCTGCATTCTGGGATTGCTGACCTTTCCCTGACCCCAGCTCTGCTCTGTCTGTCTAAAGCACAGCTATAACCCCGCCCCCTGCACTTTATCCCACTCTCCTCTCCTCAGTATGTGTGATGCTTCTGAGTCAAGATGGCGACGCCCGTATCCTAGAGTCCTGAACAGAGTTGCAGCCCAGTGGGGGAGAGAATAATAAGGGACTAAAAACTTAAAATATATTAATGTTAGATGCTGGGGAATGGTTTTATAAGGGTTTGGGCTTTTCTATAAATCACGGTGAAGGTCCAGATTAAGGCTCCAGGGCCATAATGGGTTTTGGTCCTCCTGAGGGATGTGGGATGCTCTCAAAACATTTGAAGACCCTTTGCCAGTTGTTAAACCTTCAGCAACATTTAATCAAAAGCCCAAACCCTTAAACTATTCCCCAGCTTCTAAAATTAATATATTTAACGTTATTAGTCACTAACTTATTATTCTTTCCCCCGCTGGGCTGCAACTCTGTTCAGGACTCTAGGATATGGGCGCCGCCATCTTGGCTTAGTAGCATCACATACTGAGGAGGGGGGGGGGGGGTTATAGCTGTGATTTGCACAGACAGAGCAGAGCTGGGGTCAGGGAAAGGTCAGCAATCCCAGAATGCAGAGCGGCACAGTCAGAAGACACTTCCTGTTTGCAGGCTGCCTGATGTTCCATGAGGCATGCAGTAGATGAAGGTAGGATGATTTTTAATGTGGGCAATCTGTATGTACAGGGTGTGGGAAACATATAAGATAGGCTCTTATTCAGGGTGAAGGTCCGGATTAATGTGAGCAATCTGTATGTACAGGGTGTGGGAAACATATAAGATAGGCTGTTATTCAGGGTGAAGGTCCGGATTAATGTGAGCAATCTGTATGTACAGGGTGTGGGAAACATATAAGATAGGCTCTTATTCAGGGTGAGGGTCCGGATTAATGTGAGCAATCTGTATGTACAGGGTGGGGGAAACATATAAGATAGGCTCTTATTTATGGTGAAGGTCCGGATTAATGTGTGCAATCTGTATGTACAGGGTGTGGGAAACATATAAGATAGGCTCTTATTCAGGGTGAGGGTCCGGATTAATGTGAGCAATCTGTATGTACAGGGTGGGGGAAACATATAAGATAGGCTCTTATTTATGGTGAAGGTCCGGATTAATGTGAGCAATCTGTATGTACAGGGTGTAGGAAACATATAAGATAGACTCTTATTCAGGGTGAAGGTCCGGATTAATGTGTGCAATCTGTATGTACAGGGTGTGGGAAACATATAAGATAGGCTCTTATTCAGGGTGAAGGTCCGGATTAATGTGGGCAATCTGTATGTACAGGGTGTAGGAAACATATAAGATAGGCTGTTATTCAGGGTGAAGGTCCGGATTAATGTGTGCAATCTGTATGTACAGGGTGTGGGAAACATATAAGATAGGCTCTTATTCAGGGTGAAGGTCCGGAGGTCCGGATTAATGTGAGCAATCTGTATGTACAGGGTGTGGGAAACATATAAGATAGGCTCTTATTCAGGGTGAGGGTCCGGATTAAGTAAAGTCACATATACACACAGTTGCTGCTGATCACAGTCAGGAAGCAGGAGGGGGCGGGACGTTAGGAGGGGGAAATTAGACATCCGCCGCGTCTGGCCAAGCTGATTGGGGGACGGGATGAAAGAGACAATGTCATTGGCTGACGCTGTAACCCCGATATCTCGGCCATTTCTGCTTCTATTTAATAACGGAAAGCAGTTTAGGACAGCGCCAAACGTAGCCCGACACAATGATGTAATAATGACCTTTGTCTGGAGTATCCCTTAAATTATCCCCTTCATCCTTCCAATCCATTGATTATTGATTATTGTGTTCGCTTTCCCAGTCTCCAGATCGGAAGCTGCAGTCGGGTGGTTTTTAGGGATCATTGCTGGCGCAGCTGCCCCGGGGCGCAGCGAGTATAGGTTGCTTCTTTCTCAGCTTCTCTCCCATTCCCACTTCCATAACCCCGCGCCTTTCTTTTTATTTCGCTCCCCAGCGCACCCCTCTCCAGCCAGACAGCGAGCCAAGATGGACGACATCGTGGTGGTGGCTCCCGGGACGCAGTCTCATCGCAACATTTCCAAAGACCCCGAGGTCATCAAGCTGCAGGAGATCCCCACCTTCCAGCCCCTCCTCAAAGGTCTGATTGCTGATAGACTGATGGCTGCTGCTGCTGCTATGGGGCCCCATCATCATATGATTGGGGGGGGGGTAGACACTGTAGGCTGTATAGTCTGGGTCCTCCATTACCCATATAAGATGGCTGGGCCCCATAATTGCATCATACATGGGTGTGTCTGCTATGGGGCCCAGGCATTAGGTTTTGGGGGCCCAGGCGCTATAGGCTGTATAGTCTGGGCCTCCCATAACTTCTATGCGTTGTCTGGGCCCCATACTTGCAGCAATATCTTGGTGTCGCTGCCATGGGGTCCAAGCATCACATTATGGGTTTTATAGTCTGGGCTTCCCATAACCTATGTGTGATGTCTGGACCCCAGAGCAGCTGCAACTACGGGGCCCAGTTATCACATTATAGGTTGTTAGGGCCAGACTTATGGTAATATGGGGCCCAGGCATAACATTTTATGATATGGGGTTCCAGACACAATCTAGGCTTATAGTCTGGGCCTCCTAATACCACCGATATGTGATGGCTGGGCCCCATGGCAGCCACACCCAGCTCATGCTGCTTCCCACGTATTGGTATTGGAACGCCTAGATTGTGTCTGGACACCCCCATGTAATATGATGTTATGTCTGGACCCCATACTACCCTAGGTCCAGGACTCCATAACCTATGTGATGGCTGGGCCCCATAGTTGCATCATGATGTGGGTGTGTCTGCTATGGGGCCCAGGCATTATATTATAGGTTTTGGAGCCCAGGTGCTATAGGCTGTATATATCTTGGTGTCATTGCCATGGGGTTTGTGTCTGGATACCCCCATATAATATGATGTTATGGCTGGACCCCATACTACCCTAGGTCCAGGACTCCATAAACTATAATGTGATGGACAGGCCCCATAATTGCATCATGATCTGGGTGTGTCTGCTATGGGGCCCAGGGAGCATATTGTATGTTTTGGGGGCCCAGGCACTATAGGCTGTATAGTCTGGACCTCCCATAACTTCTATACGTTGTCTGGGCCCCATACTTGCAGCATTATCTTGGTGTCATTGCCATGGGGTTTGTGTCTGGACACCTCCATATAATATGATGTTATGGCTGGACCCCATACTGCCCTAGGTCCAGGACTCCATAAACTATGTGATGGATGGGCCCCATAGTTGCATCATGATCCTGGTTAGTCTGCTATGGGGCCCAGGCATCATATTGTATGTTTTGGGGGCCCAGGCACTATAGGCTGTATAGTCTGGACCTCCCATACCTTCTATGCGCTGTCTGGGCCCCATACTTGCAGCATTATCTTGGTGTCGCTGCCATGGGGTCCAGGCATCACATTATCCGTTACAGGGGCCCAGACACTATGGGTTGTATAGTCTACCAATAACCAGTATGTGATGGCTGGGCTCCATGCTTGCAGCGTGATCTGGGTATGGTTATGGGAGGCCAGGACTATACAGCCTATAGTGCCTGGGCCCCCATAACATTTAATGTGATGCTTGGACCCCATGGCAGCCACACTCAGATCATGATACAGCTGTGGGGCCCAGGTATCACATTATAGGTTATTAGGGCCAGACCTATGGTAGTATGGGGTACAGCCATAACATCATATTATACGGGGTGGCCAGACACAATCTAGGCTTATGGCCACATCTAGATCGTGTTGCAGCTATGGGGCCCATGCATCACAGGTTATATGGAGTCCTGGATCTAGGGTATTATGGGGCCCATGCATCACATTATAGGTTATATGGAGTCCTGGACCTAGGGTATTATGGGGCCCATGCATCACATTATAGGTTATGGAGTCCTGGACCTAGGGTATTATGGGGCCCATGCATCACATTATAGGTTATATGGAGTCCTGGACCTAGGGTATTATGGGGCCCATGCATCACATTATAGGTTATGGAGTCCTGGACCTAGGGTATTATGGGGCCCATGCATCACATTATAGGTTATATGGAGTCCTGGACCTAGGGTATTATGGGGCCCATGCATCACATTATAGGTTATATGGAGTCCTGGACCTAGGGTATTATGGGGCCCATGCATCACAGGTTATATGGAGTCCTGGACCTAGGGTATTATGGGGTCCAGGCATCACATTATAGGTTATATGGAGTCCTGGACCTAGGGTATTATGGGGTCCAGGCATCACATTATAGGTTATATGGAGTCCTGGACCTAGGGTATTATGGGGCCCATGCATCACATTATAGGTTATATGGAGTCCTGGACCTAGGGTATTATGGGGTCCAGGCATCACATTATAGGTTATATGGAGTCCTGGACCTAGGGTATTATGGGGCCCATGCATCACATTATAGGTTATATGGAGTCCTGGACCTAGGGTATTATGGGGTCCAGGCATCACATTATAGGTTATATGGAGTCCTGGACCTAGGGTATTATGGGGCCCATGCATCACATTATAGGTTATGGAGTCCTGGACCTAGGGTATTATGGGGCCCATGCATCACATTATAGGTTATATGGAGTCCTGGACCTAGGGTATTATGGGGCCCATGCATCACATTATAGGTTATATGGAGTCCTGGATCTAGGGTATTATGGGGCCCATGCATCACATTATAGGTTATATGGAGTCCTGGACCTAGGGTATTATGGGGTCCAGGAATCACATTATAGGTTATATGGAGTCCTGGACCTAGGGTATTATGGGGCCCATGCATCACATTATAGGTTATGGAGTCCTGGACCTAGGGTATTATGGGGTCCAGGCATAACATCATAATATATTGGGGGGGGGGGGTCCAGACACAATCTTGGCTTATAGTCTGGGCCTCCCAATACCACTATGTGATAGCATGTGACATCATGCTGCAACTATGGGGCCCAGTCATCACATATTGGTATTGGGAGGCCCAGACCATAAGCCTAAACTGTGTCTGGATCCCACCTATCATATAATATTATGCATGTACCGGGCCAGAGAGGAGGGCGGGGTTTCATAGCTGCAGAGAGAGGCAGCCAATCGGGACGTCTGGAGAGAGAGTGGGGGGTGTTTCCGTTCTCGGTCCACTGAAGGTTGATTGAAGGACCAGGTCAGGGGGGTGGAGACTGAAAGCTGAATGAGGACGTGATTTCCTCACTAAGGAGACAGACGTAGTAGGAAGGAGAGCGCTGGAGGCAGGAATCCTGATTTCAGAAAGGCCAGCAGCCGGCCTTGGAGTCTTTTAGATTCCGGGTATGGGCCGGGTGTGTTCTGCTCCGCTTTAAAAAGGAGTAGCCACCGTCCCTGGGGCCTATAATACTCAGAGCTCACATGAACAGGCCAAGGCGGCATCCCCTGCATCCCTCCAGATGCCCCGTGCCCCCGCGCCAAGCCTATCTGAATGGCCAAGATGGATACGCACAGCCGGAGGGAGGTGGCCGCAAGGGATGCCTGACGCATCCTTTTTAGCTGCTCATTAATATGCGTGTCCTAGGACGCTGATTGGAGGAGAGCCTGCATGTGCGATTGCAGAGGAGGTAAGAAAACCGAGTGAGCCGGGGTGGGGTTTGGGATGCCCCAGGCTTGTAAACACTAGTCTTATAGCTCTAGGGCTGGTGGTTGCTTTGTTTAAAGCGGAAAACAAACCCCTGAGCGGCCAGCCCTGGAGTCTATTACATTGTAGGGCTGGCCATTGGCCTCACATTTTGGGATGCCCCGCTGTATGTGAAACTGCCCAAATCGCCCATAACAACTCCTGTGAGAATTTGTTGCTGGCCACAGAGGGCGGGGCCAAGACGGAAGGGGCGGTGTCACGTAGCTGTCAGCGCCGTGGAGTGGGTAAGCCAAAGCCCGGCTTCTCAATTTGACCAGGCTCCGCCTCCTTTTATAAATGGCCTTGTAAGCACTAGATTTATTAGAATCTAGGGCTGGTGGTCGCGGAACAAAACCCTGAGTGACCAGCCCTGGAGTCTAAAACATTGTAGGGCTGGCCATTGGTCTTGCCCCGAGGCTTCCCATTTTGGGATGCCCCGCTGTGTGTGTAATCGCCCGCAACAGCTCACCTCTTCCCGGTCCAGTGGACTCTCGTCCAATCAGAGGGGCTTGACATGACAATTACATTTGTTTACAATGGGGAGTGAGAGCGGCCGCATCCCCTGCATCTTTGGGCTGTGCGCGCGCCCCCGTCCCAGCCATTCAGATAGGCCGGGACCAGAGTGTCTGTACCGCTGGGGATGCGCCCACTTGCGCTCTCCATTCAAGCAAAACAGCCATTAGCCGAATGACATAGTCATGGCAAATGGCTCTGATTGGAGGAGAGCCCGCGCATGCGCCTTTGGACCAGGAAGAGGTGAGTTATTATCGGTGATCTGGGGGGTTTCACGCAGTGGGGCATCCCACAGAACAAAAACTGGGATAGTCAAAATCCTGGGTTTTGTTCGCTTTAAAGTGGACCGAAACCCAGGATTTTGACTATGCAGGGTTTTGGTCCTTTCCCCCGCTGTGTGAAACCCCCCAGATTGCCGAGCCCAACTCACCTCTCCCTACGGCGCATGCGCGGCTGCTCGTCCAATCAGTGTGCTCGGAGCCGCTGACATCACGGTGTCTAAGGCGAGCAGCTTCAAGTGCGCTGACAGCCGCATCCCCTGCTTCCCTTTAACAGGGAGCGTGCCCATTCACAAATGCTAGGGGATGCAGCCATGGCTTGCGCATGCGCCGTTGGACCGGGAAAGAAGGTAAGCGCATGGGGCGACCTGGGGGGTTTCACACAGTGGGGCATCCCGATTTTTTGATGCCCTGGGGGTGGAAGGGAATTGATCGGCCCAGGAATCTTATACATTCCCGGGCCGATCGGCGTGGGTTTTGGTCCACTTTAAAGGGGCATCCCTGTTTTTTCTCTGCTTCGCTGGATTTAATTTGGGGTTTGATTCTCGGCACATGTGCGGACCTCCCCCAATGATCAGCTTCCCATGCAAGCCGCCATGGGCACCCGCCGCTAGCCATTCACATATGCCCGCCATGGGCACCCGCCGCTAGCCATTCACATATGCCTGCCATGGGCACCCGCCGCTAGCCATTCACATATGCCTGCCATGGGCACCCGCCGCTAGCCGTTCACATATGCCTGCCATGGGCACCCGCCGCTAGCCATTCACATATGCCTGCCATGGGCACCCGCCGCTAGCCGTTCACATATGCCTGCCATGGGCACCCGCCGCTAGCCATTCACATATGCCTGCCATGGGCACCCGCCGCTAGCCATTCACATATGCCCGCCATGGGCACCCGCCGCTAGCCATTCACATATGCCTGCCATGGGCACCCGCCGCTAGCCATTCACATATGCCTGCCATGGGTACCCGCCGCTAGCCGTTCACATATGCCTGCCATGGGCACCCGCCGCTAGCCATTCACATATGCCTGCCATGGGTACCCGCCGCTAGCCGTTCACATATGCCTGCCATGGGCACCCGCCGCTAGCCATTCACATATGCCTGCCATGGGCACGTGCCGGGGGGGGGGGGGGGGGGGCTGGAGGAGGCCCAGGCTCAGGTGCTGGATCTGGAGATTTTGGCTGCTGCAGCCAGATAGTGATGATGTGGTGTCTGTACTGATCCTGAGCAGCAGAGGGCAGCAGAGCTCCTTCACCTGCCTCTATCTCCCCCAATAACAGATCTATACATTGGATAGCAGAGGGGTGAGTGTGTCAGCTCTCCATCATCACACTTCCCTGTCTCCCTTGTTCTATATATTTCTTTCTCTCTCTCTCTCTCTCTCTCTCTCTCTCTCTCTCTCTCTCTCTCTCTCTCTCTCTCTCTCTCTCTCTCTCTCTCTCTCTCTCTCTCTCTCTCTCTCTCTCTCTCTCTCTCTCTCTCTCTCTCTCTCTCTCTCTCTCTCTCTCTCTCTCTCCTTCTTCCTTTCTTTTCTCCTCTCCATCTCTTCTTTCCATCTCTTCTTTATCTTCTCTTTTCTTTTTCTCTGACGCTTCTATCTCTTATCCCTCTTCTTTCTCTCTCTCTCTCTCTCTCTCTCTCTCTCTCTCTCTCTCTCTCTCTCTCTCTCTCCCATCTCTTCTTTGTTCTTCTTTCTTATTCTAAGTATTCATTCATTACATGTGGGTATACTGACCTGTAGAGGGCGATCTTGCAGAGATGTCAATAAAAAAAGAGAGCCCCTCCCGGTCCATAAATACCTGGGACCTCCCACTCATTCCCCAGTCTTTCATCTCTGCAGACAGCGAGCAAGTCAGAAGATGATGTCTCCTCCTTGCAGGTAGCTGGGATGACTCCCGGCCTCTATTTGATCTATTCCTGCCCGGATTCTTTATTGCTCTTACTGCCTCCCAGCCTAGGCTGCTGGTCCGGGCAATGGTAGATGGCACCCTAGGTGCTCAGGAGCTCCGCTCCGCCGTGAGACCCCATAACAAGGGGTAGGCGGCTAACCGGGTTGGTGACCCCGGTTTGGGATGCCCCATCCCTTGGCTTTCACCCTAGCATGGATCCCCCCTCTCCCGGATACCCTTAGAGCGGGGGGGTCTGGTCCCTTATAGTTTCATACTTTATTGATATTGTGTGTGTGTGGTGCTGTAACTTTACTTGTGCATGTGCGGTACTCAGACCGGCACCGGCACCGGCGGTCCCGCGGCCTCCGGTGTTTGTCATGGCGGCTGTTCTACGGTGCCCAAGGGGAGCTTCTTCCCCTCAGGGTGGGGGGGTGGGGCCGGGCGCTCGCGCGAACGCCTACGGCCCGCCCCCGTGCTGCGGGCGCCGCGGTTCAGGTCCCAGCTTCTGGCCGGGCGCGATGCGCGAACCGCGCCGGCCCGCCCTCGCTCTTCCTCTGCCTACGCGCCTTTTTCCTTCCCTGCCAGGCGTGCGTGCGTGTCAGTTGGTGAGTGGCCTGTGGCCCATTAGTTTTTCTTTATTGATCATGCCCCTCCCTGGGGTTGCTGGGCAACGCTTCTGTTATTAACCCCTTTGGACAATTGCTATGTGGTCTGATTGCTGTGTTTGTTTGTGTGTTACAGGTGGACCATTGTTCCTATTAAAGGGGATTCTCCCGGTCCTAGGATCGCTGGTTAAATTTAGGGGTCTGTAATTCCTCCCACGCGGGACTTAAAGGGGCATCCCGGGTTGCATTACTGCGTAATTCCCTCGGGACATTGTGTATATATATATATATATATATATATATATATATATATATATATACACAATCACCATATGGAGGCTTCCCCGGATACAGGGCTTGTGCCCCCTCGGGGCAATCCAGGCTGTGTTTGGGGTGTGGGGTATCCCTTTTGGGGGATGATGTATTTCTTTGTGTACCCTGTGCACAACGGTCTATTACGCGGCAGTCCGGATCTCAGGCATCTGGTTCTGCTCCGCCAGTCTCCTCTCCGTCTCCCCCTAGCTTGACACGTACCCCATGCGATGTGGTCATTGGCGGGGAGTCGCAATCTGAGGTGTGTGCCAGATTGGCCAATCTTGAAAAATTGTTTTCCAGTGCTGTTGCTAAAAAGGCCACGGCAAAGCGAAAACATTTGTATACAGCCACGCAGGCCTTTGATAGGGAGGAGTTTGACTCCCTGGATTGGTCTGATTGTTCCCCGCTTGAGGAAGGGGAGCTGTATGAGGAGTCTGAGGGCTCCGATGATCAGCAGTTTGTGGGCGCTGATACCGAGCAGGGCCAGGGGGAGTCCTTGGATACCTCTAGGGTCCTGGCTCATATGTTTGAGGTCCTGGCTATTTCTCCCCCCGAGGCAGCTCCTCTGCTGAAGGGGGAGTTCTTTGAGGTGACCAAGCCACGCTTGGAATTTCCTTATCAAAAGCATTTTGATGGTATCATTCTCAAGGAATGGGAGAGGCCGACTCGGCTTCCGGGTGTCCCACCGGGTTGGGACAAAAAATATCCCTTTCCGGCGGACGGGGTGAAGCACTGGTCGTCCCCCCCCCGAGGTGGATGCTCCTGTTTTGGGGTTGTCCAGCTCCTCAGTCCTGCATTCTCCGGAGTGTACTACTCTCAAGGATGGTGAGGATAAACGCATTGACCAGATGGCTTGTCATGGTTTTGCCAGTGTTGGATCGGCCTCGCGGCCGGTTTGTGCTTCGGCGCTTTTATTGGTAGCTGCCAGGTCGGTTGTTAGAGGACTGTTGACCTCTTCCGGGCTTGACCTGGCTAGTGAGGAGTTTTCCGCCCTTAAGCGATGTGAGTTATTTTTGTCCTTTGTGCTGACCGCCTTGAACGACACATTGGTGATGTGTAGCAGAGCTTCGGCCTTGCTTGTGGCTATCCGGCGGTCGGTTTGGTTACGCCAGTGGGCGGCTGATTTTGTGTCCAAAAAGTCGCTTACGGCCCTTCCCTTTGTGGGGTTGCGGCTCTTTGGAGAGAAATTGGATTCGGTGGCGAAGGGAGGTAAGTTACCTCAGCGTAAGAAGCAGCGTTGCCCCTTTCGGGGGGTTTCCTTCACTCAGTCCTTTCGTGGGGCTAGAGTTGGCAGGGGTTCGGCTTTCCCCTTGTCCAGAGGTGATTCCTGGTCCAGGGGCAGGGGTCAGGCCCGTCCAGGACACAGTTGGGGCTCTAAGCCTAAAGTCGCTGCCAAGCCGGATCAGCAATGAGGGGGCGCCCTCACCCTTGTGGGTGGGGGGGCAGCTGCAACTCTTCTCCCGGGTCTGGGTCCAAGAGGTCTCGGACAGGTGGATTCAGGAATTGGTGTCTTCCGGTTACAAGCTGGAGTTCGAGTTCCGGCCCCCTCCCAGATTCTTCAGGTCTCGGGTGCCGTCAGATCCTCTGGCTGCTCAGGGGCTTCGGGCAGCAGTAGAAGGTCTCTTGGACATGGCTGTCATCTGTCCGGTGCCCCACTCAGACCGGGGCCTGGGCTTCTATTCCAATTTGTTCACGGTGCCCAAGAAGGACGGATCCCATTCTGGATCTGAAGTTGCTCAACAGGTTTGTTCGTCCCCGGAAGTTCCGTATGGAAACTCTGCGCTCAGCCATCCACTCACTTCGTCAGGGGGACTTCATGTTGTCCATAGACATCAAGGATGCTTACCTGCATATTCCAATATTTCCGGCACACCAGAGATTTCTCAGGTTCGTCGTGGAAAATCGACATTTTCAGTTTGTGGCTCTTCCATTTGGCCTTACCTCGGCTCCAAGGGTTTTTACCAAGGTGTTGGCAGTAGTGATGGCCATTCTCAGAGCCAGGGGTATCCGCATCGTGCCATATCTGGACGACCTTCTCATCATGGCATCTTCCATCAGTCAGGCGCAGCTGGATACCAGGACCGTTGTATCCACTCTGGAGAGTTTCGGTTGGGTGATCAACTATCCCAAGTCCTGCCTCACTCCCTCCAGGGTGGTGGAGTTCCTGGGAATGTCTCTGGATACTTCTCAGGCCAGGGTGTTCCTCCACCGAGCCAAGGTTCTTCTGATTCAGGATTTGACTCAGCGTCTCCTATCTATCCCCCGCCCGTCCATCCGGCTGGGGATGCGACTGGTGGGATTGATGGTGGCATCGTTCGAGGCGGTTCCCTTTGCCCAGTTTCACACGAGGACGCTCCAGCTCCATCTCTTGGTGGCCTGGGACGGGTCCCCGCTGTCATTGGATCAGTCCTTTCTGATGTCCCCCCGGGTTCGGCATTCCCTTTGGTGGTGGCTGAAACCAAGCAATCTGACAAGGGGCAGGTCCTTTCTGACCCCTCGTTGGGAGACGGTCACCACGGATGCCAGCCTGTCTGGTTGGGGGGGATTTTGGAAGGATCTTCAGTTTCAGGGACTGTGGGGGCCTCAGGAGGCTCACGATCCCATCAATGTTCTGGAGTTGAGAGCCATCAGGTTGGTTCTGGCTCACTTGACTCATCAGTTGCGGGGACTACCGGTTCAAGTTCGGTCGGACAATCGGACGGCGGTCGCCTACATCAATCACTAGGGAGGGACTCGCAGCAGGCGTGCCCTCAGGGAAGTGTCTTTGATTCTGGATTGGGCAGAGAGCAATGTCCCATGCATCTCGGCAGTGTACATTCCGGGAGTGGAGAACACGATGCTCATCTCGCTGGGGGGAATGGTTGCTCAGCCCCAAGGTGTTTCGGTCGCTTTGCCGCCGGTGGGGGACTCCGGAGGTGGACCTCTTTGCCTCTCGTCACGATCACAAGCTTCCGGCATTTGTGTCTCTCTCGCGGGATCCGCTGGCTCTGGCAGCGGATGCCATGTCTCTGAACTGGAGGGATCTGGGGTTTCTATACCTGTTCCCTCCGTTTCCCATGGTGGGCAAAGTGGTGCGCAAGCTGGCCCTGGAGGGCGCGTCAGCAATCCTGGTGGCTCCAAGATGGCCAAGACAGGTTTGGTTCGCAGACGTGGTGCGGTTGGCAGCGGATCAGTTCGATCTGCCCCTTCTGCCAGATCTGCTCACTCAGGGGCCACTGCTCTACCCCAATTTACCAACGCTGGCTTTGACGGCGTGGCTGCTGAAACCTCCATCTTGAAGGAGGAAGGTCTTTCGGATGCTGTCATTCAGACTTTGGTTAGGGCTAGAAAGAAGTCTTCCTCTGCCATCTATTATAGGACTTGGAGGTCTTATATTGATTGGTGTGAGGTCCGGGCCTTGCCTTGCAGGGTGTTTTCTATCCCTAGGGTTTTGGAATTTCTGCAACATGGTCTGGACCTAGGTTTGCAGCTTAGTACACTGAAAGGGCATGTTTCTGCCCTGGCGGTTTTCTTTCAAAAGTCTTTTGCTCTTCATCCTCTGGTTAAGACTTTTTTCCAGGGGGTTACGCATGTGCGGCCTCCTAGGAAGCCTTTGCTCCCAGTTTGGGATTTGAATTTGGTTCTTTCGGCCTTGCAGGGTCCTCCTTTTGATCCTTTGCAGGATATTGCATTTCCTACGCTTACTCACAAGGTTGTTTTTCTGGTTGCCATCACTTCCGTTCGGCGTGTATCGGAGTTGGCGGACTTGTCTATTAAGGCCCCTTACTTTGAGAGGCATCAGGACAAGGTTGTTTTCCGCTTCAAGCCAGATTTCCTTCCTAAGGTGGTCTCTGCCTTTCATCTTAATCAGGATATTGTTCTACCCTCCTTGTGTCCTAAGCCCAGCAATGACAAGGAGAGGGTTTTGCATTCTCTGGATGTGGTTCGCTGTGTGAAGTACTATTTGGTGGCTACTTCTTCCTTTCGTAGGACTGACGCCCTTTTTGTGGTGCCCTCTGGGCCTAGGAAAGGTTTGGCTCCCGCCAAGTATTCTATTAGTAAGTGGATTTGCCAGGCCATTGTTGGGGCCTATTCTGCTAAGGGGAAGATTCCCCTTTTTCGTGTTACTGCTCATTCTACTCGTGCTGTTGGGGCGTCCTGGGCTTTCCAGCACCAGGCCTCTGTTGAGCAGGTTTGTAAGGCTGCTACTAGGTCTTCTGTTCACACTTTTTCCAAGTTTTACAAGGTTGATGTTCGGGCCTCAGCGGATGCTGTTTTTGGCCGCAAAGTTCTGCAAGCTGCAGTGGTTTGTGCCTTGTTGCCTTGTTTTGGATCCCCGCCCTTTATGGACACTGCTATTGGATGTCCCAAATGTAATGACTATCTGAAGCGGGGTGTGTGACATACTTAGAATAATACCATTTTGTGAATACTCACCTGTAAAATGGGTATTATAAGTATGTCACACACCCCTCTTCACCCGCCCTTTTGTATTCTGGATCCTTTATATGGTGAACCTTTGTTAGTTGTAATTGGCTTTCCTGGTCCCTTTACCTTACTGCTATCTTTATACTGGGGAATGAGTGGGAGGTCCCAGGTATTTATGGGACGGGAGGATCTGACCTTTTTTTTTATTGACATCTCTGCAAGATCGCCATCTACAGGTCAGTATACCCACATGTAATGAATGTCTTTAAAGTGGACCAACACCCAGGGGGGATCGGCCCGGGAATCTATAAGATTCCCGGACCGATCAGATCCCTCCCTGCGGGGCATCCGAAATCGGGATGTCCCGCGGGGAGGAACCCCCCAGGAGGCCCACAATCCTTACCTTACCGGCGATCCAACGGCGCATGCGCGAGACGCAGCCGCGTCTCTCGCTTCCCTCTAGCAGGGCGCGCTCCCGCGCCGGCCGTTTTGTGAATGGCCGGCGCAGCCGCGCTCCCTGTTAGAGGGAAGCGAGAGACCCAGCCAATGACAGCGCTCTGGTATGCGCGTCCAAGCGGCTTTGGACGCGCATACCAGAGCGGCTCTGAGCGCTGTCATTGGCCGGACGAGGTCACGTGGGAGCGGGGAGAGGTGAGTTTTTGCGGCGATCGGGGGGGTTTCACACAGCGGGGCACCCCCGATCGGGGTGCCCCACCTAAGTGGACCAACACCCAGGATAGTCAAAATCCTGGGTGTTGGGCCACTTTAAGCGGGGTGTGTGACATACTTATAATACCCATTTTACAGGTGAGTATTCACAAAATGGTATTTTTTCTTTCTCTCTCTCTCTCTCATCTCTTCTCTCTCACCCAATCCCAGTCACCTCCATCTCCTTCCTCTCTCTCTCTCCCATCTCTTCTTTGTTCTTCTTCCTTCTCTTTCTTTTTTCTTTCTCTCTCTTTCTCTCCCCCTCCCCCTGTCGCCTCAATCTCTTCTTTTAGCACTCTTTCAATCCCTGTCGCCTCTCTCTTCTCCCTATTTTTTTCTTTCTCTCTTTCCCCATCTCTTCTTTATCTTTTCTTTTTTCTTCTCTCAATCCCTGTCACTCCCATCTCTTCTCCCTTTTCTTTCTTTCATTCTCTTCCCAACTCTTCTTTATATTTTCTCTCTTTTCTTCTTTGTCCTTCTTCCTTCTCTTTCTTTCTTTTTTTTCTTATCTTCACTCTCTCCCCATCTCTTCTTTATCTTTTTTTCTTTCTACTTTATCCTTCTTCTCTCTATTTCTTTTATCTTCTCTCCCCCCCCCCCCCCCCCCGTTGCCCCATCTCTTCTCTCCTTTTCTCGCTCGCTCCCTGCCACCCCATCTCTTCCTTTTCTCTTTTCTCTCTTTCCCTGTCACCCATCTATTCTTTCTTTTTCTCAACCTTTTTTTCTTTTCTTCTCTCTCCTTCTTTCTTTCGTCTCTTTCTTTCTTGCTCTTTTTTTCTTTTTTTGCTTTTATTTCTTTTTTTTTTCCTTCTCTCCCTTTCTTCTCTTTCTTTTTTTCTTTCCTTTTTTTTCTCTCTCTTTCTTATCTCTCGCTCTCTTTTTCCAAGTATACAGCACGTCCTGTTTCACTTATTCCTGACGTAAGGAATAAGTGAAACGGGACGTGCTGTATACTACAAAAACAATTCTACAGGTGAGTACTCACAGAATTGTATTTTCTCGCTTCTTCCCCCCTCTTGCTTTTTTTTTTTTTTTTTCTTTTTCTTTCCTCTTGCCTCTCTCTTGGGTCACATCAGCACCAGAT
This sequence comes from Gastrophryne carolinensis, assembly GCA_027917425.1. Lineage (NCBI taxonomy): Eukaryota > Metazoa > Chordata > Amphibia > Anura > Microhylidae > Gastrophryne > Gastrophryne carolinensis. Next base: position 9,020,991 of record CM051238.1, on the reverse strand, counting down.
GTAAATGTAATTTTTTATAAGCGGTGCTGAATCACCCCTTCGCTGGACAATGAAAGTGAACGGCGGTTTCCTCTCCTAAGACACAGCGCTCTTTTCTCACCTGTTGATGAATGGGATGGAAGGCGAGTGGCATACAGAGCTCATCTCTCCTATCTCCTGGCTGGGGTGATGGGGCTGTTGGCACATGCAGGTTCCAGGGCAGTGACGGTGTCAGGGTGCCCGATAGCATATGTCACTGATTGGATGAGAGCCCACACATGTACAAGGAAGGTTTTTAGGGGCGGTTTGCAAGGTATCGCATAGCAAATCCCGGGATAGTGGACCAATCACCTTTAAAACTCCAAGTATGGAATCTAAAAGATTCCAGGGCCAGATGGTTTACTGCCCTGGGACATCAATGTGAAACCCATTTCCCAGGGGTATCTCGGTGCATTCACGGGCCTATCTGAATGGCTGGACACAGAAGGGGATGTGGCCATTTCCACATAGGCTCTGATTATTTACAGTGGGGAGCGCAAGCGGCCGCATCCCCCGCAACTTCGGGCCTTGTGCGCGCTCCCACCCCAGCAATTCAGGTAGGCGTGCTGCCGGGGAATGCGCGCACTCTCGCTCCCTATTGCAGACTAACAGCCGTTTACTGAATAACGTAAATGTGGCAAATGGCTCCGATTGGACGGGAGCCCGCACATGACAAGCCAGGATAGCCAAAATCCCAGGTTTTGTTCTGCTTTAATTTTACTGGGTTTAGGATCCCCCGCTGTGTGAAACCCCCCAGATCATCAGTAACCGCTTACCTTTCTTCCTGTTCCAGTGGTGCATGTTCAAGCTCTCATTCTCCAATGGCCTCTGTAAAGTGCTGTGTCCAGCAATGGCAGATGTAGATGTGCTGGGGAAAGGGGGCAGAGAGCGGGTTAACCTACAGACTTCAGGGTCATTTAGGCCCTAGGGGTTATCATCATGTCAGGCATCCCCAGGGGAGACTGGAGGTCCACTCCTATCACCGGCAATGCCGACCCTGGAGTCTAAAGGACTCCAGAGCAGGCTAACTAGGTGCTGATATGGTTCAAACCTAAAGGATCAGCACCACACTAATAGTGTGAAAAAGGGGTGTGCTCCAATAGCTCCAAAACAATGGTTAATCAACTCAACGCCTATTGGAACTAAATTATAGGGCGCTACAACCTCAAAGTGAACAATATTTTATTTATAATCCAATCAGCCACAAAACACATCTAAAAACATTAAGACAAAATGCAGACACTATAAAATCAACATAAAAAACCTGTCTACCCTGGACCTCAATTGTAATCTATTAATAATGGGAATAATACCCTGGGCGGTCTTTCTAATAATGGCCAAATATTCCCCACACAATATCCAATGCTCACAATAATACACGTTCAATCCATCCTCTCAGTATATAAGAATATATTTTGTTAATATACAATTCCAACAGTGTATACAAATATATAAAGAATCCCACTATAAAGTGCCAAGTGCTAGATTCCCACTAAAGTAAAGTGCAATGACAAACATAGAAACTAAATTCTCTTACAAAAATATCTTACAAAAGATGTTACAATCCATAAAGTGCATAATATAAATAATTACATTCAGAAATGAATGCCGTGCAAACCATAAACAATAGATAGTGTGCAAAACCAGCAATAAAAAATAGAAGGGCAAAAACTGAGAGGGGAAATGGGGAAAGAAAAACCAATCTGTTAAGTTTAGGTCCGCATTATAACATATCTACCGCCCGATTAGCAATCGACCAAAGAATAGGGATACAGGTTGACAGGGTGCCGTCCCCGCGCGCTCCGCTGTGCGCCCCACAGCTTCTGGAGAGGTAGGTGCTGATCTGGCATGCCCTATTGTGTGATCCCCCCCCCCCCCCCCCCCCCAGATCGCCCACAAGTCTCCTTACCCGGGCCCTTGCTGCGATTGCAGGCCGCCGCCGTATCCCTGCAGCTGTGCGCACTCCACAGGGGAGCCGGGGATGTGTGCGCCGCCACTCCCCATGCCGTTGCGCAATTCAAAACAACGGCTTTATGTGGTGATTTGATGAGCCACAATCCTGGTGTTAGGTCCGCTTTAAAGTGAAGCAAAACCGATGGCCCTGCAATTTTGATTCCCCCCCTCTGGGGCATCCAGAATCGGGATGCCTCGCTGTGTGAACCCCCCCCCCCCCCCAGTCGCCTGGTATACTCACCTTCTCCCCTGGTCCAACAGCTCACTTAGATGAAAGCTTAGACGAAGGGGAGGGAGCAGATCCGAGCTCGCTGATTGGACGAGAGGCCGCACATGCTCCATAGGAATGGGGAAAGGAGAATTAGATTCGGAGACTTGGAGGGGTTTCACACAGCGGGACAGCCGCAATCGGGGTCCAGCATAGTGAAAATCCTGGTGTTAGGTCCACTTTAACCCTTCCCCACGCTATGTAAATATTTTATATCCAGAATCATAGTGGCCCCTGGCCCTTGATTTACCCATCATGCCCCTGTGCCCCACAGCACAGCGCCCTATACAATAGGCTGCCAGTAAATAAAGCGGCCAGCTATGAATGACGCCGTTTTGTTTTGCCCTCATGTAAATGAGGCCGGGGGCCCCCCCGACAATGAGAGCTGCGGAGGGGGGGGGGGGGGCCCGGCCTGTGTTTGTATGACATCAGCCCATAAGAACGGAGTGAGGTCATCCCTGGCGCCTCGGCCTGATTAACCCGTTCGCTGCCGCCTCCTCGCATCTCCCACATTCACAAAGACGCCTTGATGTTGCTGCGACTTGTAGGATACCCGGAAAAAATACTCACCTCCCCCCTGACCACGTGGCTTTATGTGTCTCCGATCAACAGAAACAGCCTGAGACGAGAGATGAAATACAAAGGAAAGAAAAAAAACAAGCAGACCTGTAATCCAAAATGACTTAAAGAGGAACAACACACATGAATTTGACTTGCCCGTGTGTTGTTCCTCTCTTCGGAAGCAGCCCGAATCGGGGTGCCCCGCTGTGTGTACCCCATCAGGTCGCACCATTTCACTCACCTTCCTTCCTGGAGCAACGGCACATGTGCGAACAGCTGTTGCATCCCCGCTATCCCTCTAGCAGGACGCGTGACCGTGCCAGGCATTTGCAAATGGCCGGCGCGGGCGTGCTCCCTGTTAGAGATCCGCTCGCCTTAAGCGAAGAGGCAGGAGTAGATCCGAGCGCGCTGATTGGACGAGCTGCCGCACATGTGCCGCAGGACCGGGTAGAGGTGAGTTTGTTGGGGTGACCTGGGGGGTTTGACACAGGCGGGGCATCCCCAATCGGGGTGCACTTTAAGCAAAGCTAACCCAGGAAGGTGCTCTACTCCAGGGCTGGTTCACACCCATGCGCGGCGTCTGTGGGAAAGGCGCCCGCAGCCGATCACCTGGCGAAAAGGAGATCACAATTCCCTCAGGCCGAAGGGGAGGTGCAGAGTGGCCGGGCCTGCTGCAGAATAATATAATTAGAGTCTCGGTGCACTTGCAATGTTCTCAAGGGGGCATCCCAATTAAGGATGCCCATGAGGCTGGAATGGCTACTGTTTAGCATATTGGATGAATGGATATACTGCTGGATGGAACGGCCTCACTCACCTCCCCCTGTCTCTCTCTTTTAGGTCTCCTTAGCGGCCAGACATCCCCGACCAATGTCCGCCTGGAGCGCCTGGACTCCCCGCAGGTGCTGCAGCTGTGCGTGCGTTACCAGGATCACCTGCACCAGTGTGCCGAGGCCGTGGCCTTCGACCAGAACGCGCTGGTGAAACGTGTGAAGGAGGTGAGTGACCCTGACCCGGGAGGAGCATAGGGAGCGGAGCCTATGGGTCTCAGATCTCTACACTTCAGGAGGATCACACCCCGTGTGTGGCTGCCCAGCAAACAGATCCACCGGGACAGGGCTTTTGCACACAGGGGCATCCCAAATTGGATTTCTAGCTGATCCAAATGGATCCCCTTCCTAGACCTGATCCAAAAGGACCCCCTTCTTAGACCTGATCCAAAAGGACCCCCTTCCTAGACCTGATCCAAAAGGACCCCCTTCCTAGACCTGATCCAAAAGGACCCCCTTCCCAGACCCGATCCAAAAGGACCCCCTTCCTAGACCTGATCCAAAAGGACCCCCTTCCTAGATCTGATTCAAAAGGACCCCCTTCCTAGACCTGATCCAAAAGGACCCCCTTCCTAGACCTGATCCAAAAGGACCCCCTTCCTAGACCTGATCCAAAAGGACCCCCTTCCTAGATCTGATCCAAAAGGACCCCCTTCCTAAACCTGATCCAAAAGGACCCCCTTCCTAGACCTGATCCAAAAGGACCCCCTTCCTAGACCTGATCCAAAAGGACCCCCTTCCTAGACCTGATCCAAAAGGACCCCTCCTAGATCTGATCCAAAAGGACCCCCTTCCTAAACCTGATCCAAAAGGACCTCCTTCCTAGACCTGATCCAAAAGGATCCCTCCTAGACCTGATCCAAAAGGACCCCTCCTAGATCTGATCCAAAAGGACCTCCTTCCTAAACCTGATCCAAAAGGACCCCCTTCCTAAACCTGATCCAAAAGGACCCCCTTCCTAAACCTGATCCAAAAGGACCCCCTTCCTAGACCTGATCCAAAAGGACCCCTCCTAGATCTGATCCAAAAGGACCCCTCCTAGACCTGATCCAAAAGGACCCCTCCTAGACCTGATCCAAAAGGACCCCTCCTAGACCTGATCCAAAAGGACCCCTCCTAGATCTGATCCAAAAGGACCCCTCCTAGATCTGATCCAAAAGGACCCCTCCTAGATCTGATCCAAAAGGACCCCTCCTAGATCTGATCCAAAAGGACCCCTCCTAGATCTGATCCAAAAGGACCCCCCTACACCTGGCCCCTCGACCCTAGGCCTGATCCGAGGGCAGAGGTGGTTTGCTGGACCTCCCTGCCTTATTACTCACACTCCCAATAGCCAGTGCCCCTAGGCATGGACCCAGACCTGTTCTGTATGGCATAAGCGCTGGTAATTACTAGGGCCAGGGACCTGCCCTTAAAGTGATCCTATACCCAGAAAGGAAGTTTATTTCATCACCTTCTATCCCCAGCCCACTGCCCCAAAACAGCCTTGCCCAATATTCAGAACATGAACTGGATGAAGTCAGCCATATTGCTCCCTGGCCGAGCAGCCCCGCCCCCTGGTGCTTTCCAGCGACGGTACATTCAGTTACAGTGCACGCAGCTCAGCATTGCGAAGCTCTTCAACCTTACATGCCATTTTGCAACAGTTTAGATGTAACTGACCTAATTAGCATATGACCACCATTCATCATCATACTGCTTCCTGATTATTCTAAGTATGTCACACACCCCACTTCAAACATTAATAATTACACTAGGGTTAACGCACCGCTAGGTGGCAGCATTGCAAAGAACCTCCAAAAACTTCAACAGGCCCCTCCCGGTCTATACATACCTGGTACCTCCCAAGAACCTCCCAGTGTTGTTCTCTGCAAGGTGGCGACAAGACAGAAGAAAGAAGTCTCCTGCTTGCAGGTAGCCGGGGTATCCCCCCGGCCCCCCCCCCCGTGGTCTATTTCTGCCCGGCTCTTGTTTGAGAGTATTCTATTTAATGGCAGCCTCCCAGCTTCGGCTGTAGGCCGGGCAAAAAGGTAGCCGGCACCATTGGTGCCTAGGAGATTAGCTCCTCCGCTCGACCCTTCATTGCGGGGCATAGCGGGATTCCCGGAGTGGTGATCCGGATGTGGGATGCCCCATTTAATAGGAGGTTAGCGGTCAGGATGTGCCTAGCCCTGGGATTTTTGTCATTCCACATTCCGGGGTGTGGGGCGCGCTTTGGGACGGTGACATGTTGTGTGGTTGTGGCTGCTGCATTGTGAGGGCTTATCGCTGTTTTACTGTGGCTAACTTTTATTGTGCTTGTGTGTCCCTCTTGTCACTCTGTCTGTGTGTATGGTTCTCTCCCCGCAGGAGCCGGGGGGGGCGGGGCCTCGCGGCGCGCTGCGCCGCGGTCCCGCCTGTGGCTGAGCGCCGTGATCGGCGCTTGCAGCCTGCGTGTCCGGTCTGCACAGGGGGGGGAACAGAGGATCAGTGTGTGGGTCTGTGTCTGGTGCGCACTGGGAACCGGCAGGTTGCTCCGCCGGTCCCGTCTTAGAGGTCTGAGCGCGGTCTCTGTCGGCTGACGCTGCAAGGGGGCGGGGTCGCGCGCGCGCGGGCCGCGCACTGATTGGTTGTCCCGGAGGGGCGGGGCCTTCTCGGCTCCCGGGACTCGTCTTCCCCTCCCTCACGTCTCTGAACTGTGTTGCGGGCCGCCATCTTCTGCGGTGCCTAGCTGCGCAGTGCTTCCTCTCAGGTAGGCGTTTTAGTTTTTTCTTGCGGGATGCGCACATAGAGTTTGGCCTGGCCCCCCGTATTATGTCCCCTCCTCCTCCTCCTGCCTCCTCGCTCCTGCACATCTTTAATGTGCTGGTTTTGTATTAACCATTTCCTGGGTCTATGGTTAATGAGGGGGGGGGGGAAAGGGGGGTTTGTATGTTATGTTGTGTGTTGGTTTAGGTTTTATTGTGCCTGGATTGACGCCTGTCCCTCTCCCTTTGTGTCTTTCAGATCCTGGGATCCCATCTGGCAGGGCTCTCCCGGTCTTATATACCTGGCTCGTGGGGGGTGTTTTTCATTGCACTATATATACCGGTATATATATATATATTTTTTTTTTTATAAGGGTTTTTCTGCTATTCCCCTGGGTCAGGATCTCGTGACAATCTTTAGTCAATTGTTAGGTTATTAAGGGGCATCCCGGGTCGCGTACCGCATAAATCCCTGGGTTCTGCGAATACCATAAAATTCACCACATGGAGGCTGCCACAGATACCGGGAATGGTTCTTCGGGACATTCCAAGGTGTGCGGGGGTTGTGGGACTCCGCTCCAGGGAGATGATGTCATTTTGTGTATCCCTTGTGCACAGCAGAACATTGCACGGCAGTCCAGTACTCCGGTGCCTAGCACTTCGTCAGCCGCGCCATCTCCCTCTCCCCCTCGCTTATTCCGGACCCCGTGTGACGTTGTCCTGGGCGGGGATTCGCAGTCTGAGGTATGTGCCCGTTTGACCAGCCTTGAGAAGCGGTTTTCTGTTATAGCCGCTCAGGTTTCAGCTAAGCGGAAGCATCTGTCTCCACCTCCGCCGGATTCAGATGAGGAAGTTGTGGGAGATCTGGATTGGTCGGATCGTCCCCGTGAAGAAGGTGAGCTCATTGAGGAAGAAGATTCGGATGTTCAGCAGTTGCTGGGTTCTGAGGGGGATCAGGCTGATGGCCTCCCTCTCGATTCCTCTACCATTCTGAGCCAGATGTTTGAGGTTTTGGATTTGGAGCCTCCGGTGGTTGCTCCTAGGCCTAAAGGTCAGCTTTTTGGGGTGTCCAAGCAGCGTTTGGAGTTTCCCAGCCAACAGCATTTTGAAGAAATTGTTTTCAAGCAATGGGAGCAACCTACACGTCTTGTTGGTGTGCCGTCTAGCTGGGATAGGAAGTATCCCTTTCCGGCGGAATTGATGAAGCGTTGGTCTGTCCCCCCTGAGGTAGATACTCCGGTCTTGGGACTGTCCAACACGGCGGTAGTGCATTCCCCTGACACGACTTCGCTCAGGGATGGCGAGGATCGCCGGGTTGATCAGCTTGCCCGTCATGGTTTTGTATGTGCGGGTTCGGTGTTAAGGCCTGTCTGTGCTTCGGCTCTTTTGACTTTTGCTGTCAGGTCTATTGTCAGGGACTTGGGGTGGATCTAGAGCCCACCAGTGATGAGTCCCTTGGGCTTAAGCGCTGCGATTCTTTTTTGTCTTTTATCCTGGCCGCTCAGGAGGATGCCATGTTGATGGTTGGCAGGGCTACTGCCTTGCTGGTGGCTATCCGGCGCTGTGTGTGGTTGAGACAGTGGACGGCCGATTTTAATTCTAAAAGATCGCTCACGGCTCTGCCCTTTCTGGGTTTGAGGCTTTTTGGTGAGAGGCTGGATTCTGTTGCCAAGGGAGGTAAGTTACCTCAGCGCAAGAAATTTCGCCGTTCCTTTCGGGGGACGGTCTCGTTCAATCCGTCCTTTCGGGGAGTCGGAGCCGGTAGGGGTGCGGGCTCCTCGGCCCCCAGGGGCGCCAGTTGGAATAGGGGCAGAGGCCGTGGCCGTCCCACTCGTGTCTGGGGTGCCAAGCCCAAGCCGGTTGACAAGCCCACCCAGCAATGAGGGGGCGCCCTCACCCGTTCGGGTGGGGGGACGGTTGCAACTTTTCTCCCGGGTGTGGGACCAGGAGGTCCCGGACAGATGGATCCGGGAGGTGGTTTCGGCCGGTTACAAGTTGGAGTTCGAGTCCCGTCCTCCTCCAAGGTTCTTCAGGTCTCGGGTGTCTTTGGATCCTTTGGCCGCGCAGGGGCTACTGGCAGCAGTAAGGAATCTTCTAGATTTAGCTGTCATTTGCCCGGTTCCTTCTTCAGAGGTAGGGCGCGGGTTTTACTCCAATCTCTTCACGGTTCCCAAAAAGGACGGGTCCTTTCGTCCTATTCTGGATTTGAAGTTTCTCAACAGGTTTATTCGTCCCCGGAAGTTCCGCATGGAAACCCTGCGGTCTGCGATCGGTTCGCTTCGGCAGGGGGACTTTATGACGTCCATAGACATCAAGGATGCGTACCTGCACGTGCCGATCTTTCCTGCTCATCAGCGGTTCCTTCGTTTCGTGGTGGAGGATCGGCATTTTCAGTTTGTGGCTCTTCCATTCGGCCTCACCTCTGCTCCGAGAGTGTTCACCAAGGTGTTGGCGGGGGTGATGGCCCTGCTCAGAGCTCAGGGGATTCGCATTGTGCCTTACCTGGACGATCTTCTCATCATGGCACCTTCCTTCAGTCAAGCAGAGGGGGACACCAGCACGGTGGTGTCTATGCTGGAGAGGTTCGGCTGGGTGATCAATTACCCCAAGTCCTCGCTGGTTCCGGCCAGGGTGGTGACCTTTCTGGGGATGTCGTTGGACTCCTGCCAGCACAGAGTGTTTCTCCCTCAGGCCAAGGTTCTGATGATTCAGGAATTGGTCCAGCTGCTTCTCTCCCATCCTCATCCGTCCATTCGTCTGGGGATGAGACTGGTGGGGTTGATGGTGGCCTCGTTCGAAGCAGTTCCCTTTGCTCAGTTTCATACAAGGACTCTTCAACTTCATCTTTTGGCGTCTTGGAACCGGTGTCCGGGGTCTTTGGATCGGTCCTTCCGGTTGTCCCCTCGGGTTCGGCAGTCCCTTCTGTGGTGGTTGGTCTCGGACAACCTTCTGAAGGGCAGGTCGTTTCTGACTCCACTTTGGGAAACTGTCACCACGGATGCCAGTTTGTCAGGCTGGGGAGGTTTTTGGAAGGATCTTCGGTTTCAGGGGCAGTGGGACCCTCAGGAGGCCCACTTGCCCATCAATGTTCTGGAATTGCGAGCCATCAGGTTGGTTCTGTCTCGCTTGACGCATCATTTACAAGGTCTGCCGGTTCAGGTTCGCTCGGACAATCAGACGGCGGTTGCTTACATCAATCACCAAGGAGGGACTCGCAGTCTGGGTGCCCACAGGGAAGTGTCTCTGATTTTGGTCTGGGCAGAGACTCATGTCCCTTGCATCTCGGCAGTTTACATTCCGGGAGTGGAAAACACAGAGGCGGATTTTCTGAGCCGGTGTGCGTCCCGTCGGGGGGAGTGGTCTCTCCATCCCCAGGTGTTTCGGTCGCTTTGTCTCCGGTGGGGGACGCTGGAGGTGGATCTGTTTGCCTCTCGTCACAATCACAAGCTTCCGTCCTTTGTGTCCCTGTCCCGGGACCCTCTGGCTCTGGCGGTGGATGCCATGACCCTGAGCTGGAGGGACCTGGGGTTTCTTTATCTGTTTCCTCCAATTCCCATGCTAGGCAGGGTTCTGCGAAAGTTGGTTCTGGAGGGAGTTCCCGCCATTCTCGTGGCTCCAAGGTGGCCAAGGCGGGTGTGGTTCGCGGACATCGTTCGTCTGGCCGTAGATCAGTTCGATCTGCCTCTTCGGCCAGATCTTCTCACTCAGGGTCAACTCTGTTACCCCAGTTTACAAACGCTGGCTTTGACGGCTTGGCTGCTGAAACCTCCATCTTAAAGGAGGAGGGTCTTTCGGATGCGGTCATTCAGACTCTTATTAGTGCCAGGAAGAGATCTTCTTCTTCCATCTATTACAGGTATTGGAGATCTTATATTGATTGGTGTGAGGCTAGGTCTTTGCCTTGCTGGGTCTTTTCTGTGTCTAGGATTTTGGAGTTTCTTCAGTCGGGGCTGGACTCCGGTCTTCAGCTGAGTACCTTGAAGGGGCAGGTTTCTGCTTTGTCTATTTTTTTCCAGAAATCTTTTGCTAGTCATTCCTTGGTCAAGACTTTTTTCCAGGGGGTTTCGCATGTGCGGCCTCCTAGGAAGCCTTTGCTCCCAGTGTGGGATTTGAATTTGGTTCTTTCTGCTCTTAAGGCTCCTCCTTTTGAGCCTTTGCGGGATGTTGCTTTGTCCATTCTTACTCAGAAGGTTGCCTTTCTGGTGGCCATCACTTCGGTTCGGCGTGTTTCAGAGTTGGCAGCTTTGTCTATTCAGGCTCCTTATTTTGAGGATCATCAGGACAAAGTGGTTTTTCGTTACAAGTCAGATTTTCTCCCTAAAGTGGTCTCTGCTTTTCATCTTAACCAGGACATTGTTCTTCCTTCTTTGTGTCCTAAGCCTAAGAATGTCAAGGAGAGTGCTTTGCACTGCTTGGATGTGGTACGTTGTGTCAGGTACTATCTACGTGCTACGTCTTCTTTTCGTAAGACTGATGCCTTTTTCGTTGTGCCTTGTGGGCCTAGGAAGGGTTTGGCTCCGGCCAAATCTTCCATTAGTAAATGGATTCGTCAGGCCATTGTTGGTGCTTATTCGGCTAAGGGGAAGGATCCTCCTTTCCGCGTTACTGCTCACTCTACTCGTGCGGTTGGTGCGTCCTGGGCTTTTCAGCACCAGGCTTCGGTTGAACAAGTGTGTAAGGCCGCAACTTGGTCTTCTGTTCATACTTTTTCTAAGTTCTATAAGGTTGATGTGCGGGCCTCAGCGGATGCTGTTTTTGGCCGCAAGGTTTTGCAGGCTGCAGTGGTTTGAGTTTTTTCTGCGTTATTGCCTGTTCGGATACCCACCCTTTTCTGGACACTGCTGTTGGATGTCCCTAGTGTAATTATTAATGTTTGAAGTGGGGTGTGTGACATACTTAGAATAATACCATTTTGTGAATACTCACCTGTAAAATGGGTATTATAAGTATGTCACACACCCCACTTCACCCGCCCTTTTCGGTATCCTGGCTCTTTATTTGGTGAAGTTTAGTTCTTTACGTTGAGGGTTACATTGTTTGGTTCTGGTACCTTGTCTTACTGCTGTTCTAATACTGGGAGGTTCTTGGGAGGTACCAGGTATGTATAGACCGGGAGGGGCCTGTTGAAGTTTTTGGAGGTTCTCTGCAATGCTGCCACCTAGCAGTGCGTTAACCCTAGTGTAATTATTAATGTTTGAAGTGGGGTGTGTGACATACTTATAATACCCATTTTACAGGTGAGTATTCACAAAATGGTATTTTTTATGAATACTGGGCAAAGGCTTTAGTAAAAAAAAGAAACACAGGCTGTTTTGGGGCACTGGGTTGGGGGATAGAAGGTGATGACATAAACTTTCTTTCTAGGTATAGGTTCACTTTAAAGGGGAACAAAATCCAACAGGGCTGGCCCAGAGGGGGGGGTCACCTGGCCAACCTGGGAAACGAACAAAACTCTACGCAGCCGGCCCTGAAATCTAAAAAAGGCCGCGTAAAGTTTTGTTTTGTCTTTTTGCTTTAAAGTGGAACTTCAGAGGCCCTGGAGTCTCAAAGACTCAGAGTCCCACCCCCTGCTGTGACACGGCGTGCGTTGATTGGCTGAGCGGGCCGCTTGGTTTCTGCTGTGCCTGCACCATGGGAAAGCCAGGAAGGTAAGTGGAATGAGCGAACTTAAATTGAGGACATTGGAGAGAATCGGGAGGAAATTTCCTGGGTGTTGTACCTCCTTAAAGTGGACCAAATATCTATATTTATCTACTTATTTATAAGATTCCTGGGCTGATTGATCCACCCCCCTCCCCCCCCCCCCCCGGGGCATCCAAAATCTGGATACCCCCTGCGTGAAACCTCCAGGTTGCCCATAAACTCGCCTTCCTTCTTTTCCGTTCCAATGGTGCATGTGCGGCCGCATCCCCGCAAGACGCATGCCCACGCCAGGCATTTGTGAATGGCCGACACGGACACTCTCCCTGTTAGAGGGAAGCGGGGGATGCGGCCACCTGCGTGCTTGGATCCGCTTGTCTTAGACATGCTGACGTGAGTGGATCCCAGTGCACGGATTGGACGAGTGGCCGTGCATGTGCCGTAGGACCGGAAAAGAGGTGAGTTTGTGTGGCCGACCTCGGGGGGGAGCGTAAGGACCAAAACCCAGGATAGTCAAAATCCTGGGTTTTGGTCCACGTAAATGGCCGCTCGTCCTCCTAGCACTGACCCTCCGCCTTGTCTCTGCAGATGGACTCCTCGGTGGACACGCTGTACAGCGCCATGCAGGAACGCCAGAAGCGCTTCGCCAAATACGCCGAGCAGATCCAGAAGGTGAACGAGATGTCGGCCATCCTGCGGCGCATCCAGATGGGCATCGACCAGACGGTGCCGCTGATGGAGAAGCTGAACGCCATGCTGCCCGAGGGCGAGAGGCTGGAGCCGTTCTGTATGAGCCCCGAGCGGGAACAGAAACACTGAGGCCCCTCCCCATCTCGGCTGCTTTATCGAGCGCGGCACTGGCGCCTTTATTTGGGCAACAGGCGGACCGCACATAGACTCCGCCTACTCTTCTCATCGTAGATACCAGATCTGCCGCCACGACGCTTGCTGGGGCGCCCCCTGTCTGTGCTGCCCCTGCGCTGATCCATAAAGCAAGCGCAGGCCTCTAGCAGCCAGAAATCTCCCCGACATGGGTGCAACTCATTCTAAATTATTTTGCTTAGTGGGAGAAAGAACCCCGTCATCTTGTAGAGCTGTATCATGAATGGGATGTTTGGGGTCCCCATAGGTATCCCGGGGTGGCCCCATAGATATTCCAGGGTGCCCCCGTAGGTATGCCAGGGTGGCCCTATAGGTATTCCATGGTGGCCATTGGTGGGGTTAAAGAGGAAGCTAGAATGTCAAGCGTACTGGAGAGACATTGGGGGACCTTCCCTATATGGCTGAAATTCCAGTAAGGGCGTGTGAAGGATCAAGAGCTGAAGCATTGGGGTGCAGAGCGGAGGTGCTGGGGTCGGCACTTCTGCCATAGGTGGTCACATTGGGTGCTGTGTTTACAGGTAGGTACTTGAACGCCAGAATGGAGCCTATATGTTTTGGGAAATGGCTCTCATTGACTATAATGGGGAGAGCGCACTGTCCTATTTACATAGGACTGGTGCACATACATGGAGCGACAGCACCAAGCATCAGAGCGCTGCGGCCTATGGGGTGGATGTTAGAGAGCTGTGGGAATGTAAGGTCTTGGCCACAGGAAGGTCCTATCTGTAAGTGTCAGGGAGGTTTTCTAACCTGCTCTCAGGCCCCGAGGAAGCGGACCTGTGACGTCTCTGCATCTCCCCTCTAACTTGTGTGATGTTCCCGAACAGCCAATAAAGTATTTATTACAATGTTGTGTTCCTGGAATGTGTTTTGCTGGTTATATAGACCCTTTAAGGCTGAGCGAAACCCATCCGTGAGGAATATTTTACAATTATGAAAGACTTTGGCCTTGATTCACAAAGCGTTGAAAAAAACTCTCATGGTAGTAAAAAATTGATGAGAAAAAAGCCTGAGAATGTCACTGATAGTGAATCACCAGATAGGAAGACAATGAAAGTCAATGGAATTTTTTTACTACAGGTAAAAAGTTCAGTACTTTTTTCAAGAGTAGAAAAGTGCCATTGACTTTCATTGTCTTCCTAACTAGTGATTCACTAACAGTGACATTCTCAGGCTTTTTTCTCATCAGTTGAATTTTTTTCTACCATGAGAATTTTTTTCAACTCTTAGTGAATCAAGGCCTTTATGTGCCATTGCCATTTTCTAACCCTGCTGTGAGGGCGTGTCCCAGCTACAATTCTCACCTGTGGCCCGGAAAGTCCTATGGAGGGCCTGCTCACAGGACACCACTTAAAACAAAAAAACATGCAGCTATCCCGGAGCCAATCGGATTACGAGGTTTCCCCATATTTGTTTTTAAAGAATCTGCAATCGCTAATGGCTGCATAGCTATGCTTCATATCATCCTAGGGGGGCCCGAGCTATGCAGAACTCAGCTTAGGAACTACATGTCACTGCAGTGTTTGGGCCCATTAGATGCTCAGCATCAGACTGAGTCACATGATTCCAGAACCAGTGCCCTAGGACCTTCTTACCCAGATTTAAACTTAGATTTTGACTTTCCCGGGTTTTGTTCCTGTCCCAGGGGCATCCCAAGTGGGTCCCGTCAGTGGGGTTAAAGAGGAAGCTAGAATGTCAGACATCAGGAGAGACATTGGGGAACCTTCCTCATATGGCTGGAATTCCATTAAGGGTGCATGAAGGATCTAGAGCTGAATGCATTGGTGCATGTGCAGCCCTCTCGTCCAATCACCTTCATCCAGGAGCTTGTCTAATGCAAGCGTGCTGGTGGCTGCATCCCCTGACAAGCGCCCTGCTAGAGGGATAGCAGGGAAGCGGCAGCTGCTCACGCATGTGACGTTGATCTCGGAACGAAAGTGAGTTTTCGGATGACCTGAGGGGTTTCACACAAGGGGCACCCCCATTCGGGGTGCCTGGGGGGGAGCATAGACTCCATGGTGGGTATTAGTCCACTTTAAAACCTCCCCCAAACCTCACTGGACAGCTGCCCCCCTCCCTCCAGTTTTACATTTGGGCAGTAGTACTCACTGCGCCAGAGCATCCATCTTCTAGGTCCCTTGGATTCCAGTGACCTCCTGACGGGCAGCACCATCGTGCACCCCATCAGGCATTGTGCGCGTCCCCCGATCTTGCACAGTGCCCATGAATGAGATGCAAGGGGAACCGCCGAAAAATACCATTTTGTGAATACTCACCTGTAAAATGGGTATTATAAGTCCCCCTTCTGCCAGATCTGCTCACTCAGGGGCCACTGCTCTACCCCAATTTACCAACGCTGGCTTTGACGGCGTGGCTGCTGAAACCTTAATCTTGAGGGAGGAAGGTATTTCTGATGCTGTCATTCAGACTCTGGTTAGGGCTAGAAAGAAGTCTTCCTCTGCCATCTACTATAGGATTTGGAGGTCTTATATTGATTGGTGTGAGACCCGGGCCTTGCCTTGCAGGGCGTTTTCTGTCCCTAGGGTCTTGGAATTTCTGCAACATGGTCTGGACCTAGGTTTGCAGCTTAGTACGCTGAAAGGGCATGTTTCTGCCCTGGCAGTTTTCTTTCATCCTCTTTCCTTCATCCTCTGGTTAAGACTTTTTTCCAGGGGGTTACGCATGTGCGGCCTCCTAGGAAGCCTTTGCTCCCAGTTTGGGATTTGGTTCTTTCGGCCTTGCAGGGTCCTCCTTTCGAACCTTTGCAGGATATTGCACTTTCTACGCTTACTCAGAAGGTTGTTTTTCTGGTTGCCATCACTTCTGTTTGACGTGTTTCGGAGTTGGCAGCCTTGTCCATTAAGGCCCCTTACTTTGAGAGGCATCAGGACAAGGTTGTTTTCCGCTTCAAGCCAGATTTCCTTCCTAAGGTGGTCTCTGCTTTTCACCTTAATCAGGATATTGTTCTACCCTCCTTGTGTCCTAAGCCCAGCAATGACAAGGAGAGGGTTTTGCATTCTTTGGATGTGTTTCGCTGTGTGAAGTACTATTTGGTGGCTACTTCCCCTTTTCGTAGGACTGATGCCTTCTTTGTGGTGCCCTCTGGGCCTAGGAAAGGTTTGGCTCCTGCCAAGTCTTCCATTAGTAAATGGATTCGCCAGGCCATTGTTGGGGCCTATTCTGCCAAGGGGAGGAGTCCCCCTTTTCGTGTTACTGCTCATTCTACTCGTGCTGTTGGGGTGTCCTGGGCTTTCCAGCACCAGGCCTCTGTTGAGTAAGTTTGTAAGGCTGCTACTTGGTCTTCGGTTCACACTTTTTCCAAGTTTTACAAGGTTGATGTTCGGGCCTCAGCGGATGCTGTTTTTGGCCGCAAAGTTCTGCAAGCTGCAGTGGTTTAAGTTTGTGCCTTGTTTTTTGGATCCCCGCCCTTTATGGACACTGCTATTGGATTTCCCACATGTAATGAATGTTTGAAGCGGGGTGTGTGACATACTTAGAATAATACCATTTTGTGAATACTCACCTTGTAAAATGGGTATTATAAGTATGTCACACACCCCTCTTCACCCGCCCTTTTGTATTCTGGATCCTTTATATGGTGAACCTTTGTTAGTTTTATTTGGCTTTCCTGGTCCCTTGATCTTACTGCTATCTTTATACTGGGGAATGAGTGGGAGGTCCCAGGTATTTATGGACCGGGAGGGTCTTACCTTTTTTTTTTATTCACATCTCTGCAAGATCGCCATCTACAGGTCAGTATACCCAAGTGTAATGAATGTCTTGAAGCGGGGTGTGTGACATACTTAGAATAGCTGTGAGGCTAAAGCCGCGCTGTCATTTAGAAACAGCGAAGCCAGCGGCGGAGAGAGAATCGGGCCCTGAGGCAGGTGGATGTCCCGTATCAGGTGGCGGCGGCAACATCCAAAAGGTAAGCATGGCCTGATGGGGGGTGGGGGGTTGGCCACACTTGTTCCTCTTTAATCGTCAGGCTACTTAAAAAATAAGATTGCTGGTACGTCAGGTGGTCAGTGTACGTTTCTAAGCTTTACCTCTCTTGTGCTCAATATAGCACTTTGTATTGCAGCTGAACCTTTAGGTTATTCTCACTGGTGCTTTCACTGCTTTAGGACGTCCCTCCTATAAGGACTTTCCTGTGTGACTGAACAAAGGAGTTTTATCATTACTTACTGTAATCATTTCTTTCTCTTCATCTTCTCTCGGTCACACAGCCCCTGGTATTGTAGTGCTGCTGCCTTCACATGTGGCTGATGGGTGTCAGACCTTCTATGGGTTTCAGTCTCACCCATGTGTATCTTGTTATGCAATGCTGTTTGGTAGGTTCCCTGCTTTCTACTAACATACCTCCCAAGTGTCCCTGATTTGGAAGGGCTGTTCCTCTTTTGAGTCCATGTCCCCTGTCCCTCGTTGTTCTCATTTGTCCCTCTTTGAGGTGTAAGATGCAGATCTGCAGCAATAAATGATTCATTTGCCTATTCCAAGTGTTTCTATTGTTGTAACTGTTACAATGTTTTTCCTATCTATCCCTCAATGAGGGGGCGTGGCTTCACACATCCCTCAATGAGGGGGCGAGGCTTCACACATCCCTCAATGAGGGGGCAAGGCTTCACACATCCCTCAATGAGGGGGCGAGGCTTCATTTACATATTGTCCCTCTTTGAGGTGTAACATGAAGATCTGCACCAATAAATGATTAATTTGCCTATTCAAAGTGTTTCTATTGTAATTGTTACATCCTATCTATCCCTCAATGAGGGGGTGTGGCTTCTAGTATTTCCTGAATGAGGGGGTGTGGCTTTATTTAACTATTATCCTTCTTTCCCACCCTGAAAAGTTGGAAGGTATGTACTAGCTGATTCGAGTACCATCCCCCACCATAGGAGGAGCCAACATGGCGGAGGGGTTCAGCTTTGCATAATCTCCAGCATGTTCCGGCCTTTCTAGTGACAGGAGGTTATCACCCAACTGTAAGGACTGAGATGAAGAGATTGGAATTATCATGGTCAAGTCCACTAATCTCTCCGGGATCCCTCGCCACACAGCCTCACCTCGCACAGCGTCTGGGTCCTCATTATGTATGAAATGCCACCCCCAGGGGGTTGAGATTTAAACTGTCCTGAGTTTGGGTCCATTTCTCTAAAGCATCCAGATCTGGGATCCAAATCAGCCCAGAAAAGCCAGGGATGCCTCCTGTGCATGTGCCATGCGTTTGCGGGCGAGGTGAGTATACGAGCCATCCTAAGGGGTTACCCTAGGCTTTTTGAATTGGACATCTCTGGAGTTTTTTTTTTTTCCAACTCCAGGGCCTACCGAATAGGGTTTGGAACCAGTTTAAAGGGAGAGCCCAGTAAATAGATTTCCTTTTAAAGTGGAACAAACCCCAACCGAGCCAGAATTGTGATGCCCCGCTGTGTGAACCCCATTGAGGTGCCAGTAATCGCTCAGCATGTTCGGGCTCTCGGCCAGTCAGAGCAGTTTGCCGTGACTGCATCACTTGGCTCTCATTGACTTAAAGTGGACCAAAACCCAGCTGGATCGGCCCAAGAATCTATAAGATTACAGGGCTAATCCATTCTCTCCCTGCGGGGCATCCAAAATCAGGGTGCCCCGCTGTGTGAAACCCCCCAGGTCACCTGCTACACTAACCTTAATCTTGGTCCAACGGCACATGCACGGGCGCATCCCCGCTATCCCCCTAGCAGGGCGCGTGGCCGACGCAGGTGCACTCCCTGTTAGAGGGAAGCGCAAGATGCGTCTGCCAGCACGCTCGGAGCCGCTGTGCTAAGATGTTGGCTTGGACGTCCATAGCTCAGGGACTTCGAGCACACTGATTGATTGGATGAGCAGCCGCGCATGCGCCAAAGGACCAAGGTGGGGTGAGTTGATGCAGGAGATCTGGGGAGTTTCACGTAGCGGGGCACCCTGATGGAAAGGTCTAAAACCCAGGATAGTCAAAATCCTGGGTTTTGGTCGACTTTAATGTTGAAGCCCAGTAATTGGATTTCCTTTTAAAGTGGAACAAAACCCAGCCGAGCCAAAATTGGGATGCCCCGCTGGGTGAACCCCACTGAGGCGCCAGTAATCGCTCGCTCAGCATGTGTTAAGACGTTTGCCTGGACTGCGTCACTCCGCTCTCATTGACTTAAAGTGGACCAACGACGCGCGTTCCCTGTTAGAGGGAAGCGGTGGATGCGGCCGCCAGCACGCTCTGAGCCGCTGTGCTAAGACGTTGGCTTAGACATCCATAGCTCAGCAGCTCCGAGCACACTGATTGGATGAGCAGCCTCACATGCGCCATAGGACCAAGGTGAGGTGAGTTGATGCGGGAGATCTGGGGGGTTTCACGTAGTAGGGGAAAAGACCAAAACCCAGGATAGTCAAAATCCTGGGTTTTGGTCCACTTTAAAGTCAAATCCCAGTATTTGGATTTCCTTTTAAAGCGGAACAAAACCCAACCGAGCCAAAAAGACAATTCTGTGAGTACTCACCTGTAGAATTGCTTTTACTATGCATGGCACGGCCTGCTTCAAGAAGTCCTTACGTATGGGATATTCCGCCACAAGGTGGCGCAGTGTACTGCAGAAGAGTTGTGGCTCCTCCCCGTACCATATAAAAACAAGATCACCAATAGACTTCTCCAGCGTTGACAAGCAGTTATACAAGAAGCCGGGAGATAATAAAGGTAAAAAAGGTAACAACCCCAACTAACTTGGAACAATCACCATAAAGAGGCAACCAAGAATAACGATAACCAGGGTGGGGTTAAGCAGATCGTGCCATGCAAGAACAAAAACAATTCTACAGGTTAGTACTCACAGAATTGTCTTTTTCCGATTGCATGGCACGGCCTGCTTCAAGAAGTCCTTACGGATGGGACGTCCAACAGCAGTGTCCATAAGGTAGGGTGGGATCCCCAAAGAGTAGCAGCAGGCAGTTCAAACCACTACCGCCTGAAGTACCTTGCAAACAAAAGCAGTATCAGCTGAGGCCTTAACATCAACCTTGTAAAACTTGGAAAAAGTATGAACAGAAGACCAGGTAGCAGCCTTAGAAACTTGTTCGACAGAAGCCTGGAATGAGCAGTAACCCTAAAAGGAGGAACCTTCCCCCCTGGCAGAATAGGCTTGTACCACCACCTGACGGATCCACTTGCTGATAGTGGATTTAGCAGGAGGCAAACCCTTGAAGAACAAAAAGAGCATCAGATTTCCTGAAAGACTCAGTAGCAACCAAATAAAACTTCAGGGCCGTGACAACATCCAGAGAATGAAGGGTCTGCTCCTTGGAATTAGCAGGGTTAGGACACAAAGAAGGCAAAACAATGTCCTTATTGAGATGAAAAACAGACACAACCTTAGGCAAGAAACCCGGCTTAAGCTGAAACACCACCTTATCCTGATGCCGCTCAAAATAAGGAGGTTTGATGGAAAGCGCCTCCAGCTCAGAAACTCGCCTGACAGAAGTAATAGCCACCAAAAAGGCCACCTTAAGAGTCAGAATGGGCAAAGCAGCCCCACAGAAGCAGAGCAGACAACACCAGGTTCAAGTCCCAAACGGTAGCATAGGCTTACGTGGCAGACGCACATGGGTAACTCCCTAGAACCAACCGGTGATTGGCAAAGGATCTTTGGCAAAAAATTGCCAGAGATGACACCTGTCCCTTGAGAGTACTAAGTTAAAGGCCCGAATCCAAACCATGTTGCAAAAATTCCAGAATCCTGGGGATAGAAAACACCCAACAAGGAAGAGACTTGGACTCACACCAGGCAATGTAAGCATGCCAGACCCTGTAGTAGATAAAAGACGAGGACTTCTTCCTAGCGCGAATCATAGTATCAACAACAGAGGCCGGTAACCCCTTATCCATCAAGATGGAGGTTTCAGTAGCCAAGCAGTTAAAGCCAGCGTTTGTAAATTGGGATGGCGCAGCTGTCCCTGAGTGAGAAGATCTGGATCCTTGGGCAAGACATACTGATCTACAGCCAAGTGCACGATGTCTGCGAACCACACCCTCCTTGGCCAACAGGGGGCCACCAGAATGGCTGGCACCCCTTCCTGGGCTATCTTGCACAGCACCCTGCCCAGCAGATGAAAAGGAGGGAACACAGAGAAGCCGAAACTCCGTCCAAGGCATTGCTTGCGCATCCGTGGCGAAGGCCAGAGGATTCTGCGACAGGGAGACGAATCTGGGAAGCTTGTGATTGTGGCGGGATGCAAACAGGTCCACATCCAGCTGACCCCAGCGGAGACAAAGGGAGCGGAATACCTCGTTGCTGAGGGACCATTCCCCCAGCCGAGACGTCCCCCTGCTCAGTGAGTCTGCCTCCACCCCCAGAAGGTAAACCGCCCAGATGCAAGGGACAATCTCTTCCACCCAAGACAGTATCAGGGACACTTCCTTGAGGGCTCGCTTGCTCCGAGTCCCTCCCTGATGATTGATGTAGGCAACCGCAGTCTGGTTGTCCGAGCAGATCTGAACAGCCCGACCCGAAGGTGTGTGGTCAGCTGAGCAAGAACCAACCTGATCGCCCTCAGTTCCAGGACATTGATGGGAGCATGGGCCTCCACCGACCCTGGAACTTCAGAGACTTCCAAAAGCCCCCCCAACCGGTCAGACTGGCATCTGTGGTGACAGTCTCCCAGCACGGGGGCAGGAAGGTCCTGCCCATTAGAAGGTTCCTTGAGTCCAGCCACCACGAGGGGGACTGTCTGGCCAGGGGGGACAGAGCAAATTCCTGATCCAGGGACACAGGGTCCCGATCCCAAACTGACAAGAGGTGCAACTGAAGAGGTCTCATGTGAAACTGAGTAAAGGTGACCGCCTCGAAGCAGGACACCATCAGGCCCACTAACTGCATCCCTTGCCGGATGGAGGGACGAGGACACAAGAGCAGAGCCCGTGCCTGCTTCTGAAGGCCCTCCACTTTCTGCTGAGGCAGGAATACCTTGACCTGAGAGGTATCCAGAGTCATGCCCAGAAAGAACCTCACCAAAGACGGAGACAGTGAAGACTTGGGATAGTTGATCACCCAGTCGAAGGACTCAAGAGTGGAGGTCACCACCAAAGTATCCTTCTCAGCCTGATGAAGAGACTGAGCCGCAATCAGAATGTCGTCCAGGTAAGGGAGGATGCGAATGCCCTGATTCATCACGCCCGCCAGCACCTTGGTGAACACCCGAGGGGCCGAGGTGATACCGAACGGTAAAGCCACAAACTGGTAATGCTGATCCTCCACGGCAAACCTCAGGAATCTCTGATGACCTGGAAAAATTGGCACGTGAAGATAGGCATTCTTGATGTCCACAGTGGTCATGAAGTCGCCTGGGCGAAGGGTACCGACAGCCGAGCGTAGCGTCTCCATGCAAACGTGCTTGAACCTGACAAACTTGTTGAGACCCTTCAAGTCCAGGATGGGCCTCAGGGACCAGTCTTTTTTGGGGACCGTGAAAAGATTGGAGTAGAACCCCTGACCCCGTTCCTGGGAAGGCACCAGGCAAATGACTCCTGACTCCAACAGACGTTGAACCGCAAGGCGCAAACCCTGAGCTGACAGAGGGTTTTGAGACAACCGGCATCTGAGGAATCTTGGGCGGCGGCCAGGCTGCAAAGTCTAATTTGTAACCGGAGGACACCACCTCCTGAATCCACCGGTCTGAGTCGCGGAGCCTCCAGACGTGAGCAAAGAGCCGAAGCCGCCCCCCCCACCCAGATGGGTGAGGGCGCCTCCTCATGCCTGAGTGGGCTTGGGAGAAGGTTTGGGCTTGGAACCCCATGAGAGACCGGGATGACCACGGGATCTGCCACGGCCCCAAGACTCTCTGCAGCTACCCGAGAAGAGGGAGCCACGACCTCCTATGGGAGCACGAAAGGAGGGGAGGGAAGCGGAGGGCCCCCGAAAAGGCCGAGGCCTATGCTGAGGCAGCCTACCATCCTTGGCTAGAACATCCAGACGCTCACCAAAGAGCAGCAGCCCCGCAAAGGGGAGCCCAGTGAGAGCCTTCTTAGCAGCAGCGTTTGCTGCCCACTGACGCAACCAAACAGAGCGGCACATAGCCACCAAAAGGGCAGAGGCCCTACCACTCAGCCATACCGCATAATCCATAGCAGTAAGGACAAAGGCAACAAAATCAGAGCAAAGCAAGAGGGCCCTATAATCCTCCCCCCTCCTACCAGCCATAGCGCCATCAAGGAGGCGCTTGAGCCGTTTCTTAAGGGAAAATAACTGTAATGGCAGCGGCGCAGTCCCGCAGTGTAGTAGTGTCAGGGGAAGGCTTGAGCGGTGTTGGACAGCCCTAGAACGGGAGCGTCCACCTCAGGGGGACATGACCACCAGGTCAGCAGGAAAAGGATACCTCTTATCCAACCCTTTGGGCACTGCAGGCAATCTACTAGAACGTTCCCACACCTTGAGCACCATATTAGTGAAATGGCTCTGCTCAGGGAATTCCAGACGCTGTTTATCAGGATGAAAGAGCTCACCCTGCTTCCTCTTAGCCACCTCAGGGGGGACAATGTGCAAGATTTCAAAAATGTGAGCCAACAGTCTATCAGTGTCATCAGGGAACCATGAGTCCTCCCCAGACGCAGACCCAGGGTCACTGTCGTAACCCTCCTGCTGGTCCCCAGAGGAGTCAGAGTCCTGGAAAAGATCCCCCTCCTCTAGGGAGTAAAGGCCACCAAAAGCATCAATTCCCTCATCCTCCTCAGTAAAGAGGGAGGGCGAGGGAGCCAGGTGTCGCTTCTTGCCAGAGGCCTTATGTGGAACAGGCCTGGCAAGCTGCCTTTCAATGCTGGCCACACGCAGTGCCAGATCAGACTGTGACCCCCCGCTAGAATCTCCCTCACTGGGGGCTAAATTCAGGCGCAGAGGGGTAGGCGATGCCGAAGGGGGCGCAGAACTGGGAAGCGAAGCGGGTAGTCCAGCCTGGGCCGCAACGATACCCTGGGCACACGGCACGCACACCGCGGCACTGTTACTCAAAGGGGATGCCCCGCACATGGCACACAGCCGGGATTGCCCCGAAGGACCCCCAAGCACGCTATCCCCAGAAGCCTCCATATGGTGATTAACACAGGCACAATAGGCCAGCACAGGGCAAGGGCTAATAAAAAGGATGCCCCCAGACCAGGAAGGGGGAGATGGGGGGGAGGGGGGGGGGGGAGTAAAGCCGTGAGAAACCACAACCCACAGTTGTCCCGCCTGAAAGACATAAATAAAAGGCCCATAAACATCCCGCAGTCCATGCCTCAAGTAAACAAAAGACCCCCAAAGGGGACTCACGGACCAAGTAGACCAAAGGATCACCAAGCTACCAGAACGCAGGAGGAAGCGACACAGGAGGAGATCACCGCTGCAACCCGGGGAGGAAGAGGGGCCCCAGACGCGCAGTAGACTAATAATGGCCCCGGCAGAAGAACCTCGAGAGGCGGGCCGCGGGGAGACGACGCCATACGAGTCATCCCCCAGCCCCACCCCTCCCAAAAAGAGCATGAAAATGGCGCTCACGTGACCGCTCCGGCGCCATCGCAATCCAAAAATGCCTCACAGTTATAGCGCCACCCGCCGCAGAGCGAAGTACACAGCGTTAACGGCAGTGGCAAAACACTGTTAAACACCACTCGCCGCTAACCACCCCCGAACACACACCGGGGAGAGGAGAGCGAGCAGGCAGCGGCGAGAGCAGGGCCGGGGGGGGGGACCCCAGAAAACAGAGAAACAAGGCACACAGTCCCCAAAACACTCACCCCCTCAAAAGCTAGGACAGGAACTCCTCAGTAGGCTCACCATAAAGCCTATGGCAGGCTACCCTTTGTGGTACAGGGTCTGCGGCTTGGAGCAGCGCTCCCTGAGCACCTGACCCTAGTGCTCCTCTACCTTCATCTGATCCATCAGCCGAGGCTGGGAGGCAGAGAGGGTCTGGAAACGGGTGGAAATAGCCATGCAGGGCCGCAGGCTTGGTTGCCCTGCTCACCTGCGCAATATAAAGAGCCATCTTCTATCTTCGCAGTTACACTGCAGAGGAAACGCTGGAGAGGTCTATTGGTGATCCTGTTATTATATGGTACCGGGAGGAGCCACAATTCTTCTGCAGTACACTGCGCCATCTTGTGGTGGAATATCCCATACCTAAGGACTTCTTGAAGCAGGCCGTGCCATGCAATAGGAAAATTTGGATGCCCCGCTGTGTGAACCCCATTGAGGGGCCAGTAATCACTCGCATGTTGCGCGCACTATCGCCCAGTCAGAGCAGTTTGCCTTGACTGCGTCATTCGGCAAACGACACTCATTGACTTCAATGGGGAGTGAGTGCAGCCGCACCCCTTGCATTCGCTCCCGCCACAGCTATACAGATAGACTGGAGCAGAGGAGTAGCTAAAGTCTCTGGTACCCAGGGCAAAGATTTGAAATTGCGCCCCCACCAGTGCCCAGGTCCCCCTTTGGTGCCCCCCTGACCTGCTGCGCCTGGAGCACGTACCCCCCCCCCTGCTCCCCCCTAGCTACACCCCTGGGCGGGAGCAGGACCGCACGCACCATCAAACAGCTGGTGGCACGATTATGGGGCTGGCAGGATTCTGATCACCCGCAGCCTGGCAGGGACCTCATCCAGGGACCGCACCACAGAGTGACATTAGTGGGGCCACGAGGTGCCATTCCTCACAGTGAGCGGTTTAGGCCAGCTTTATGTCCTCCCCCAGTTTGTACTACCCTCCGGTATAAGTAAGCACAGCACACTCCATGTAACAAGATATTTTTCTTTTTAATGTTTGGTTCAAGATATTTCCAAGTGGCGGTTCGAGAAGGGAGCGCGCGACCTCACGGCGCACAAATGGCGGCTCGGCGACTCAGAGGCGACGCGTTGCAGTTTTCGGGGCTGAGCGACAATATGGATTCGAGTCCCTGAAAAAAAAGGGGGGCGACGAATCGGACGCGACCCTGGAACAAGGCACCGCGGTGGCGAGGAGAAGGCAGATCGGGTGGTGCCCGGAGAAGGGGGGCAAAGGTTTATCCTTGGCGGCACAAAGCTGCCCACACGCCTTAAAGGGCAAGAGACGATTGGGAGCGTCATGACTTAGTGGTTACAGTGATACAGCAGGCAAAGTGAATTGTTACACCATTGCTTCGGGCTACATTTGGAGCTGTCCGGAACGGTTTTCTGTTTTTAAATTGAAGAAGAAAGGCCCGAGATATTGGGGTTTACAGGTTCACCTTATGAATCCATGTCTGAAAAAAGTGGGCGTGGCCCTTGGTTCTGCGATGCTGCTTAATAATCAGCTCAACAGTACTGTGATGAATCTGGAGGAGGCAGAGGCCAAGGGAGAGGCGGGAGGAGGGGCTGGAGGAGGCAGAGAGAGGGGCTGGAGGAGGCAGAAGGAGGGGCTGGAGGAGGCAGAAGGAGGGGCTGGAGGAGGCAGAAGGAGGGGCTGGAGGAGGCAGAAGGAGGGGCTGGAGGAGGCAGAGGGAGGGGCTGGAGGAGGCAGAGGGAGGGGCTGGAGGAGGCAGAGGGAGGGGCTGGAGGAGGCAGAGGGAGGGGCTGGAGGAGGCAGAGGGAGGGGCTGGAGGAGGCAGGGAGAGGGGCTGGAGGAGGCAGGGAGAGGGGCTGGAGGAGGCAGAGGGAGGGGCTGGAGGAGGCAGAGGGAGGGGCTGGAGGAGGCAGAGGGAGGGGCTAGAGGAGGCAGAGGGAGGGGCTAGAGGAGGCAGAGGGAGGGGCTAGAGGAGGCAGAGGGAGGGGCTGCAAGAGGCAGTGGGAGGAGGGAGGGGTGGGAGGGACCAGCAATCCTGTCCCGCTCTGCTGAGCTGATTGGGGGACGGAATGAAAAAGAGAATGTCATTGGCTGAACCTGTAAACCTGGATATCTTGTCCATTTCTGCTTCAATTTAATAATAGAAAACAGTTCCGGACAGCGCCAGTTGTAGCCCAACACAATGGTGTAACACTTACCTTTTCCTGCAGTATCCCTTTATGAAACCAGTCTTATGACCGGAGGGTGGCAGGTTCGATTCCCACCTGGGACATGACTGAAATGCTCCTAACTGCCATCCCAACTGCTGCCCGGACTCTGTGGTAAGGGGCATCCTACCACTCTGGGCACGTGCATTGTACCATCACGGCATCCTACCACTCTGGGCACGTGCATTATACCATCACGGCTTGTGTTTGACTCACTGCACAGTTAAATGTAGAGGAAAAATTCCTGTGTGTGCAAGGCAGCTATGCCAAAAAAAAAAAAAAAAATCGGAACAGAATGGGATTGGGTGAGTTATGGCGCCAACACTACAAGATTGTACAACCAGACCATAGGGCGCGTGGGCGGGACAATTCTAATTGGACTTTGGTCTCAGTAAGGCACTTTCTTTCTGTAGAGTTCCACCACAAGCTTTCAGCAGAGGCCGCTTATTGCTAATAAACTGCTGCTTCATATAGACCCTCCCCCCAAAACAAAATAATACCTGCTGGGTTTTCATTTAAAGATCTGTGCTTCTTAACGTGGACAAAAAGTGAACCCCCCCAGATCGCCCAATCTAATTAACCTTTCCCCAGTCCTATGGCGCATGCGCGGCCTCTCATCCAATCAGCACTCTCGGATCTGCTCCTGCCCCTTCATCTAAGGCTTCCCCCCGCTACCCTAACAGGGGGCATGTCCACATCGGCCACTCAGAAGTGTTTGGCCTGTGCACCCTGCTTAAGAAATAATTCACATAACACTCCAGGCAAAGCAATGTTCTCTCTAAGGCTCCCTCAGCATTCCAGCACTGGTTCAATGCGTCCATTTTATTTACAAGGTAATGGTGCTTAGAGACCAGGACTGCCCTACGCCTTTCGCTCTCTAAGTCTCCATCCTCAGGGGCTGTAGCTTCTCCTTTTACCACTGTAATGTAACCTGTGTGTGCGCGCAGGGTTCTTATTATTTGTCCTTTGACCTCTACCTAAAGCTCCGATCGGGCTCTTTATGGGCTCTAACCTCTGTTATACCCGCCCCCCCCCCCCCTCTCCCGGGAAGTGCTGTGAAGATCAGGGAGCACTGCTGATGATCAAGAGCCGTGTAAAGAGTTTTGAGTGGCAACTCAAAAACTCGATGTTAGACTAAAACAAGTCCATTCTGAGCCTCTTCGCTGGCACTAGAAGCTCAGTCACGGCCTATAGCTGGCTAGACAAGCATGCCTGGACTTGTAGTTCCTTAGCAAGGAATGCTCATTCTAGGCCGACATTATCATTACATCACTGGATCAATGAGTAAGTTTCCCTGCAGGGCAACAGGGCCTAGAGACCTGGCCTTTGCCACAAGCTACTAAAGAAACCTTAAAGTACCCAGCTATCCCCAGAAGCTGCCCTCGTACCTACATGTACTGTGCTCTACGCCTTTCGTTCTCCAAACCTTCCTCCTCAGGGGATGTAGCGACTCCTATTACCTTTCCGACAGGTCTGCCTAAAGCTCTGCCTGGATTGTTTTTGGAGAGAATTCAGGTGCCCACTCCAGACCATACCCATCCCTGAGAGCATTCAAGTGCCCACTCCAGACCATACCCATACCAGAGAGCATTCAGGTGCCCACTCCAGACCATACCCATCCCAGAGCATTCAAGTGCCCACTCCAGACAATACCCATCCCAGAGAGCATTCAGATGCCCACTCCAAACCATACCCATACCAGAGAGCATTCAAGTGCCCACTCCAGACAATACCCATCCCAGAGAGCATTCAAGTGCCCGCTCCAGACCATACCCATCCCAGAGAGCATTCAGCTGCCCACTCCACCACTCCAGACCATACTCATCCCAGAGAGCATTCAAGTGCCCACTCCAGACCATACCCATCCCGGAGAGCATTCAGGTGCCCACTTCAAACCATACCCATACCAGAGAGCATTCAGGTGCCCACTTCAAACCATACCCATACCAGAGAGCATTCAGGTGCCCACTCCAGACCATACCCATCCCAGAGAGCATTCAAGTGCCCACTCCAGACCATACCCATCCCGGAGAGCATTCAGGTGCCCACTTCAAACCATACCCATACCAGAGAGCATTCAGGTGCCCACTCCAGACCATACCCATCCCAGAGAGCATTCAGCTGCCCACTCCAGACCATACCCATCCCAGAGAGCATTCAGGTGCCCACTTCAAACCATACCCATACCAGAGAGCATTCAGGTGCCCACTCCAGACAATACCCATCCCAGAGAGCATTCAGGTGCCCACTCCAGACCATACCCATCCCAGAGAGCATTCAGGTGCCCACTCCAGACAATACCCATCCCAGAGAGCATTCAAGTGCCCACTCCAGACAATACCCATCCCAGAGAGCATTCAGGTGCCCACTTCAAACCATACCCATAAACAGAGAGCATTCAAGTGCCCGCTCCAGACCATACCCATCAAAAAGAGTGTTCAACTGCCCACTCCGGACCATACCCTTCCAAGAGAGCATGTAGAGAGGTCAGGTGCCCACTCCAGACCAAACCCATCCAAGAGAGCGTTGTAGAGAGGTCAGGTGCCCACTCCAGACCAAACCCATCCAAGAGAGCGTTGTAGAGAGGTCAGGTGCCCACTCCAGACCATACCCATCCCGAAAAGCTTTCAAGTGCCAGCTCCAGACCATATCAATCCCGGAGAGTGTTGGAGAGCATTCAGGTGCCCGCTCCAGACCATACCCACCCCAGAGAGCATTGGATAGAGTTCAAGTGCCCACTCCAGACCATACCCAAGCTACTGAGGAAACTAAGATGTACCCAGCTAACCCACTAACCAACCCTTGTGCCTACACGCGAATACAGAGACGTAAAACACCTCCTGCCCAAATCACACTGTACCCTACACCTTTAGTTCTTCAAAACCTTCCCCCTCAGGGGATGTAGCGCTTCCTTTTCTCTTTACCAACAGGTCTCCCTAATGCTCGGCTCGGTCTGTTTTGGGATTTTCTATTATGCTCTGCAATGACCCCCCCACCAACTCCTGCAGTGAAGGTCAAGGAACGCGGTTTTCGATCAAGAGCGATTTAGAGAGTTCAGGTGCCAACTCCAGGCCATACCAAAGCTACTAAAGAAGACTACAGCTAACCCAATAATCAACCCTTTTACTTACACGCATATACAAAAAAGGTAGAAAACCTCCAGCCCAGATTACATTGTACCCTACGCCTTTCATTCTCAAAACCTTCCTTCTCAGGGGATGTATAGCTTACACTGCCAACAGGTCTCCCTAAAGCTGTGAGCAGCCTCTATTGGGATTTTCCCTACTATTATGCCCTGCAATGACCCCATCAAAATCCTTTGAAGTGCTGTGAAGATCAAGGAGTGACGTTTCCGATCAAGAGCTTTGTAGAGAGTTCAAGTACCCACTGCAAACCACACCCACCACAGAGAGATTTGTACAGAGTTCAAGTGCCAAATCCAGGCCATACTCAAGCTACTAAGGATTGTACCCAGCTAACCCTATAACCAACCCTATAAAAAGGTAGAAAACCCTGCCCAAATCACTCTGTACCCTACACCTTTCATTCTTCAAACCTTCCTCCTCAGGGGATGTAGAGCTTCCATTTTCTTTGCCAACAGGTCTCCCTAACACTCGATCAGGCTCTTTTGGATTATTTTTGTTTATTATGCCCTGCAATGAGCTCGCCTCCCGAGAAGTGAAGATAACGGAACAAATCACACTGTGCCCTACGCCTTTCATCTCAAGTCTACATCCTCAGGGGCTGTTTATCTCGCTGACAGGTCTACATAAAGCTCTGCTCCTGTCCCCTAAGCTGAAATGAATCCCATCATACACTAGTAACCAACCCTTGTACTTGCAATCTCTTGTACCCATCACTCTGGCTCAAATCACACTGTGCCCTACACCTTTCATTCTCCAAACCTTCCTCCTCAGGGAAGGTACAGCTTCATATTTCATCACCAACAGGTCGCCCTGACAGGATGTAGTGCTTCCTTTTTCTTCGCCAACAGGTCTCCCTAACACTCTGATCATACTCTTTTGGATTATTTTTGTTTATTATGCCCTGCAATGAGCTCACCTCCAGAGAAGTGAAGATAACGGAACGTGGTTTCAGATCAAGAGATTTGCAGAGAATTCAAGTGCCAACTCCAGACCGTACCCAAGCTACTAGGAAAGCTCCACTGTATACAGCCAACCAGCCCTTGTGCCAACACGCATATACAGAAAGATAAAAAAAACAATTCTGTGAGTACTCGCCTGTAGAATTGCTTTTGCCATGCATGGCACGGCCTGCTTCACGAAGTCATTACATCTGGGTATTCCGCCACAAGGTGGCGCAGTGCACTGCAGAAGAGTTGTGGCTCCTCCCAGTACCATATAAAAACGGAATCACCATAGACTTATCCAGTGTTGACAAGCAGTTATTCAAGAAACCGGGAGATAATAAAAGTAACAAGAAAACCCCAACTAACTTGGAACAATCACCATACAGAGGCAACCAAGAACAACGATAACAAGGGTGAGGTGAAGCAGGCCGTGCCATGCATGGCAAAAGCAATTCTACAGATGAGTACTCACAGAATTGTCTTTTTCCCATTGCATGGCACGGCCTGCTTCACAAAGTCATTACATCTGGGACATCCAAAAGCAGTGTCCATAAAGTAGGGTGGGATCCCCAAACAGTAACAGGCAATTTAAACCACTACCGCCTGAAGCACCTTGCGGCCAAAAGCAGCATCAGCTGAAGCCTTAACATCAACCTTGTAAAACTTGGAAAAAGTATGAACAGAAGACCAAGTTGCGGCCTTACAAACTTGTTCAACAGAAGTTTGGTGCTGAAAGGCCCAAGACGCACCAACAGCACGAATAGAATGAGCAGTAATCCTAAAAGGAGGTTCCTTCCCTTTAGCAGAATAGGCTTATACCACCGCCTGACGGATCCACTTGCGTGGATTTAGCAGGAGGAAAACCCTTCCTAGGTCCAGCAGGAAGAACAAAAGAGTGTCAGATTTCCTGAAAGACTCAGTAGCAACCAAAAAAAACTTTAGAGCCCTGACAACATCCAAAGAGTGAAGGGTCCGCTCCTTGGAATTAGCAGGGTTAGGACACAAGGAAGGCAAAGCAATGTCCTGATTGACACATGAAAAGCAGACACAACCTTAGGCAAGAAATCCAACTTAAGCCAAAACACCACCTTATCCTGAGGCCTCTCAAAATAAGGAGGTTTGATGGAAAGCGCCGCCAGGTCAGAGACTCGCCTGACTGATGTAATGGCCACCAAAAAGGCCACCTTAAGAGTCAGAATGGGCAAAGCAGCCCCACGAACAGGCTCAAAGGGAGGACCCTGCAGAGCAGACACCACCAGATTCAGGTCCCAAACAAGTAGCATAGGCTTACGTGGCGGACGCACATGGGTAACTCCCTGGAAAAAAAAGTCTTAACCGACCGGTGATTGGCAAAGGATCTTTGGAAAAAAAATTGCCAGAGCTGACACCTGTCCCTTGAGGGTACTGAGTTGAAGGCCCGAATCCAAACCATGTTGCAAAAATTCCAGAATCCTGGCGATAGAAAACACCCGACAAGGAAGAGACTTGGACTCACACCAGGCAATGCAAGCATGCCAGACCCTGTAGTAGATAAAGGACGAAGACTTCTTCCTAGCCCTAATCATGGTATCAACAACAGAAGCCGTCAAACCCTTGTCCATCAAGACAGAGGTTTCAGCAGCCAAGCCGTTAAAGCCAGCGTTTGTAAATTGGGATGGCACAGTTGTCCCTGAGTGAGCAGATCTGGATCCTTGGGCAGGGCATACTGATCTACTGCCAACTGCACGAGGTCTGCGAACCAACCTGATCGCCCTCAGTTCCAGTACATTGATGGGAGCATGAGCCTCCTGGGGGCCCCATCGACCCCGAAACTTCAGAGATTTCCAAAAGCCCCCCCAACCGGTCAAACTGGCATCTGTGTGTGTCTCCCAGCACGGAGGCAGAAAGGTCCTGCCCACTAGAAGGTTCCCCCGAGTCCAGCCACCACGAGAGGGACTGTCTGGCCAGGGGGGACAGAGCAAATTCCTGATCCAGGGACACAGGGTCCCGATCCCAAACTGACAAGAGGTGCAACTGAAGAGGTCTTATGTGAAACTGAGCAAAAGGGACTGCCTCAAAGCAGGACACCATCAGACCCACTAACTGCATCCCCTGCCTGATGGAGGGATGGGGACACAAGAGCAGAGTCCGTGCCTGCTTCTGCAGGCCCTCCACCTTCTGCTGAGGTAGGAATATCTTGACCTGAGAGGTGTCCAGAGTCATGCCCAGAAAGGACCTCACCAAAAACGGAGACAGTGAAGACTTGGGATAGTTGATCACCCAGCCGAAGGACTCAAGAGTGGAGGTCACCACCTGAGTATCCTTCTCGGCCTGATGAAGAGATTGAGACGCAATCAGAATGTCGTCCAGGTAAGGAAGGATGCGAATGCCCTGATTACGCAGCAAAGCCATCACACCCGCCAACACCTTGGTGAACACCCGAGGGGCAGAGGTGATACCGAACGGTAAGGCGACAAACTGGTAATGCTGATCCTCTAGAGCCAACCTGAGAAATCTCTGATGACCTGGAAAGATTGGCACGTGAAGGTAGGCATCCTTGATGTTCACTGAGGTCATGAAGTCGCCCGGGCGCAGGGTACTGACCGCCGAGTGTAGAGTCCCCATGCGAAAATGCTTGAAACTGAAAAACTTGTTGAGACCGTTCAAGTCCAGGATGGGCCTCAGGGACCCATCCTTTTTGGGGACCGTGAACAGATTGGAGTAGAACCCTCGCCCCCGTTCCTGGGAAGGCACCGGGCAAATTACTCCCGACTCCAACAGACGTTGAACCGCAAGGCGCAAACCCTGAACTGACAGAGGGTCTTGAGACATCCGGGATCTGATGAATCTTGGGGGCGGCCAGGCTGCAAACTCTGTCTTGTAACCACCTCCTGAATCCACCGGTCTGAGACGCGTAGCCTCCAGACGTGAGCAAAGAGCCGAAGCCGTCACCCCACCTAGATGGGTGAGGGCGCCTCCTCATGCCTGAGGGGGCTTGGGGAAAGTTTTGGGCTTGGGGCCCCATGATAAACCGGGGCGACCACGGGATCTGCCACGGCCCCAAGAATCCCTGTGTGTACCCGATAATAGGGAGCCATGACCTCCTCTGGAAGCACGAAAAGATGGGAGGGAAGAGGAGGACCCCCGAAAGGGCCGAGGCTGCCTCCTCCGTTGAGGCAGCCTACCATCCTTGGCTAAAACATCCAGACGCCTACCAAAGAGCAGCAGCACCGTAAAGGGGAGCCCAGTGAGTGCCTTCTTAGCGGCAGTATCAGCCGCCCACTGACGCAGCCAAACAGAGCAGCGCATAGCCACGCAAAGGGCAGAGGTCCTACTACACATCCGTACCGCATCATCCATGGCAGTAAGGACAAAGGCAACAAAATAGAGCAAAGCAAAAGGGACCTATAATCCTCCCCCCTGTTGCCAGCCGTAGCGCCATACAGGAGACGCTTGAGCTGTCTTTTAAGGGCAATAGCTGTAATGGCAGCGGCGCAGCCCAGCCCCCACACACACACAAAAGCAGATCCATGCGCCGGTCCTCGCTATCCCGCAGTGTAGTAGTATCAGGTGAAGGCATGACCAAGGTGTTGGACAGCCCGAGCACAGGAGCGTCCACCTCAGGGGGACACGACCACCGCTTGACCAGGTCGGCGGCACCTCCTATCCCACCCCTTGGGCACCGCGGGCAATCTACTAGGACGTTCCCACTCCTTGAGCACCATATTAGTGAAATGGCTCTGCTCAGGGAACTCCAGACACTGTTTGTCAGGACGAAAGAGCTTGCCCTGTTTCCTCTTAGCCACCTCAGGAGGCACAATGTGCAAGACATCAAAAATGTGAGCTAACAGTCTATCAGTGTCCTCAGGGAACCATGGGTCTTCCCCAGACGCAGACCCAGGGTCACTGCCGTAACCCTCCTGCTGGTCCCCAGAGGAGTCCTGAAAGAGTTCCCCCTACTCTAGGGGGTAAAGGCCAACAAAAGTATCAGGTCCCTCATCCTCCTCAGGAAAAAGGGATGTCACGGGAGCTAGGTGCCGCTTCTTCTTGCCAGAGGCCTTACGTGGAGCAGTTGCCTTTCAATACTGGCCACACCAAGTGCCAGATCAGACTGTGACCCCCTGCTAGTATCCCCCTCACTTGGGGCTAAATGCAGGCGTGGGGGGAGGGGATGCCGAAAGAGCCACAGATCCGGGAAGCGAAGCGGGCAGCCCAGCTTGAAGCGCAAGGACACTTTGGGCGCACGGCACGCACACCGTGACACTGTTACTCACAGGGGATACCCCACACATGGCACACAGCCGGGATTGCCCCGAAGGACCCCCAAGCACGCTATTCCCAGAGGCCTCCATATGGTGATTAACACAGGCGCAATAGGCCAGCACAGGGTAAAGGCTAATAAAAGCCACCCGGAATGCCCCCCCCCCCCCCCAAAGGGATGCCCCCAGAAGGCAGAAAGGGAAGATGAGGGATGGTAAGACATAAATAAAGTATCCCGCCGCGCATGCCCAAAAGAGACCAAAACCCCCGCAGGGGACTCACGGACCAAGTAGGACAAGGGCACCAACCGCCAGACCACAGGAGGAAGCGTCAAGCAGACCAGGATCACCGCCGCAGCTTCGGGATGAGAAGGGCCCCAAAGGCAACAGCAGAAGCAAAATGGCGCCGGCAGAGGAACCTTGAGGGGCAGGCACCCCCCCCCCCCCCCCGAAGAGCACGAAATCGGCGCTCACGTGACCTCACCGGCGTCAGAGTAAAAAAAAAACGCCTCACAAATATAGCGCCGCCCGCCATGGAGCGTAGTACAAAGCAGCGAGGCGGCTAAAAACAGTGAAAAACACAGTAAAAACCCTGCGAACACACAGCCAAGGCACCCTCGCCGCTACCACCCGCCCCCCCCCACCAAAAACACAGAACGAGTAACCCCAAAAACACTCACCCCCTCAGAAGTTAGGGCAGGAAGCTCACCATAAAGCCTATGGCCGGCTCCCCTTTGTGGTACAGGGTCTGCGGCTTGGAGCAGCGCTCCTTGAGCACCTGACCCTAGTGCTCATCTACCCTCACCCGATCCATCAGCGGAGGCTGGGAGGCACCGAGGGTCCGGAAACGGGTGGAAATAGCAGGGCTACAGGCTTGTTTGCCCCGCTCACCTGCGCAATATAGAGAGCCATCTTCTATCTTCGCAGAATCACTACAGAGGAAAACTGGATACGTCTATGTTGATTCCATTTTTATATGGTACCGGGAGGAGCCACAACTCTTCTGCAGTGCACTGCGCCACCTTACCCAGATGTAATGACTTTGTGAAGCAGGCCGTGCCATGCAATGGGAAAATTCCTGTCCAAATCACATTGTGCCCTACGCCTTTCATCTCAAGTCTACATCCTCAGGGGCCGTTTATCTCGCCGACAGGTCTGCTTAAAGCTCTGCTCCTGTCCTCCAAGCCAAAGGAAACCCGATCATAAACCAATAACCAATCCTTGTACCTGCAAGCTCTTGTACCTATAACTCAAATCACACTCTACCCTACGCCTTTCATCTCAAGTCTACATCCTCAGGGGCTGTTTATCTCACCGACAGGTCTGCTTAAAGCTCTGTTCCTGCCCCCCCCCCCCCCAAGCTATACAAAATCTTTACCCTACACCTTTAACTCTCCAAGTTTCCATCCTTGGGGGACGTTTACCTCACTGAAAGGTCTCCTTAAAGCTCTGTTCTTGCCCCCCTAAGCCGAAGGAAACCCCATCATACACCAATAACCAACCCTTGTACCTGCCACTCTGGCTCAAATCACACTTTACCTTACGCCTTTCATTCTCCAAGTTTTCATCCTCAGGGGGCGTTTACCTTACTGGAAGGTCTTCTTAAAGCTCTGTTCCTGACCCCAAGCCAAAGGAAACCCCATCATACACCAATAACCAACCCTTGTACCTGCAAGCTCTTGTATCTACCGCTCCGGCTCAAATCACACTGTGTCCTACGCCTTTCATCTCAAGTCTCCATCCTCAGGGGCCGTTTACCTCGCTGACAGGTCTGTCTTAAAGCTCTGCTCCTGCCCCCCAAACCGAAAGAAACCCCATCATACACCAATAACCAATCCTTGTACCTAAGCTCTTGTGCAAGCAGATGGAGAAAGGGAAGCTCCACTGTACACAGCCAACCCAATAACCAGCCCTTGTGCCTACAAGCATATACAGAAAGGTAAAAAACGTCCTGCCCAAATCACACTGTGCCCTACGCCTTTCATCTCAAGTCTCCATCCTCAGGGGCTGTTGATCTTGCTGACAGGTCTGTCTTAAAGCTCTGCTCCTGCCCCCCAAACCAAAAAAACCCCATCATACACCAATAACCAACCCTTGTACCTAAGCTCTTGTGCAAGCAGATGGAGAAAGGGAAGCTCCACTGTACACAGCCAACCCAATAACCCGCCCTTGTGCCTACACGCAAATACAGAAAGGTAAAAAACGTCCTGCCCAAATCACACTGTGCCCTACGCCTTTCATCTCAAGTCTCCATCCTCAGGGGCTGTTTACCTCGCTGACAGGTCTGTCTTAAAGCTCTGCTCCTGCCCCCCAAACCGGAAGAAACCCCATCATACACCAATAACCAACCCTTGTACCTAAGCTCTTGTGCAAGCAGATGGAGAAAGGGAAGCTCCACTGTACACAGCCAACCCAATAACCAGCCCCTGTGCCTACATGCATATACAGAAAAGGTAAAAAACGTCCTGCCCAAATCACACTGTGCCCTACGCCTTTCATCTCAAGTCTCCATCCTCAGGGGCTGTTTACCTCGCTGACAGGTCTGTCTTAAAGCTCTGCTCCTGCCCCCCAAACCAAAAAAACCCCATCATACACCAATAACCAACCCTTGTACCTAAGCTCTTGTGCAAGCAGATGGAGAAAGGGAAGCTCCACTGTACACAGCCAACCCAATAACCAGCCCCTGTGCCTACACGCATATACAGAAAGGTAAAAAACGTCCTGCCCAAATCACACTGTGCCCTACGCCTTTCATCTCAAATCTCCATCTTCAGGGGCCGTTGATCTCGCTGACAGGTCTGTCTTAAAGCTCTGCTCCTGCCCCCCAAGCCGAAATGAAACCCCATCATACACCAAGAACCAACCCTTGTACCTAAGCTCTTGTGCAAGCAGATGGGGCAAGGGAGTTCGAGGCTGTTGGTCTGGTTTACGCCCGGCTCTCTATAGATGTTCCCCCACCTCTCAGCTAGGGCAAGAGTGATTATTTTAGGTTTTCTTTTAAAAATAAATCTAAAAACTCTCTAGCTCAGTGTTCTATAATCTATACAAAAAACTACATGGAGTGGACGTGGCCCTCAGCCACACCTTCCTCACAATGAGGAGGAGCACCAAAATACAAATCAGATTCACAAATTTTATTTCAGAATAATTACACTTCACAAAATGAATTAAAATACACGCAACATACAACACAAGACACTATTTAAAATCTGCTGAGCACCTCCCTTTAATCTCCAATCAAACAACACTGATAAACTGGTCTACTCTGGATCCTAAGTGGACCAGTTTATTAGTGTTGTTTATTGGAGATTAAAGGGAGGTGCTCAGCAGATTTTAAATAGTGTCTTGTGTTGTATGTTGTGTGTATTTTAATTCATTTTGTGAAGTGTAATTATTCTGAAATAAAATTTGTGAATCTGATTTGTGTTTTGGTGCTCCTCATTGTGAGGAAGGTGTGGCCGAGGGCCACGTCCACTCCATGTAGTTTTTGGTTTATGCTTAAAGAGTGAGCACATTTACTTATGGATCTTATTGGTGGTGCATCCTTATAGAGTTCTATAATCTATACAACCCGGTATTCAGAAAAAAAAAAAAAAATTTACAGTCACCCAAAATATAAATCTATTGAAGGACAATTTCGGCATCTACCACCCTAAAAAATCATCAGGATTGTCCGTTTTGGTTTTCTGTCGCTGTGATTGGTGCAAATAAATGATTCCATATCAAACTGAACTACAATGAACACATCACCCCAAACCCCAAACCCGGGAGGTGGTGTGAAGATCAGGGTGTTGTCTGGAGTCAAGTGCTTCGTAGAGAGTTCCAGGCGCCAACTCTATCGCAGCCCGAGTCCTTCGGCAGCCTCCTCGCTTTGGGGCTTTACAAGCTCAGTCATGAGTGGGCATGCTTGGACTTGTAGTCCCTCGGCCGGGCTCAGCAAGCCCACTCTAAACCTACCTCATCATCGCAGCACTGGTTCAATGAGCAGACCCCTTCCCCCATATGTCTGACCTATCCCAGGGCAACTACACTCTCCTAGCAAGGCAACATCGTGGGGTATCCCGATTCAGATTCGCAGGGAACAAGATCACAAAAATAGAATTTAATTATAAACCCCCCCAGAAGTCCAGCTCGCTGGCTCCGCCCCAATCGCTCTCAGGACACCTCAATGATCTCCATACTGCCGGAGAAGTTAGTCTGGCTGCCCACTTTGCCCAGTTCCTCCCGGGACCTGCTGTCCGCCAGGCCGCCCCCAAACTCCATCTGGCAGCTGCGGCGCTTGAACTGCTTCTCGAAGGGGCTTTCCTCGTGCCAGCTGCGCCTGGAGTCACCGCGGGTGCAGGGCTTCTGCCTCCTGCGCACCGCGCAAGAGGGGTCCGTGGGCAACTGACTACAGCTGAAGGCCGTGAAGGCCCCGGCTCCTCCATACAGCGCAGAGGAAGAATAAAACGATGGCGGGTCGGAGGTGAAGTACCAGCTGCCGGTGAGCGAGGAGGCCCTGGTGGCCAAGATGTCGGAGTGCCAGTCCTTGCGGCCCAACGCCGGCTTGGCCAGGTGCTGTTGGCTGCTGGACAGCCCGAACAGGAAGTTGGTTTTGCGGTTGTCTTCCACGCTGCCGCTGCGGAGGAGGGGCGCCGCCAGGGACCGCTGAGAGGAGAGGAAGCCACTCCGAGAAGCTGGCTGCTGCCGGTGTTTGTTGCCGTCGACCTGCCGACACGCGCCCAGCGTCTCCGGGACTTTTTCCGCCTGTTCCCGGTCGGGACTGGACTCGGAGACCTCCTCGACGGGCGAGAACTGGCACAGCTTGCCGCCGCCGCCCTCCAGAGAGGTGGTGGACTTGTAGAACTCTTTGCCGTCCTCCATAGCGGAGACCAGAGAACTCGAGCCGGACAGGCCGCAGTAGGACATGGATTTAATGTCCAGGGAGAAGGATCGCTTTATCTTGTTGCTGTCCTCCACCTTCTCCCTGTGCGACACGTGCAGTCCATTGAGGCCGTGCAGGAGCGGGGCCTCCTCCGAGCACGAGGCTTGGGCCGGCTCCTCTGAGGTAGGGTTAGCTTGCTGCGGGCTCGGCGGTTGCGGTGGCTCCGCAGGGGCGGGGCCAGGGTGACTCTCGCTGCCCAGCTCCAGTTGCAGCTTCAGTTTGCAGACGACTGGGGCCTGTCCTCCGGGAGTTTTGATCTTTTTCTCAAAGTCGAGGAGCTGGCCCAGGAAGTTGAAGTTCGGGGAGATGGTCGGCCGTTTCTCCTTCACAAACCTGCAGAGAAATGGGAGAGCGAGAAATAACCTGTTAAAATAAAGCCAAAAAAATAACCTGTTAAAAAAGAAATCATTAAAGTGGAACAAAACCCACCAGCGGCCAACCTGGAATCTAAAATATTTCAGGCCCGGCGACTGGCTTTCCCCCCCAAGTGTAGGGAGGACCTGCGTGTGGTCCCGAGTCCGGTGCCCCGTTACCAAGCAATGGGATGAAAAAAGTCTGACTGGGGACCTCCGAGTAGGGGCTCTACTTCCTAGGGTCCCTTGGATCACATTGTATGGGGAGTTCCCCTACAAGCCAGGCAGGGTACCTGAGGCCAGGACCACTTTCTGGATGAGGATGCCTGGAGGGGAGGCCTAGCAAGGACTAAGGACTATAGTGGGGCCCTGTGTCGTTCCATCTGAAGTGTGCCTTATAAAGAAGGGTCTCCATGTGACTTTCTCTGCTGTCAAAGCAGAACAAAACCCACCAGCGGCTAGCCTGGAATCGAAAAGATTTCAGGGCTGGCCACTGGCCAATCAGAATGTCCCACTGTGTGAAACCCCCAGGGTGCTGGTAATCACTCGCCTTTCCCTGGTAATGGAGCATACGCAGGCTCTCATCCAATCAGAGCCGCTGAAGTGACGTAATTCGTCAAGGCGGCTCTGAATGTTTACTATGGGGAGCGAGAGCAGACGCATCCCCCGCATTCCCGGGCTGTGCGAACGCTCCCGTCCTAGCCATTCAGATGCGGGACAGCTCCCCATTCACTTTAATCAGAGCCACTCGCCGAATTATGTCACTTCAGCGGGCGACTCTGATTGGACAGGAGCCTGAGTAGGTGCCATTGAACCCGAAGAGGCGGATCTGAATGCAGCGCTGGCAGGGGGTTCCACACAGTGGGCCATCCCAATGCAGGATGCCTGGGGAGCACAAAACAAAAACAGGGAAAGTGAAAATCCTGGGTTTTGTTCAGCTTTAAAGGGATTGTGCAGCCCCACAAAAAAAAAAAAAAAAAAAAAAAAAAAAAAGTTACTTACCTTTTGTCCAGTGCAGTTCCTCCCCCCGGGACACGCTGGAGAACAACTTAGAGATAGAGCGATCCCTCTGCCCTTTCTGTGGACAGGTCGAGTATATACCCCATTGCAGTGGAGTGGGCAGTACCCAGGTGGGGCGACGGCGGGAGAATGCGCAGGGCCAAAGCATGATGGAGGCCAAAAATCTACCCCTCACAGCGCTATGGAATAAGATGGCGCTATATAAATAAACGATAATTATAGTACAAAATGGGAGGATTAGTTAATATAGAAATATAATAAGACAAAGTGCTCCAGCGCCACATTTAAGATTACAATTGCCTAATAGACCAGCAACCTGCGCAAAACCCTTGGGATCAATCTACCAATTAAAAATGTCAGTGACAGGTATTGCATGAACTGCTATACTGCTATACAGGCAAAGTGCTGGTGAAAGAAAGTCTGCCCCTGACAGCCAGCATGAAGCAAGCAGAAAGCAGCATCATATAGCCCTTTGCCTGGAATGGCCCTTTAAGTGTATACTTACCTGAGCCCTGAGGATAAGCTCTGCGTGACTCCCCCGCATGGACACTGCGTGAGCAGCATCCTCGCCCTGGGGCACCTTCCTGTGGGTTCTATCTGAGGGGCGCCTGGAGCCCAGTGACCTGCTGCCCACATGCCCCCCACCCATCCCAGGCAGAACATGTTGGGGTGCAGGCATAGCACCGCCCACTCCGGGGAGCATGGAAGGGTGAGAGGTCACCTGTAGGCCTCGTCCAGGCTCATGTCCATCCTCTTCATGATGTAGGCGATAGCGATGGTGGCAGAGCGCGAGATGCCGGCCAGGCAGTGGACAAGGACGCGACTGTTGGAGGCTTTGGCCTTTTCTGTGAACACAAAAAAACAACATCCAAATCAGCTTTGCAGAAAATCCTCAGAAAAATACCCAGAATTCTGTTCACCGCTCTACCTATCCCCAACGCTTTGTTATGAGAGTCTTACAAATCCTTGCTTAAACCAGCCCTGGAATCTATGGGGCTGGCCAATTATCTCCCCTCCCGGGGCATTCCAA
The DNA here is from genome assembly GCA_027917425.1 of Gastrophryne carolinensis. Classification (NCBI taxonomy): domain Eukaryota; kingdom Metazoa; phylum Chordata; class Amphibia; order Anura; family Microhylidae; genus Gastrophryne; species Gastrophryne carolinensis. The sequence continues at coordinate 8,978,490 of CM051238.1, read as the reverse complement.
ACTGGGATGTGTGAAACCCGATCGCCCACACGTCTTACCTTTCCCACAAGCCCACGGCGCATGTGTGGCCGGCATCGCTCACATCCCATTTGGGGACCGGGCAGCCGAAGGAGGAGAGTGATGCTGCGTAGCGCCCATGTGTGTGGCTGGGGATTCTAATCGGCTTCTCCAGCCTCACATTAATATGCGCAGCCGGAGAAGCTGATTGGACGAGTGGCTGCGCATTCACCATTGCAGAGGTCAGGTAAGTTTCCTGGGCCATATAGTGGGGCATCCCAAAACGGATAGTGAAAATCATGGTTTTTGGTCTATTTAAAGTGGAGCAAAACCCAAGGATTCTGACTATCCTGGGTTTTGGTCCTTGCTCGATCGGGGATGCCCCGCTGTGTGAAATCCCCCAGATCGCCGATGCCAACTCACCTCTTCCCAGTCCTAGAGCGCATGCGCGGGCGCTCGTCCATTCAGCGCGCTCAGAGCAGCGTCGTCTAAGCCTTAGTCTAAGGTCGGCGGCTCCGAGTGCGCTGGCGGCCGCATCCCCCGCTTCCCTCTAACAGGAAGCGTGCCTGCGCTGGCCATTCGTAATAGACACGTGCCCAGCTAGAGGGATAGCGGGGATGTGGCTCGCGCATGCGCCGTTGGACCGGGAAACAAGGCAAGTGCATGGGGCGATTTGGGGGGGTTTCACACAAGGGGCATCCAGAATCGGGAATTGATTGGCCAGGGGATCTTATAGATTCCCGGCCCAATTGGCGTGGGTTTTGGTGCACTTTAAAAGAGGACCAAAACCCATCTGGGTTGGCCCTGGAGTCCATAAGACACCAGGGCTGCCAGATTCCCTCTCCTCAGGGCACCTGGATTTTGGATGCCCTGCTGTGTGAGCTCCCTCCCCCCAAATCCCCAGTAAAGCCCTGAAAAGGCCGAAGGGAGCCACACATGTGTTGTAGGACCGGGGAAAGGCGAGTCTTTATGACTGACCTTGGGGAAGTCACACAGTGGGGCATCCCAAATCAGTAAAACCCCAGTTTATGGTCCACTTTAAAGAGGTTTAAAGTCTAAAACGCACTGGGAATTCCTCATCCACATGGTATCCCAATATAGAATCCCCGCCTATGTGAAATCCTCCAATTCGCCGGGAATCTCAATGCACATGCACAGGCTGATGGCTGAATCCCTGAAACTGCTGCACGCACCAGCACCAGACATGTGGGAGTAGCTGATGTTTCTGTCATATAATGGTATTTAAAGCGGACCCTCACCCTGAATAAGAGCCTATCTTATGTTTCCCGCACCCTGTACATACAGATTGCCCACATTAATTCGGACCCTCACCCTAAATAAGAGTCTATCTTATGTGTTTCCCACACCCTGTACATACAGATTGCTCACATTAATCCGGACCTTCACCCTGAATATGAGCCTATCTTATATGTTTCACACACCCTGTACATACAGATTTCCCACATTAAAAAATCATCCTACCTGCATCTACTGCATGTTATGAGCCTTTAAACATCCAAGAAGGCGGCTCATGAAGCATCAGGCAGCCTGCAAACAAAAAGTGTCTTCTGACTGTGCCACTCTGCATTCTGGGATTGCTGACCTTTTCCTGACCCCAGCTCTGCTCTGTCTGTGCAAAGCACCACTATAACCCTCCCCCTGTACTCTATCCCGCTCTCCTCTCCTCAGTATGTGATGCCTCTAAATCAGGATGGCGGCGCCTGTATCCTAAAGTCCTGAACAGAGTTGCAGCCCAGTGTTGGAAAGAATAATAAGTAAGGGACAAAAAACGTAAAATATATTAATTTTAGATGCTGCAGAATCGTTTCATAAGGGTTTGGGCTTTTCATTAAATCATGGTGAAGGTCCGGTTTATGGCTGGCGCCGGCGATCGCGTGTCGGGTAGACTTCAGGGGGCCGAGGAGGAGGCAGGGCAGGCCGCTGGGTCCTGGAACATGTACCATATAATGGTATTTGAAAAGTTGTGGACTTTCCATAAGACTTGCAGACCACACATCCCCGGGAGTCCCCCAACCGCAGCACCAGCATGTGGGTAGGCGTGGCCTCAGTCCGCAGCGCTTCCATTGACATCAATGGCCGCCTCTGTACGCAAAGAACTTCCGTGTACAGAGACGCTTATCGACATTGATGAGAGAGCTCCGTGCCGATGCCACGCCCTCCCTGAGGCAGGTAAGTGGGGAGTCGGGTGCCCTTTGGCATGCTGATCTGTGGTCTGCACAGTTCAATGTTCACAGTAGCTGTCCTTTACAGAAGAACAACCGCCAAGATGGCCGGCCCTGGAGTCTAAAAGACCTCAGCAGAGTCTCCATAGCGATGAGCAGTTATTTTAGCACAGGCCGCCTCAGGGGAAGGGAAGTTATATAGCTCTAGTATCTGCACAGAGCACTGCATGATGGGTAATGGCCTCTCCACACCTCAGCAGTCACCATAGCAACACCTCAGCACAGGCCAGCTCAGGGGAAGGGAGGTTACATAGCTCTAGTATCTGCACAGAGCACTGCATGATGGGTAATGGCCTCTCCACACCTCAGCAGTCACCATAGCAACACCTCAGCACAGGCCAGCTCAGGGGAAGGGAGGTTACATAGCTCTAGTATCTGCACAGAGCACTGCATGATGGGTAATGGCCTCTCCACACCCCAGCTGTCACCATAGCAACACCTCAGCACAGGCCGCCTCAGGGGAAGGGAGGTTACACAGCTCTAGGGTCTGCACAGAGAACTGCATGATGGGTAATGGCCTCTCCACACCTCAGCAGACACCATAGCAACACCTCAGCACAGGCCAGCTCTCGTGATGGGCGGTTACACATCTCTAGTATCTGTACAGAGCACTGCATGATGGGTAACGGCCTCCTCACACCGCCGCAGTGACCACAGCAACACATTGCCAGAGGCTGGTTTAGAGACAGGCGATTACACAGAGCATTGCATGATGGGTAACGGTCTCCTACACCTCAGCAGTCACCAAGCCAAAACGCTTTACCAGAGGCTGGGGATTACACAGAGCATTGTATTTTGGGTAATGGCCTCCTCACACCTCCGCAGTCACCATAGCAACACATTGCCAGAGGCTGGCGATTACACAGAGCATTGTATGATGGGTAATGGCCTCCTAACACCTCCGCAGTCACCATAGTAACACCTCAGCATAGGTCAGCTCAAAGACAGGCAGTTACACAGAGCATTGCATGATGGGTAACGGTCTCCTCCCACCTCAGCAGCCACCATAGTGACACCTCCCTATAGACTAGCTCAGAGACAAGCGATTAAACAGAGTATTGCATAATGGGTAACACCTCCTAACACCTCCGCAGTCACCATAGCAACACCTCAGCATAGGTTGGCTCATGGACAGACGGTTACACAGATTATTGCATGATGGGTAAAGGCCTCCTCACACCTCAGCAGTCTCTGTAGCAACACCTCACCATAGGCCGATTCAGAGACAGGCGATTATACAGAGCGTTGTATGATATGAAATGGCCTCCTCACACCTCCGCAGTCACCATAGCAACACTTCGGCTCAAGGACAGGCAGTTACACGGAGCATTGCATGATAGGTGATGGCCTCTTTCACACCCCAGCAGAGCCGCCGAGACAACTAGAACTAGCTCACCAGATTTTAGTGAATAACCCCCTTTAAAGTGGACCAACACCCAGGATTTTGACTATCCTGGGTTTTGGTCCACTTCGGCGGGGCACCCCGATCGGGGGTGCCCCGCTGTGTGAAACCCCCCAGAAAGCCCCAAAATCTTACCTGTCCCCGCTCCCACGTGACTGGACGCTCCAATCCCCGCCAACGTCCAGGCGGGGATCAGGAACGTCCAAGCGGCTGCCGCCGCCGCCGCCTCCCTCGCGTCACTTTCGGCGCGCGCGCGCCCCCGCCGGCCATTCGCAGACGGCCGGCGCGGGCGCGAGCACGCCTACAGGGGCGCGAGGGAGGCGGCGGCGGCCGGCCGCCGCCGAAGATCAGGTAAGGTGTTTGGGGGTTTTTTGGGGGGTTTCACCCCGCGGGACATCCCGATCTCGGATGTCCCGCGGGGTGGGAGGTGATCGGCCCGGGAATCTTATAGATTTCCGGGCCGATCACCTCTCGGTGTTGGTCCACTTTAAAGTCGTATCTCAATATCGACAATAAGCGTCCGGGCTCCTCACCTATGAAATCCACAGACTTGTCCAGCCAGGGCAGGATCTTCTCGCAGAAGCTGTCGTTGACGGGGACGCGCAGGAAGTGGGAGTCGCGGATGAAGTCGGGCTTAGGGCAGGTGTTGCTGGCGTTCAGGACGAAGGCGATCTCGTTCTGCTGCATCACTTCCTGCGGGGAAGAGACCCGGAGACGCCGTGAGGAAGTCAGTGGCATATACCCTCTAATGTTAGCAAATGTTTTATGGAAGCAGTTTTCACCTGTTGCTATTGCCAACGTACACCAAGTGCAGACTTGGTGTATGTTACCAATAGCAACAGATTGCAGATAGTTGCACAGAACACTGCTGCTGGGCCAGTGTAAGGCTGAGTGAGCTCCCTCACCTCAGCAGCGGCCATAGCAGCAGTGTGTGTGTACAGGACTCACTTCTCTAGACTCGGTGTACAGGACTCGGTGTACGGTTGCCAATAGCAACAGATTGTAGCAAATGAGAATTGCTTCCATAAAACACACATTTGACATAGGAAAACATTAAAAAAATACTAGATCAGCTTTGCACTGTTTTGGCACATAAAAATATCCTTACCCTTTAAAGTGGACTAAAACCCATCCTGGAGCCCTCCCCCAGGATGTCCCGCTCCGTGAAAACCCCCCGGGGGGCATTATTTCTCTACGCACACTGTAAATCTTTAGCAGTGGGCATATTCTCAGCATCAGAAATGCCTCCTACCCCCCCCCCCCCCGGAGGGGTTAACGCCTCCCAAGAGCCCCCTCCCACCCAAGTAAGTTAAAGCGGGACAAAACCCAAAGCGTGCGGCCATGAAGTCTAATAGACTCCAGGGCCTTTCCTAGGAATATCCCAAAATCAGGATGCCCCCTGCACTGTGTGAACACCCCAGGTTATTGTAATACTCACCTTTGCCCAGGCTCCCATAGTGATGTAAAATAACGCCGGCCGCATCCCCAGCATCTCTAGGCTGAGGCGCGCTCCCACGGCCAGCCATTTAGATGGGTTCCACCCCAATCTAAAGGGAAATGGGGAAGCAGCCCCTTTTGCCCCCGCTGTGACTAAACAAGAGTCATAGGGGGTAATCATTAATATGCACGGCATACGACACCGATTGGATTAGAGCCCACACACGTGCCGCTGGTGATCCCATGTTGCATGTGCAGGCTCGCCTCCAATCAGATTTCTTAGCCATGCATATTAAAATGGAACAAAGTTTGGGATGCCCCACTAAGTAACCCCCCCCCCCCCCCCGATCACCCATATGAGAAAAAAAAAAAAAAAAAAAAACACCTTACCCTAATCCTCCAATCATCTCTTAATGCGGATGGAAACCCATTTCTGGGCCCACCGCTCATCCTTTGGGCTCCCTCACACCCAGCTGCTGGCTTGGCAGTGGCGCCGAAGCCACGCCCAGCGGCACATTCGAGATCACCTATTTGCCGATATCAAAGGTGCCACAACGACAAGGTGCAGCAGGCCTGGCACGCGTTTAGAAAGGCTGGGTGCGGAAACGTGCACAGCCGCAGGGAAGCCAAGGATGCGGCCGCCGCCAATGAGCATGTCGACCAGCGGGGATCCAGGCAAGATTGCCGGTGCCCCGGGGGGTTTCACGCAGCAGGGCATCCAGGGTGGGTAGCCCAGGGGCCAGGCTAGTGGGCGACCCTGGAATCTTTGTAAAGCGCGAGTTTTGACCCGCTTTAAAGCATGACTTTAGCAGAACAAAACCCGGGAATGTCAAATTTTGTTCTGTGCCCACGCTGTGCGAACAACCCCCCCCCCACAAAAAAAAAAAAAAACCTAGCCACACTCCAACAACGCATGCGTGGACACTCATCCAATAAGAGCCGCCCGCTATGACATCATTCAGCAGGCGGCTTTCGTTATAATCAATGGAAAGCGCGTGCTGCAACATCCCCAGCCGTGCGTGCGCTCCTGCCCCAGCCTATCTGAATGGCTGGGACCGGAGCGAGGATACAACGGCAGGGATGTGGCAGCGCACTCCCCATTGATTACAATGAGAGCCACCTGCCGAATGATGTTCATAGCAGGTGACTCTCATTGGACGAGAGCTCGCGCATGCATCGTTGGAGCATAGAGATGTGTTTTTTTTTTTTTTTTTTTTTATTCCTGGGGGGTTTCACACAGCAGGGTATCCAGAGAAAATCCAGCGGCTACTGGTGGGCTTTGTTCTGCTTTAAAGTGATTCGGCAGCCAAACAAAAAGGTTACTCCCCTTTGTCCTTCCGCAGTAGACCCCCGATCAGCAACTCGCCTTATCACGCCGCAGCTTCCTGCATCGTCCAGGGTTCGAACATGGGTCATATGCGATGGTGTGTCCGGCTCACGACCCATCACAGGCGCGCTGCCACGCCCTCTCCATCCATTGTAGTGAATGGCGAAGGCATGGCCACGCCCCTGCAACTGATGCTGGTGGGAGGGAGCCGGCACGGACGCACCTGCGAATGGAGTCCAGCCCCGGGGTGACGCAGGAAGCGGAGGCTGTGGCATCGACTCAGATCCATAGACCAGGCCAGTTGCTAATCGCCAGATCAGCAACAGTCAGCTGCTTGTAAAAGGGATCTAAAGTCATTTTTGACTCAAGATCCACTTGAAAAGTATTGTAAAATTGTAAAATTCATTTGCTATCTGATCTATCCAGCATGTCGCTGTTGGAAGCCGAGGAAATTCTCTTTTTGGGGTTATTTCCAAAAAGGGTCTAAACATGGACCAATCCAGGGTGTCCAGTGGCAACAGCCCAAGAACTTAAAGCAGACCAAAACCCACATTTTCACTAGCATCTTTGGAATTGCTCCGCCTATAAAGAGCACCTTTTGCCACTTTTCACTGCTCCTGCTTCACTCTAATCACCGCTACTGTTGTCTGTTTTAGCTGTAAAAAGCTCTAACCCTCTTGAATCAGACACGCAGCTAAACCATTTCCTGTGTCTGCAGGGGAGATCTAGCTCATTCCTCTGCTTATACTTTGCTTTTGGTTAATTGTTAAACTCCAGAGCAAATAATGAACATTTAACTAAATCAAAGACAGGAGAGAGAGAGAGAGACGGGAGCCCCCTTTGTAGCAAAAGCAGAAACATAACATCCTTTCCAGCCGTAGCTTTACATGAGGAGATGATAATTCAGCAACAAAACTCCTCTGACACAAAAGCCTGGCAAAGATTAGCAGGGTCCCACAACGTTCCAATCAGCAGTCAGGTCTCACCTTGTTGAGGACGTCCCTCTGGCAGCCCAGGTAGAGGTGCGGGAGGATGCGGGTGGGGCCTGCGCTGGAGACGGGGAGGCACGGCTGGGAGATGCAGGTTGGCACGATGGCCGCCTTCCCTTCACATAAACCCGGGAAACACGAGGAGAACTCGCAGAAGCCGCCTGTAAGAGGAGAGCAGAGGTGAGGACAACAGAGCCTGCCGCAAGGACCACTGCGGCACAAAACTCTTTTAGTCTTAAAGTGGACCAACACCCACCGCTGATCGGCCCGGGAATCTATAAGATTCCCGGGCCGATCAGCTCCCTCCCCGCGGGGCATCCGAGATCGGGATGTCCCGCTGTGTGAAACCCCCCAGAAAGCCCACAAACCTTACATTCTCCCCGTTCCAATGGCGCATGCGCGGGCCGCCGCCGTCTCTCGCGCGCGCGTCCCCTGATTGGGGTGCCCCGCGGAAGTGGACCAACACCCAGGATAGCGAAAATCCTGGGTGTTGGGCCACTTTAAATCGGACCTTCACCCTGAAAAAAAAGCCTATCTTATATGTTTCCGATATTCATACAGCTTGCTCACATTAAAAATCCTCCTACCTGCATCTACTGCATGTTATGAGCCTTTAAACATCCAAGATGGCGGCTCATGGAACATCAGGAAGCCTGCAAACAGGAAGTGTCTTCTGACTGTGCTGCTCTGAATTCTGGGATTGCTGACCTTTCCCTGACCCCAGCTCTGCTCTGTCTGTGCAAAGCACAGCTATAACCCCGGCCCCCCGCACTTTATCCCGCTCTCCTCTCCTCAGTATGTGATGCTTCTGAGTCAAGATGGCGGCGCCCGTATCCTAGAGTCCTGAACAGAGTTACAGCCCAGCGGGGGAAAGAATTATAAGTAAGTGACTAAAAACTTAAAATATATTAATTTTAGATGCTGGGGAATCGTTTAACGGTTTGGGCTTTTCAAAAAATCATGGTGAAGGTCCGGTTTAAGTTCCTTTTTGTTCAAGTGGACCCAAACCATCCATGGCAGTTCTACGCCAGGGAAGGTCCTGGTACGCAGTGAACCTAAACCTGCCCCGTCCTGCTGTCTGCAACTGGCCTTCCCAAATCAGGATGCCCTGCGGTTTCCCCGGTTCTACGGTGCACGTGCGGGCTCTCGTCCAATCAGAGCCGTTTGCTGTGCCCGTGTCATTCGGCAATTTGCTCTGAATGTTTACAATGGCGAGTGAGAGCGGCTGCATCCCCTGCTTCTTTGGGCTGTGCGCACGCTCCCGTCCCAGCCATTCAGATAGGTGGGAGGAGTGTCGCAAGGGATGTGGCCGCTCTCACTCGCCATTGAAATTTATAATAGATATTTATCTATCTCTATCTATCTATCTTTATCTATCTCTATCTATCTATCTTTATCTATCTCTATCTATCTATCTTTATCTATCTCTATCTATCTATCTTTATCTATCTCTATCTATCTATCTATCTTTATCTATCTCTATCTATCTATCTATCTATCTATCTATATCTATCTATCTTTATCTATCTATCTTTATCTATCTATCTATATCTATATCTATCTATCTATATCTATCTATCTATATCTATCTCTAACTATCTCTCTATCTATCTCTCTATCTATCTATCTTTATCTATCTTTATCTATCTATCTATCTATCTATCTATCTATCCATCCATTTATCTATCTATCTATCTATCTATCTATCTATCCATCTATCTATCCATCTCTCTCTCTCTATCTATAGGTGCAGGTAGGATGATTTTTAAAGTGGACCAACACCCAGGATTTTGACTATCCTGGGTTTTGGTCCACTTCAGGGGGGCACCCCGGTTAGGGGTGCCACGCTGTGTAAAACCCCCCAGAAAGCCCCCAAAACTCACCTCACCACGCTCCCACGTAGCCACGGACAAGCGGGTGACAGCGGCGGACAAGACAGCGCGTCCGCCACCGCCTCCCCCGCGCCCCTCTGACAGTGTGCGCGCCCGCGCCGGCCGTTTCTGAATGGCCGGCGCGGGCGCGCACGCCTAGAGGGGCGCGCGGGAGGCGGCGGCGGCAGCGTTTTTCGGGGGTTTTGGGGGGGGGGGGGGTCCCGATCTCGGATGTCCCGCGGTGAGGGAGGTGATCGGCCCGGGAATCTTATAGATTCCCGGGCCGATCACCCCTGGGTGACAGTCCACTTTAATGTGAGCAATCTGTATGTACAGGGTGGGGAAAACATACAAGATAGACTCTTATTCAGAGTGAAGGTCCGGATTAATGTGAGCAATCTGTATGTACAGGGTGGGGAAAACATACAAGATAGACTCTTATTCAGAGTGAAGGTCCGGATTAATGTGAGCAATCTGTATGTACAGGGGTGGGAAAAACATACAAGATAGGCTCTTATTCAGGGTGAAGGTCCGGATTAAGGCTTCGGATGTAATTTTTCCACACCCCTCTTCCTCCTCAGCGACGCACCTACCAGCGGCCACTTACCTGACAGCAGGTGGATGTTGTTGAAGAGCTTCTGCAGCTTGCGGAGCAGCACAGACAGGAAGCAGTCGGCCGGCAGAGAGGAGACGTCCACCGAGCTCTGATCGTACACCACCACCTGCTGCACCGCGCACTCCAGCTCCACCTGAAACACACAAGAGGGACGCCTTTAAATGTTCACACCATTCGGGATGCCTCAGGAAGGGGGGCTAAAATAGCCAACCCTGGAATCTTTTGCACTCCAGTGTCTGTATTTTTGCCGGGGTGGTGCTCCTTCAAGTGGACCAATCATCAGGATTTTAATTATCATGGTTACTGGTCCCTGCTCCGGGGCAATCCCGATGTAGGATGCCCCCCAAATCGCCCAGGGTCACTCACCTTTTCGGCATTCTCACAGCTCACGCTCCTCCAATCAGCACTTTATACGGCGCATACTAATGTGCGGCAGAAAGCCACCGATTTAAAGTGGACCAACACCCAGGATTTTGACTATCCTGGGTTTTGGTCCACTTCAGGGGGGCGCCCCGATTAAGGGTGCCCCGCTGTTTGAAACCCCCCAGAAAGCCCCCAAAACTCACCTCACCACGCCCCCATGTGGCCGCGCTGACCAATCACCGCCGACGGACAAGTGGGTGACAGCGGCGGACAACACAGCGCGTCCGCCGCCGCCGCCTCCCGCGCGCCCCTCTGACAGTGCACGCGCCCGCGCCGGCCATTCACTAACGGCGGGCGCGCGGACGTCTAGAGGGGCGTGCGGGAGGCGGTGGTGGCCGCCACCGATGAGGTACGTTTTTGGGGGGTTTTGGGGGGGGTCCCTCACTGCAGGACATCCCGATCTCGGATGTCCCGCGGTGAGGCATGTGATCACCCCTGGGTGACGGTCCACTTTAAGCGTGCCGGCAGCTGCATCCCCGGCTCCCCTGCGGAGTGCACACTCCTGCGTCTGGCCTATCTGAATGACTGGGTGTGGGGAGCACATACAGCTACAAGGAAGCCGGGGATGCGGCCGCTGGTGAAGACAGCCTCATGGGAGCCTCTGGGATCAGGTAAGATCACCGGCTCCCCGGGGGGTTTAACACAGCGGGGCATCCAGTGTAGGATGCCCCTATGGGAAGGCTAGCGGTCGGCCCTGGAATCTTTCTAGTCCACTTTTCCCACTGAACTTTATCCGGTGAACAGATGTTGGTTTGAAACTTATGTTAAAGAGGAACAAAACCCAGCAGGGCTGGCCATGGGGGGGTTCCGAATTAGGATGCCCTGCTGTGTCAACCCCCCCCCCCCCCCCCCGGGGCGACGGTATTCACCAAATCGAGATGCCCATAAGGGCAGGGAACCAAACCAGGAATAATAAAATTCAAGGGGTTTGTTCCGCTTTAAAAAAACTTGACCAAAACCCAGGATTTACACACCCCAGTTTTGGGTGCCCTGCTGCGTGAACACCCCCCACCCAGAATGCTGAATCCACTCACCTTCCCTCGAGCACATGCGGCAGCCGAGAAGGGAGGCGAGTGATGCCAGCGCCGGCTGCACATGCGCTGTGGGCTTGGGGGAAAGGTAAAAATATCGGGCACCTTAGGGGGTCTCACACAGCGGGGGAATTCCAGTTTAGGGGAATGGAGTAAGCCTTTCCAGGCGTCAAGACTTCAGGGAGGGTTTTGTCCCACTTTAAAGAGGAACAAAACCCTGTGTGGCCGGCCCCAAAATCTAAAATATTTCAGGGCTGGCCAATTTGGGATGCCCCGCTGTGAGCAACCCTCAGATCGCCTGTAAAAGCTTACCTCCACCCCGTCCAACGGCGCATGAGTGGGCTCTCATCCAATCAGAGCCATTTGGCAAACGGCTCTGAAGTTTTGCAATGGGGAGCTCAAGCGCCCGCACCCCTTGCCCCATCGGGCTGTGCACGCGCTCCCTCCCCAACACTGCTGAGGACGCCGCCCCTGTACACCAACTGCAGAACATCAGAGCACTGACATAGGCACGGCTGTGATTGGATGAAAGACCGTTGGACCGGGAAGAGGTGAGCTTTTCTTTATTGCATGGCACGGCCCGCTTCGGTATTCATAACAGTTGGGTTATACCGCCACAAGGTGGCGCAGTGGTACTGCAGAAAAGCTGTGGCTTGTCCCGGCTCCCTATAAAAATGGGGTTAACCATAGAGTTCCCCTGTGGTCTCTTCGGAGGGGGCGGGGCAAGGTGATGACGCGTACCGCGTTGTTCAACTTGCGGCCCGCCCCTCGAGGTACCTCTGCCGGCGCCATTTTGGACGAGCTGCGCGTCTGGATTTCTCCCTTCCTGGCTGCAGCGCTGCTTCCTCCGGCGGGTCGCCTTATCCAGCAGTCTGTGCCTGTCTGACCCCGAGGCGTCTTTGGTCCGTGAGTCCCCCTTGGGTTTTTTTTTTATTGATTTGGGGTATATTTGCTGCAGGATGCTCATGTGTGTTTTTACTTATGTCTTTCAGGCGGGATACCATTGGGTTGTGGTTTCTCCCAGCTCCACTCCTTCCTCCCCCTCATTCCCCCTTTATTATCTTCTGGGGGCATCCCGTGGGAGGGCATCCCAGGTGGCTTCTGTATTAAGCCTGTACCCACTGCTGGCCTATTGCGCCTGTGCTAATTACCATATGGAGGCTTCTGGGGATATCGCGCTTGGGAGTCCTTCGGGGCAAGCCCGGCTGTGTTCTATGTGTGGGGTATCCCCTGTGAATAACAGGGTCACGTGTGCGTGCCGTGCGCCGAAAGTGTCCTTGCTCTTCAAGCTGGTTTGCCTGCTTCGCTTCCCAGCTCTGCGCCTCACTCGGCTTCACCTACTCCCCCACTCCTGCAATTGGGCCCCAGTGAGGGGAATGTTGGCTGGGAACCAGCAGGAGGGTTGCGATAGTGACCCTGGGTCTGCGTCCGGGGAGGAATCATGGTACCCTGAGGACACTGATTATCTGCTGTCACTTATTTTTGAAATTCTGCACATTGCTCCCCCTGAGGTAGCTAAAAGAAAGCAGGGGGAGCTTTTTCGCCCTGGTAAACGGTGTCTAGAGTTCCCTGAGCAGGAACATTTTACCACCTTGGTGCTTAAAGAATGAGAACGTCCTAACAAGATGCCTGCGGTGCCCAAGGGTTTGGATAAGAGGTATCCCTTTCCCGTTGATCTTGTTAAGAGGTGGTCATTTCCCCCTGAAGTGGACGCTCCCGTGCTAGGCTTGTCCAATACTTCGGTCATGCCTTCCCCTGACACTACCACTCTGAGGGACAGTGAGGACCGGCGCATGGATCAAGTGGCCTGCCATGCTTTTACCTGTGTGGGGGCTGGCTTGCGCCATATATGTGCTGCCGCTATTACTGCTATTGCCCTTAAGAAACTGCTTAAGTGTCTCATTGATGGCACAACAGCTGGTAGTGTGGGGGAGGAATATAGGACTCTCTTACTTTGCACTGATTTTGTGGCCTTTATCCTTACTGCTATGGATGATGCTGTGCGGCTGTGTGGAAGGACCTCTGCGCTCTTGGTCACGTCTGGAGGCAGGATTTAGGAGGTAGTGTCCTCCGGTTACAAGATAGAGTTTGCAGCCTGGCCCCCTCCAAGATTCATCGGATCCTGGATGTCTTTAAACCCCCTGTCCGCTCAGGGATTGCTTCTGGCGGTTCATTGCCTGTTAGAGTCCGGAGTCATTTGTTTGGTGCCTCATCAAGAAAGAGGTCGGGGTACTATTCCAATCTTTTCACGGTCCCCAAAATGGACGGCTCTCTGAGGCCCATTCTGGATCTGAAAGGCCTCAACAAATTTGTCAGATTCTAGCATTTTCGCATGGAGACGCTGTGATCTGCTGTCAGTACCCTTCGCCCAGGCGACTTCATGACCACTGTGGACATCAAGGAGGCTTATCTTCATGTGCCTATCTTCCCAGGTCATCAGAGATTTCTAAGGTTCGAGCTGCAGGGTCAGCATTACCAGTTTGTAGCTCTACCCTTCGGTATTAACTCGGGTGTTCACCAAGGTGCTGGAGGGAGTGATGGCTCTGCTAAGGAGCCTTTTCCTCAGGCCGAGCGGGACACTCAAATGGTGACATCCACTCTCGAGTCTTTTGGCTGGGTGATCAACTATCCCAAGTCTTCTCTGTCTCCGTCCTTGGTGAGGACCTTTCTGGGCATGACGCTGGATACCTCTCAGGTCAAGGTGTTCCTTCCTCAGCAGAAGGTGGAGGGTCTTCAGCTGCAGGCTCTGGCTCTGCTCTTGTGTCCTCATCCCTCCATCCATCAGGGGATGCAGTTGGTGGGCCTGATGGTGTTCTGCTTCGAGGCGGTCCCCTTTGCTCAGTTTCACATGAGACCTCTTCAGTTGCACCTCTTGTCAGTTTGGGGTCGGGACCCTGTGTCCCTGGATCAGGAATTTGCTCTGTCTTCCCTGGCCGGACAATCTCTCTCGTGTTGGCTGCACTCAAGGAACCTTCTGGGGGGCAGGTCCTTCCTGCCCCCGTACTGGGAAACGGTCACCACGGATGCAAGTCTGACCGGCTGGGGAGGCTTCTGGAAGTCCCTGAGGTTCCAGGGTCGGTGGGGCCCACAAGAGGCCCATGCTTCCATCAACGTCCTGGAACTAAGGGCGATCAGGTTGGTTCTTTCTCGCCTATCCACTCACCTCCGGGGTCAGGCTGTTCAGATTCGCTCAGACAACCAGACGGCGGTTGCCTACATCAACCATCAGTGAGGGACTCTGAGCAAGCGAGCCTTCAAGGAAGTGTCCCTGATACTGTCTTGGGCGGAACAGCATGTTTCCTGCATCTCAGCGGTCTACATCCCAGGGGTGGAGAACCAGGTGGCGGACTCCCTGAGCAGGGGGACGTCTCATCTGGGGGAGTGGTCTCTCAACAACCGGGTGTTTCTCTCCCTCCGTCACCGCTGGGGTCAGCTAGATGTGGACCTGTTTGCGTCCCGTCACAATCACAAACTTCCCAGATTTGTCTCTCTGTCTCAGGGTCCTCTGGCCTTCGCCACGGATGCACTGGCAATACCTTGGACGGAGTTTTAGCTTCTCTATGTTTTCCCTCCGTTTACTCTCCTGGGCAGGGTCATGCGTAAGATAGCCCAGGAGCAGGTACCAGCCATACTAGTGGCCCCTTGTTGGCCAAGAAGAGTTTGGTTCGCAGATGTCATGCGGTTGGCAGTAGACTAGTAAGTCTTGCCCAAGGATCCAGATCTTCTCACCCAGGGGCAGCTACACCATCCCAATTTACAAACTCTGGCTTTAACGGCTTGGCTGCTGAAACCTCCATATTGGTGGAAAAGGGGTTGCCTGCCTCTGTTACCATGATTCGGGCTAGGAAGAAGTCCTCGTCCTTTATCTATTACAGGGTCTGGCATGTTTACATTGCCTGGTGTGAGTCCAAGTCTCTTCCCTGTCGGGTGTTTTCTATTCCCAGGATTCTGGAATTCTTGCAACATGGTTTGGATCAGGGCCTTCAACTTAGTACCCTCAAGGGACAAGTGTCAGCTCTGGCAATTTTTTTCCAAAGATCTTTTTCCAATAACCGGTTGGTTAAAACCTTTTTTCAGGGTGTTTCTTATGTGCGTCCACCCCGTAAGCCTTTGCTACCAGTCTGGAATTTGAATCTGGCCTTGTCTGCCCTGCAAGGGCCTCCCTTTGAGCCTATCCGTGATGCTACCTTGTCTATTCTGACCCTTAAGGTGGCCTTTTTGGTGGCTATCACTTCTGTAAAGCGAGATTCTGAGCTGGCGGCGCTTTCCATCAAACCTCCTTATCTTGAGAGGCATCAGGATAAGGTGGTGTTTCGTCTCAAGCTGGATTTCTTGCCAAAGGTTGTATCATGCAATAAAGAAAAAAGCAATTCTGTGAGTACTCACCTGTAGAATTGTTTTTGTTCTTGCATGGCACGGCCTGCTTCACCCCACCCTTGTTATCGTTGTTCTTGGTTGCCACTTTATGGTGATTGTTCCAAGTCAATTGGGGTCTTTTACCTTTTTCACATTTTTTACTTATTCTCTTCCGGCTTCTTG